>CM059203.1:47772561-47817962 GCA_030323885.1 Branchipolynoe longqiensis | reverse complement strand
AGTGCCGGGTTCCGCCACCTGGCTGCCATATTGTATCAGTAATATATACTGAAACTGAAAAGCATTCTAAATACTCATATTGATCTGACTAATATTGATCCAGTCATATGACACTACCGCTGCCATATTTCTATGGAACTTGTGGGTTACAGAATTTCATTGCGTTATATGCTGCAAATTGTACATTTCAACAGTTATTATGTACCTTGCTCTATTCACCCTTTTTGTGTAAATAACCCTGAATTAAAAAATGGCTGGAAGACCATTGCTTTGGCACGGAAAAAAGACTTATTCACCAGAATAAACATATTTACCCCCCCAAAAAAGAAAAATTGTATTATGCAAGTTTTAACGCGTATGTGCTTTGTTTTCCAGATGTCGGTGGGGGGACACTAGGGGCGGGCGATGGCAGCCCGAATGCCTCCAGTTTCCAGTTGGCCACTAACAGCACCGCCTCCTCCTCACCAGCCAACAAGAGGCAGAGCAGCTTCAGGTAGGTGCAGTCTGTCGGGGTGATTGTGTGGCTGGAGTCTATCATTGTGATTATGTGGGTGGAGTCTTATCTGTGCGATTGATGTGTGGGTGGAGTCTATCGGTGTGGTTGATGTGTGAGGGGAGTCTATCTGTGTGATTGTGTGGGTGGAGTCTATCGGTGTGATTGATGTGGGTGGAGCCTATCAGTGTGATTGATGTATGGGTGAGGTCTATCTGTGTGAGTGAAGTGTGGGTGGAGTCTATCGGTGTGGTTGATGTGTGGGTGAGATCTATCTGTGTGATTGAAGTGTGGGTGGAGTCTGTATGATTGATGTGTGAGTGGAGTCTAAATCGGTGTGGTTGATGTGTGAGTGGAGGCTATCGGTGTGATTGATTTGTGAGTGGAGTCTATCGGTGTGATTGATTTGTGAGTGGAGTCTATCGGTGTGATTGATTTGTGAGTGGAGTCTATCGGTGTGATTGATTTGTGAGTGGAGTCTATCGGTGTGATTGATTTGTGAGTGGAGTCTATCGGTGTGATTGATTTGTGAGTGGAGTCTATCTGTGTGATTGATGTGTGAGTGGAGTCTATCTGTGTGATTGATGTGTGGGTGGAGTCTATCGGTGTGATTGATTTGTGAGTGGAGTCTATCGGTGTGATTGATTTGTGAGTGGAGTCTATCTGTGTGATTGATGTGTGAGTGGAGTCTATCTGTGTGATTGATGTGTGGGTGGAGTCTATCGGTGTGATGGATGTGTGGGTGGAGTCTATCGGTGTGATTGATTTGTGAGTGGAGTCTATCTGTGTGATTGATCTGTGAGTGGAGTCTATCTGTGTGATTGTGTGAGTGGAGTCTATATGTGTGATTGACAGGTGTAGTTGGAGCCTACCTGCGTGATTGATGTGTGAGTGGAGTCTATCTGTGTGATTGTGTGAGTGGAGTCTATATGTGTGATTGACAGGTGTAGTTGGAGCCTACCTGTGTGATTGATGTGTGAGTGGAGTCCATCTGTATGATTGTGTGAGTGGAGTCTATATGTGTGATTGATGTGTGAGTGGAGTCTATCGGTGTGATTGATGTGTGAGTGGAGTCTATCTGTGTGATTGATGTGTGAGTGGAGTCTATCTGTGTGATTGATGTGTGAGTGGAGTCTTTCTGTGTGATTGATGTGTGGGTGGAGTCTATCTGTTTGATGTGTGGGTGGAGTCTATCGGTGTGATGGATGTGTGGGTGGAGTCTATATGTGTAATTGAAGTGTGAGTGGAGTCCATCTGTGTGATTGTGTGAGTGGAGTCTATATGTGTGATTGACAGGTGTAGTTGAAGCCTACATGTGTGATTGATGTGTGAAGTGAGATGTGGCTTTGAATCCTGATCTAGGCGCAATATTTCCCATTTTCCTCACCCACTACAACAGTACTGTGCTCTTTGGGCATATTGTGTTTGTATGTGAGCAAGATGTCAAATGGTTGGAGTGGTCAGAGCAGGGAACCATGGCAACCAGCTGTGACCCTGCTGGTGTGAGGTTAGGTTTAGGGTGAGGACCCGGCTTACCTGTAGGTAGCAGTACGGCATTGACTGGAAGGGATCCTGAGTTACCCTTAGGTAGCAGTACAGCGTTGACTGGAGGGGACTCCGGGTTACCCTTACGTAGCAGTACAGCGTTGACTGGAGGGGACTCCGGGTTACCCTTAGGTAGCAGTACAGCGTTGACTGGAGGGGACACTGGGTTACCCTTAGGTAGCAGTACAGCGTTGACTGGAGGGGACTCCGGGTTACCCTTAGGTAGCAGTACAGCGTTGACTGGAGGGGACACTGGGTTACCCTTAGGTAGCAGTACAGCGTTGACTGGAGGGGACTCTGGGTTACCCTTAGGTAGCAGTACAGCGTTGACTGGAGGGGACTCCGGGTTACCCTTAGGTAGCAGTACAGCGTTGACTGGAGGGGACTCCGGGTTACCCTTAGGTAGCAGTACAGCGTTGACTGGAGGGGACTCCGGGTTACCCTTAGGTAGCAGTACAGCATTGACTGGAGGGGATCCTGAGTTACCCTTAGGTAGCAGTACAGCATTGACTGGACCGGGTTACCCTTAGGTAGCAGTACAGCATTGACTGGAGGGGGCTCCGGGTTACCCTTAGGTAGCAGTACAGCGTTGACTGGAGGGGACTCCGGGTTACCCTTAGGTAGCAGTACAGCATTGACTGGAGGGGGACTGGGGGGTTACCCTTAGGTAGAGTACAGCGTTGACTGGGGGGTGGGTTTGGTGGTGTTGTGGGGTGGGTTTTGTGGTGTTGTGGAGGGGGGCGGGTTACCTTAGGTAGCAGTACAGCGTTGATGGAGGGGTCCGGGTTACCTAGGTAGCAGTACAGCATTGACTGGAGGGGACTCCGGGTTACCCTTAGGTAGCAGTACAGCGTTGACTGGAAGGGACTCCGGGTTACCCTTACGTAGCAGTACAGCATTGACTGGGGGGGACTCCGGGTTACCCTTAGGTAGCAGTACAGCGTTGACTGGAGGACTCGGGTTACCTTAGGTGCAGTACGCTTGTGGAGGGGATCCGGGTTACCCTTAGGTAGCAGTACAGCGTTGCTGGAGGGGATCCGGGTTACCCTTAGGTAGCAGTACAGCGTTGACTGGGGGGGGGACTCCGGGTTACCCTTAGGTAGCAGTACAGCGTTGACTGGGGGGGGGGAGGGGGGGGGGACTCGGGTTACCTTAGGTTAGCAGTACAGCGTTGACGGGGGGGGGGGGGGGAGGGGACTGGGTACCATTAGGTAGCCGTACAGCGTTGACTGGATGGGGGGGACTCCGGGTTACCCTTAGGTAGCAGTACAGCATTGACTGGGGGGGGGGGAGGGGGGGGGGGGGGTGGGGGGGGGGAGGGGTGGGTTACCCTTAGGTAGCAGTACAGCGTTGACTGGGGGGGGGGGGTGGGGTAGTGGGCGGGGGCGGGGAGGGGTGGTTGTGGTGTTGTGGGGGGGGGGGGGGGGGGGGGGGGGGGGGGGGAGGGGACTCGGGTTACCCTTAGGTAGCAGTACAGCGTTGACTGGAAGGGCGGGGTGCAGTACGGGGAGGGGACTCCGGGTTACCCTTAGTAGCAGTACAGCATGACTGGAGGGGACTCCGGGTTACCCTTAGGTAGCAGTACGGCATTGACTGGAGGGGACACGGGTTACCCTTAGGTAGCAGTACAGCGTTGACTGGAGGGGACTCCGGGTTACCTTAGGTAGCAGTACAGCGTGACTGGAGGGGACTCCGGGGGTAGGTGTTGGACCGGGGTGACTCCGGGTTACCCATAGGTAGAGTACAGCATTGACTGGGGTGGGGGGCCTGGGGGGGGTGGTTTACACTTAGTTAGCAGTACAACGCTTGACAGGAGGGGACTCCGGGTTAACCCTTACGTACAGTACAGCATTGACTGGGGGGGGGGGGGGGGGGGGGGGGGGGGGGGGGGGGCCGGGTTACACTTAGGTAGCAGTACAGCGTTGACTGGAAGGGACCCTGAGTTACCCTTAGGTAGCAGTACAGCATTGACTGGAGGGGACACTGGGTTACCCTTAGGTAGCAGTACAGCATTGACTGGAGGGGACACTGGGTTACCCTTAGGTAGCAGGTCAGCGTTGACTGGAAGGGACCCCGGGTTACCCTTAGGTAGCAGTACAGTGTTGACTGTTGGGGACCCGGGGTTACCCTTAGGTAGCAGTACAGCGTTGACTGGGGGGGGGGGCCGGGGAGGGGACCCTGGGTTACCCTCAGGTAGCAGTACAGCGTTGACTGGCGACAACCCTTCATGGGACACTCGTGGAAGTGAGCCGGGTGTGGGATGGGACGAATCTCGCCACAACAGAGATCAAGCGAAACCATTGCTCTTCAGCAGCAGCGCTTGGGATGTATTCTAGATTCTAAAGTAGTATCGGATTAAAGTTGCACAGTCCGATGAAAGATCAAATTTTCAAAACCAAAACAGTGACCTAGATTTGATCCTACATATGTAGCTTAGATACTAGTGAGTGCACTCATTAAGCATTTGTCACCACACAGAAGCGAATGCTGAGACAAATGAATAGAACAGATTACTGCAGAAGCCTATGGTGTCAGCGGCGTGCCAAAATTAATTTTGCATGGTTCCGCTTCAAATATCTCCAAAGTTAGCCATCTAAAATAAAGTTACCTCAAACTGAAGTAAGTTAGATTATAACGACCAACCTAATATATTAAATCAGAAAAATTGCCTAAACCCAAAACTTTAATATAACGCAGATTGTAACACATTCTAAGTTTTGGTTAAGTTTAAGGTGTTTCGGGTGAGCGACCCCGGGTTACTCATAGGTAGCAGTATGGTATTGACTGCCGCCAACCCTTCATTGGACACTGCAGGCGCGGTGGCCGAATCGGTACAGCGCAGGCCTCCTTCTGCGGAAGGTCGGGAGTTCAATTACCGGTCAAGTCAAACCAATGACTTACAAAATTGATACTTGTCGCTTCCTAGCCAACCAAACGAGATGGCTGAATGAGTTGAGCGTCTGTCGCTCCTGTTTTGGGAGATCCCCCGAACCCATGGGCTCGTGGATTCGAACACCGGTCGAGTCAAACAAATGACTTTAAAAAAGTTGTACTTGTCGCTTCCTAGCCAGGCCCTCGGCAGGTTAGGGCGAATACTGATTGGCCGGGTGTCAGGATAATGTGACTTAGTGGGATATCAGGTCACGGTAGGCCTACGAGCAGCCTGGTCTCCCAGTGGAACAGCACTATAAAGTTGCCACGAGTGTGCACTGTCACAAGTCGGTACCCGTCCTGACATGACCTTAGATGGTGCCAGGACATAAAACTCCAACAACCCACCATGGTAGGGGGCGGGTGTGGGACGGGACGAATCCCTGCCCAGCAGACATCATACACACAGTGTTAGGAGCGTCCGTGTGTGAACCTGTAGTGTGTGAACTTGACACCAGTCGGCAGCACTGAGGATGACGCTACAAACTGACAACTTGAAGCATTTGCTGGTGGTCTGGACAAGTATTACGCTTTGTACGACCGTGACAATACCCCCTAAACAAAACCAATCATTAGCCAATAAGAGATCCTCACACGGTTGGTTGGTTGTTGGAACTTTATGTCATGGCAACCTCTAAGGTCATATCAGGACGGGCACTGACTGACTTGTGACAGTGCACACTCATTGTGACTAAATAGTGCTGCTCCACTGGGAGACCAGACCGTTGGCACCATGACCCGATATCCCGACATGGAGCCAACCAATCCTTGTGCTATCCTAATAATGCTGAAGCGACAAGTATAAATTTTTATGTCATTGGTTTGACTCGACTAGGGTTGGAATTTCAAGATCTACCAAAATGAGAGACAGACGCTGAACTCATTCGGCCATCCAATCTGGTCTCCTTAGACGGACATGGTGATGATAATAACCTACAGATTGAGCTACAAGTTCAATGTTTCACTACATGTTAGCTCGAAGTGTTCCCTCACCGTCTCCTTATATGCGTGCTTTCTGTTTGTAACCCTTGTACTGACTGAGTGAACGAATCGGTCATCCGATCGATCCTGCTCAGTGGACCCATTTGCAGTTTGAGCTATTTTCCATTCCAACTAGTGGTCCACAACTGGTTCATCAAAGGCTGTGGAATGTGTTGTGCTGTCTGTGTGAAAATGCATATAAAACATCCCTTGCTGCTTATCGGAAAGAGTAGCCTATGTGGCTAGCGGCGGCAGGTTTCCTCCCAATAAATATGTCAGAATGACCATATGTTTGACGTCCAGCAGCCAATGATAAAAATCAATGCGCTCTAGAGGCGTCGTTAAATAAAACAAGCTTTACTTTTTTTATTGACTGTGCATTTCTCCACTTTTCAGAAAATGGCTGACAAATCCAGTGCGAAAGTTGAGTACGAAGTCTATGTTGGAAAAGCCTTTGGCCGACAATGCGAAACAAAAGGAGAAGGAGCGCAAGTCGAGCAGCAAGCTCTCCAAGGTAAACCACTAAGCAATGTATGCGATGTCGCAGGGATGAGAATTTTCAACATTTATCAGAATTTTTGTTTGCTTGCTGAAATATGGGTCAGTTTTGTGAAACGCGTTAATCCAAAGAGAAAACTCAGTCATACGCATCAAATATTGGCTGATGAGACCGAATAACTCAATTTTCTTGGGTTTTGCAGTGTTTGCTTTTTTTCTTTTTAAATTCCCATTCTCATCCCTGTATGTCATAATGCAGAAACATTATTTGTGGGTGCTACTTCAGTGTGTGGTCCACCAGGATTTCAACCATACCCCTAACCCAAAAAGGTTAGTTCCATAGGGATCATCTGACCTGACTTGACCTGTCTGTTTAGCTAACTGTTTAGGGTTAGGGCTACAAATAGGGCTAAAGTCGATGTAGACCGCACGCTAAAGTAGCACCGATTTGTGTATGTCAGTGAAAAATTCTGTTTGCATGACGATTTACCACAGGTGTATAATGGCGGGGCTGACGCTGTCATCACCGTCTCACTGCCCGGTGACTGGTTTTCACTGTGAACCCCCAACTATGGATGATGGCATGTTCTAGCCTCTCTTCTGCTGTTGGCCGGCTTCGTCCTAGATAAAAGAGTCACCCCACACTGCTGCGTTTGCGACAGGAGGTGTAAAGACCAACTCTATTTGAAAGCTGGCGAAAATGTGGGGGAATGAATCTAAGAAGCAAAATATATTCTTCACATATCAGGATATATTTACCCAGCGACACCCTGCGTGTGAATGATCTTGTAGAACTGTAGTGTCATGGTCCATATATGTTGTTATTATATGTGACGGACATGTATATAACACCCTGCGTGTGAATGATCTTGTAGAACTGTAGTGTCATGGTACATATATGTTGTTATTATATGTGACAAACATGTATATGACACCCTGCGTTTGAATGATCTTGTCAAACTGCAGCGTCACGGTACATATATGGTGTTATTATTATGTGTGAAGAACATTTATCCAACACCAAATGTGTGAAGAATCCTGAAGCGATGCAGTGTGACAGTACATATATGGTGTTATTATCTGTCAAGAACACCAAATGTGTGAAGAATCCTGAAGCGATGCAGTGTGACAGTGCATGTCTAGCATTCCATGCAGACAGGGGCCCCATGTCTAAGACGCAGTGTGGAGAGCCCTGCCCCGCCGTGGCCCTGTGTGGACAGCCCTGCCCCGCCATGTGGAGAGCCCTGCCCGATGCCCGCTTTTGGAGAATCTTTGACACTCAGTGTGGGGAAAGCCCTTACTAGCCACGGGAAAAAAAACCTTAAAAACTAACTAACTAAATAACTAAATGCCCAGCCTTATCTGGCGTGCTGTGTGGAGAGCCCTTCCATAGCCGTGCTGTTGGGAGAACCCTGTATCTCTGACAGACCACATCAAGGATCCCTAGAGCCTCACTCTCCCAGGCGACACTTAGGGCTTCAAGTTTATGAAAACCAGACGGGATGTTCGAATGAGTTGAGCGTCCTTCTCCGGTTTTGGGAGATCAGGGAATCTGAACCATGGGTTTGTGGGTTCAAACCCTGGTTGAGTCAAACCAATGACTTAAAAATAGATACTTGTCGCTTCCTAGCTCGGCATTATTAGGATAGGGCAAGGACTGGTGACTGAGTGGGATATCAGGTCATGGTGCTGGGGCCTGGTCTCCCAATGGGGCAGCACTATAAAGTCGCCATTAGTGCGCACCATCACAAGTCAGTACCCATCCTGATATGACCTTAGATGTTGCTAGGATGTTAAACAACAACAAACAAATATTAAATTAATATTATGTTTATGAAGCTAGGACATGTTGGTGGACAACCTTAGATGTAGACTGGACGGGATAGCAAATCCACTAGAGCACTCGCTTCACACACGGTTGGTCAGGGCATCATCTAAGGTCATATCAGGACAGGTATTGTCTTGTGACAGTGCGCACTCATGGCGACTTTATAGTGCTGTCCCACTGGGAGACCAGGCCACTGGCACCGTCACCTGATTTCCCACTCAGACACATTATCCGGATACTGAGTTAACCAGTCCTTCTTCTATCCTATTAATGCCGAGCACCAGGCTGGTAGCGACAAGTATCAATTTTGTTAGTCATTGGTTTGACTCAACCAGGATTCAAACCCCCGATCTTCCGCAAAGGACGCCTGCACTCTTACCGATTTGGCCAACACATCCGGTACTTGGCGTTACTCGAATCAGGGTGACAATAATGTGACTCAGTGGAATGTTGGCAACAGTGTGGTATCCCAGTGGAGCAGCACTATAAAGTCAACATCAGTGCATAATGTCACATGTTGGTACCTGTCGTGATATGACCTTAGATGTTGCTACGATGCAAGGTCTCCATAAACGACCCAACAAATCTAGGTATAGACGGTCAATTTTAGCCTCTTCCAAGGGTTTTTAGGAAGGTCCCCTACTTATATTTGTTAGCAGAGTAAAAACATCAACTTCCTCATGTGCATGATTGATTGATTGATTGATTGGTGGGTGACCGTTTAACGCCGCATCAGCAGCAAGGGAAATATTCACAGTGAGAAGTTAGTGGTATTTATAGTCAGTTTTGTTATCACATTTACATTGAAATCGACACGACAATCTGCAGTGGTGAGTTTTGTGTCAAATGACAGCAAAACGGATTTCTGGTGCAATTTGGAAGCAGTCAAATGTGCGCCAAATGGCCCCAAAATTGAAGTACTAAGATATAGGTCAATTATAGGAGGCGATACTGTCCAGTTATTGAGTTGTTCATGTGCACAAAGGACAAACGTACCAGCTTCCATGTTCTTATAAAGCGACTACTATCTATTATAAACCAGCTGAGCCAATAACAAATTCAAAGTACCGTGATATATTCTATGACATAGCATTTGTACTTTCGTATTTCTAGAAAATCTGCCACTTTAGTTTTTTTTCAAATTCTAATTGAGGTTTATACTCTATGAAAATAGATGATGTAGGCTGACCTCCTAATGTAGGTAGCCTCCTCGAACCTGACTAAGCTACATGGTACTTAGAATCAAGGCACGGCTAATAAGGTCACGAGATTGACCTACTATTTTAGTGGGGTCCCTGCTTAATGGCTTTCTCAAAGTATGTGGCCAAGGGGGTGGCATCATGAATTCACTAATTATTATTTGTATGTTGTCTGAAATCATTACTTCATGCACCTGTATCTAAGTGAGATATAGGATCAAAAGTACATAAGTGTTTTGGTTTTGATCATGCTTCGGACCATGCAATTAATTACTGGTCGCAGTGGTCTAATCGGTAGAGCGTAAGCCTCTCGTGCGGAAGGTCCGGAGTTTGGTTCCCAGTTGAGTCAAACCAATGACTTATAAAATTGATACCTGTCGCTCGGCATTAATAGGTTAGGGCAAGGACTGGTTAGCTCAGTGTATGGATAATGTGACTGGGTGGGATATCAGGTCAGGGTGCTAGCAGCCTGATTTCTCAGTGGGGCAGCACTATAAAGTCACTATCAAAGTGTACCAGTCCTGATATGACCTTAGATGTTGCTAGGATGTAAAATAACAACAAACAAAGCAAACAAACAAATCCAAGTGTTTTTTAGAAAGTCTCCTACTTATATATTTGTTAGCAGAGCGAAAACATCAACTTCCTCATGTGCATGATTGGTTAGGCAGGGATGAAACACCCACGACACTGTCTCCACATTGACACCGTGTGCATCAAGGTGTCACTCATGGTGTCACTCATGGTGTCTGACCGTAGGGACTGGGTGCGGTGGCCGAATCGGTAGAGCACAGGCCTCGCGTGTGGAAGATCGCGAGTTCGGTTCCCGGTCGAGTCAAACCAATGACTTAAAGATTTATACTTGTCGCTTCCTAGCCTGGTGCTCAGCATTATTAGGATAGGGCAAGGACTGGTTAGCTCGGTGTCAGGATAATGTAACTGAGTGAGATATCGGGTCAAGGTGCCGGTGGCCTGATTTCCCAGTGGGGCAGCACTATAAAATCGCCACGAGTACGTACTGTCACAAGTCGGTACCTGTCCTGATATGACCTTAGATGTTGCTAGGATGTAAAACAACAACAAACAGATTGATTGATTGCTGATAGTTTAATGCCGTGTCAGCAGCAAGGGTCATGTTCACAGTGAGAAGTTAGTGGTATTTATTGTCAGTTTTGTGATAACATTTACATTGAAATTGACATGAGTGTTTGCAACTAATCACCCAACACCCGTTACACAACATTGTTCTTCTTGCGAGGCATGGAATACATTATACCTGCTGTGCTGTAGCAATAATTTTGTTGTTGTTGGTTTAAAAGAAAAGTAATCTCTAGTAGTTTTCAAAAGTAGCAGCGTGTTGTGATGTTTTTAAAGCCTGGACGATGAAGGCATTTCGCTATGCTACTTGTACAGGAAGCAGCGTTAGCCTCGGGTGTGATGGGTTGTGTTGGGTGAGGGGTGAGTGGGTGGGTGAGTTGATGAGTGAGTGGGTGCGTGAGTGAGTGGGTAGGTGGTTGCATGGGTGGGTGTGTGCGTGAGTGAGTGAGTGAGTGAGTGAGTGAGTGAGAGGGTATGTGGGTGAGTGAGTGAGAGGGTAGGTGGGTGTGTGAGTGAGTGAGTGAGTGAGTGAGTGAGTGAGTGAGTGAGAGGGTATGTGGGTGCATGAGTGAGTGGGTGGGTGAGTGAGCGGTTGAGTGAGTGGGTAGGTGAGTGGGTGACTGAGTGGGAGTGAGTGGGTGTCTGGGTGAGGCCAACAGGAGCAGCGACAGTGACAGTGACAGTGGAAAGCCAGCAAGAACTGTGACAGTGACAGTGGACAGCCAGCAGAAGCAGTGACAGTGACCGTGGAAAGCCAGCAAGAACTGTGACAGTGACAGTGGAAAACCAGCAAGAACTGTGACAGTGACAGTGGAAAGCCAACAAGAACAGTGACAGTGACAGTGGAAAGCCAGCAAGAATAGTAATAGTGACAGTGGAGAGCTAGCACGAGCAGTGACATTGACAGTGGAAAGCCAACAAGAACCATGACAGTGGAATGCCAGCAAGAACAGTGACAGTGACAGTGGAAAGCAAGCAAGAGCAGTGACAGTGACAGTGGAAAACCAGCAGGAGCAGTGAATTTGACAGTAGAAAGCCAGCAAGAACAGTGACAGTGACTGTGGAAAGCCATCATGTGTGGTAGCATTGACAGTCGGAAGGTAGGTTAGCTGGTTGGTTGTTGGGGGTTTTATGTCCTAGCAACATCTATGCAGAAGGTAGGAGGAGCGTGACTATTGACACCATACGCGCCAAGATGAAGGGAGCCATAAACCAGCAGGTACGAAGACCTCATCAGCGCAGTAATGCAGCATACAGCACCACACCGACCGTTCTCTTATAGGCAGGCATTCAAACACACACATGCGCGCGTTGACTTCCAGCAATAGCGTCTCATTCATGGGTCACTGGCTCAGAGTGCCGGCACACAATGCACTGCTTTGTGCTTCACCCTGGAGCAATTCTTTCAATACCCACCATGGTCTCGACCACATATAACATCTGGCCACAGAAGATGAAGATCTTTGATGAGTGAACATAGGACCCACACCACCTTGCTGCCATCTGGTTCTCTGAGGCACGCACCCCCCAGCTCGGCACGACCCAATTTGAGACGGCAGCATGGGGGTGCCTTGCCGGGGTGGCAGTCCACAGCCATGTTGGATGGCCGCAGACACAGACGCAGACGCACTGCTGCCCACCACCTCTGACTGTGGGGCACTGCATTCTAGCCGGTTGTCGAAAGGCCACTCTGGCAGCAGCTGTCCCAGCAGCAGCAGCACTGATTGCTACCGTACTGTCATCCAAAACTGCCTCTGAAATACGGCACTTCACAAAGCAATCATTACTAAAATGATCAAATCTTGTGACCTTTATTAAATTTTAGCGGGTTTTTTCCCCGCACTGTGCGAAAAGCAAGAAATATATTCCATCCATCCTGAAAATGGACAGCGGTGATTTGCAAATATCGCAGCTGTGCAAGTAAGCGCCGCTATGGTTTGCGGGGGAATTAGTGCGAACGATGGATGGAATTGCTTAGTGAAATGATGGCGCTGATGGTGGCTCTGGTGGGGTTTGAACTGCAGCAGCAGTAGCAATAGCAGCAGTAGCAGCAGCAGCATCAGCAGCAGTAGTGGCACAGGACTGTGAATTGGCGGCAGCCTCCCCATCCCCCACCGACACCACCACCCCCACCACCACCACCGCCGCCCAGTAGTGGTGCTCGGAGGCAGGAGTAGGAGGAGGAGGACGGCCGGCAGGCAGCAGGCAGCAGGCAATTATTCTGTTGAATCATCAAAGCCTTCGTTGACCCTGGAGCTAGCTGCTGGTGCATTGTGGGTGAAACTGGTGGAGCAGTGTCTGGGAAGGCGTGAAACACTGGTAGAGGAGGTGAGGAGCCACCAGGAGGAGCAGACGGAGGAACACGCCTCGGACTGTGACAGCCATCCGGGCAGCAGCTGGGAGCAGAGGAGGACGCACTCCAGGGCAGGCAGATGTGGGCAGCGTGCCGGGGAGCTGGAGCCGACAGGGCGCTATGGAGGAGGCAGGGCCCGGGGTGAGCTGGACGCAGTCTGCTGTCACAAGGTGTGAAGGTGTCACACCCACCATGGAACAGGTGTGACAGTGTCTGCGGAGGAGGAAGGTGGGAGTGGGGTGTTGACAGTTGGCGTTTGTGACAGACAGACCTGACCTGACAGACAGGCAGTCAGTTTGACATTCAGACGGCAATGGCTGGCTGACTGACAGTGACAGTGACAGTGGCAGTGACAGCAGTTGTTGGCGGGAAGTCTCGGCTGGTGTCATGTTGACAGTGACAGTGACACTATCTGCCTGTTGTTGCTGCTGCTGTTAACAGCGACACATTCTGGGGTTTATCCTCCAGCGTCAAGAGCCCTGAACACAGTAAAGGACACTGTAAAGAACACCAAAAAGGACACAATATATGACATAAAGAGCACCATAAAGGACAACATAAAGTACACAGTAAAGGATATAATACAGGACGTCATAAAGGGAATCCTTAAGGACAACATAGAGGACAACATAAAGGACAACATAAAGGACACGATAAAGGACAGTATAAATGACATAAATGACACCTTATAGGACACCATAAATGACGTCATAAAGGACATCATAAAGGACAAGATAAAGGACAACATGAGTGACACCATGAGTGACACCATGAGTGACACCATGAGTGACACCATGAGTGACACCTTGATGCACACGGCGTCAATGTGGAGACAGTGTCTTTGGTGTTTCATCCCTGCCTAACCACCCTAGTGTCACCTGCCTGAACTACCCCACCACCACCACCACCACCCCACACCCCCCACACCCCCCACACCCACTGGAGGCTGGACACTGAGGAGGACTTACATCTGGTACCTAGTCTACAGGAGCAGCTTCGCTGTCCTGGTGGACTCGCGTGAAGCCGGTGGCAGGAGCTGTGTGGTTATGTGGTTCTGTTATACCGAGTCCCACTACAAGGCACAATGGGAGTGGTGGGACTGGGCCGCTGGGTCCACTGCACTCAGTCATGAGCTTCTCTTATCAAACCCTTATGTCGTGATTTGAACTGGTTTAATTATATATTTATTTATTTTTATGTAGGCTGTTGCTGCTGGTTATGGCTAAGTTATGGCGACTTTATAGTGCTGCCCCACTGAGAGACTGGACCATCAGTACCATGACCCGATATCCCACGCAGTCACATCGTAACATTATCCTGACACTGCCTTATTCTATTAATGCCGAGTGTGGGGAAAGGTAGCGACAAATATCAATTTTGTAAGTCGTTGATTTGACTTGGTCAGGGTTCGAACCGTCTGACCTCCTGCGCTCTTAGTAACCGAATCTGCTACCAAGTCTGGTAATTAAAGCCAGAACACACTGGTAATGTTTACTAAGGGATTGCAGACTTGAGGATGGTTGAAAGGAAACCCCAGATTGTTGAGCATTGCTGCAGGATGGCGCTGTGGCAGAGTGTCAGTGAAGGCTACTTGGTTCGTGCTTCAGCGCTGAACTTGGATGGGGTGTGATGTGATGTGTGCAAGTCACACCATGTGGTATGACAAGACGCTTGGTGCATACTGATGCGCATACACTCACATCCACCATGGAGAACAGCAGTCCCGGAGTCGTTAGCCAATCAGACTGCTAGCATGGATTAAACCAATCAGGGAGTGGGAGTTGATATTTGTATCCAAAGGAGCTCAGTTGGAAACACCCGCTTCCATCTGATCACTGAAGTTAAGCAGCATTGAGACGCGGCTCATCAGTACTTGGCTGGGTGACCACCTGGGGATACAAGGTGCTATAGACATCCTGATACAGGCTTTTATAGCCTACCAAATCAGTTGTGGATAGGTAATAGTTGAGCCTCGTCAGTATTTGGATGGGTGACCACCTGGGAATATGAGGTGCCACAGACATCCTGATGCAGGCTTATATTTATAGCCGCCCAAGTGAGTCGCAGATGAATATCATATCCGGGGAAACTCCTTGGAGTGCGTAATTTGTAGAGGAAGCCTCTAGCATTGCGGTGCTGCCATTAAGCAGGGCGTGCCCTAGTATTCACTTATCGCCTATGGAAGGCCGCTGTTCTGAGCAAGTTGCCAACATGATGATGTGTGTGTGAAAACGAGGTCAAAGGTCAACTAGATTTATAGGTCACCGGGTCATAGCTACATAGGATATAAGGAAGTTGCTGTGTGTGTGATAATTGTGATAGATGTATACATATATATAAATATATATATAAATATATAAATATACATATAAATATACCATGTAAATAGAACTCTGTGCCATTATATCTCTATATATACCTTATCATGCTCTACCAGTGTCAACCACATAATGTTTAATAACCAAATGTTACCAGTGTCTCATGCGCATGTCCACAGTTTGTGGTTAACGCGGCTTGTATAATGAATGGTACCAGTATTACATGTCTAAGATGTAAAGCTCTCATCTCCCAGCTAAGACTGGAGCGTCCATGTGTATTACGTAAGCAAGGGATGTTTGCATATGTAAATTACACTTATTTGCATATGCAAATGACATTGTCATTTTGCATGCTACTCGACTGCTCTAATAACGACTGAGTCATCCAAGGCTGGCAGATTTTACTCTCCCTCACTTTAGGATGGTAATCAATGCCTTTTAAATGTTAATTTAAAAGAAATTAGAACCGTCCTAATTAGCATAATGTATGTGCCCTCATAAGCATAATTTATGCAGAGCCCACAAAGTTGCTGTTGCTGAATATTGGGACCAAGTGTTAACCAGATCTGCGGTGAATGTGGTGTGTTTTTGTTTTAAGAGAACTATTTTTTAACTGTAATTTGACTTAGCGTGGATGTTGGTTTTGGGTCTTTTCTATCAGTATTGAAGCTTAGGCTGTCGAACATTAAACATTTTGTGACAGGGTCTTGCTGAATTTAGGGGCGTAGTCAGGTTAGAAAGTGGGGTTGAACATTTTGTGACAGGGTCTCGCTTTGTTTAGGGGTGAAGCCAGGTTAGAACGTGACGGTAAACATTTTGTGACAGGGTCTCGTTCAAGGCCGTAGCCAGGTTAGAACGTGACGTTGAACATTTTGTGACAGGGTCTCGCTTTGTTTAGGGGCATAGCCAGGTTGGAACGTGACGTTAAACATTTTGTGACAGGGTCTCGTTCAAGGCCGTAGCCAGGTTAGAAAGTGAAGGGTTTCGAGTACATAACCAAGTCACCACAACGCGTACCAAATATGTCTAACTTCATTATACAATTTTATTTGTTACTTAACATCAAAGCAAAAGGAAAGATACTGTTTTTAAGTGAAGTACATGATTGTTATTTTGTATTTTAAATCAAAATGCAAGAAAGATAAACTTTTATCACAAGGGAAATAAAGAGGTAAAATGTGGAAAAGGCGGCACTTTTGATGAATGTGCTCAGTGAGAGCGGTCGCTCCCCTGCTCCCCCTAGTTATGTTCCTGTGTCACAGCGCTCCTGACAATGGACAGGACGCTGTGTGCACAGGTCAGTGAGAGCGGTCGCTCCCGTGCTACCCCTCTAGTTATGTTCCTGTGTTGCAGCGCTCCTGACAATGGATGGAGTCACTAATTGAGACGCTGTGTACACAGCTCAGTGAGAGCGGTCGCTCCCCTGCTACCCCTCTAGTTATGTTCCTGTGTCGCAGTGCTCCTGACAATGGATGGAGTCACTAATTGGGACGCTGTGTGCACAGCTCAGTGAGAGCGGTCGCTCCCCTGTTCCCCCTCTAGTTATGTTACTGTGTCGCAGTGCTCCTGACAATGGATGGAATGCTGTATGCACAGCTCAGTGAGAGCGGTCGCTCCCCTGCTACCCCTCTAGTTATGTTCCTGTGTCGCAGCGCTCCTGACAATGGATGGAGTCACTAATTGGGAAGCTGTGTGCATCGCTCAGTGAGAGTGGTCGCTCCCCTGCTCCCCCTCTAGTTATGTTACTGTGTCGCAGTGCTCCTGACAATGGACAGGACGCTGTGTGCACAGCTCAGTGAGAGCGATCGCTCCCCTGCTCCCCTCTAGTTATGTTACTGTGTCGCAGCGCTCCTGACAATGGACAGGACGCTGTGTGCACAGCACAGTGAGAGCGGTCGCTCCCCTGCTATCCCTCTAGTTATGTTCCTGTGTCGCAGCGCTCCTGACAATGGATGGAGTCACTAATTGGGATGCTGTGTGCACACCGCATGCCTTCGGTGTACACCCACTGCGCATGCCCCAGATCCAAAGGGACGGATACGAGTCACCTTGGCAATTGTTATGGCGATATTTGTGTTAAGTTTCTGCTAAAACTGGAGAAATGGGTTAGGTTAAATAGGGATCAAGGTTTTTCTGGGTTGTTTTTGTTTGTTTGTTTGTGGGGTGGGTGGGTGGGTGGTTGTCTCTCTCTAGACTTCAGGGTTGTTTCTTTGGGGAGTTCTTGGCTGACATTCGCGTTATTTTGGGGGACACGTAATTCTGAGGAGAGAAGTTTGTGGTGAGTGTGCTGTGTTTGTCCTCTAGTCGCGTGAGGGGGTTTGGCTGATGAGACGGAACAAATATATTTTAGGTTTTTTTTTTTATCTTTTGTTTTTATATTTTATAAGCAGACCCACGTTCAGCTGGGCTCGGAACTTGGTGCCTCTCCTCAATATTATTAGCATGTGGATATATTGATTAACAGTTTTTAATAGTAAGCCTTGTGTACCTGTCAGAACACAAGCGCGCTAAGGTTATCTTAGTTCTATTTGAGGATTTAGTTGCTATGGACACTGCTGTGTTGGGGTGCATTCAGAAATAGACTACGAGTAGGAAGCCTAATTGCATTCCAACTTGCGCTGTGTGTTAAAACCACATAGTCCGATGAAAGCATAAAATTTACCAAACGAAAACAATTATCTAGAATTGATTTTACATATCTAACTTAGATACTGATGCACTTATTAAGCATTTGTTGCCACGTAGAAGGGAATACTGAGGCAATTTAATTGACCCTGTTACTCCTGAAGTCTATGGTGTCAGAGTTTTGATGTGCTTGCCAAAACTAATTTGATGTGTTTGCACTTCAAATATCTCAAAACTTAACAATTTAAAATAAAAGTTACATCAAACCAAAGTAAGCTAGATTAAAACAGTCAGTTTGATATATTTATCTCAGAAGAAATGACAGAAACTCAATACCATCAGACTATGCAACTTTAGGCTTTTAATGTTACATAGAAGGAACTCGACATCAACCTGACAGCGCCTGTTACTGCTGACGCCTATCATGTCAAGCATTTTGACACACATGCCAAAAGTAATTTGACACGCTTTCGCTTCATATATCTCCATGGTTAACCGTTTAAAATAAAAGTCACTTCAAACTAAAATAAAGTAGGTCGTGACAATCAACCTGCTATATTTATCTGAGAGAAAATATGGCAGAAATTCACAACTCACAACCATCGGACTATGGAACTCCTACGCGTTAGTTTGCAGTCTTCATGAAGAAATTGCTTAAATCTCACAAGTGTATGGTCGCCATACTTCTGTTGACTGCCAAACATTGTTAGGTGTCTGGTGGGCATGTATACTAAGCCTTTAGCCGCCATCTTAGTAGACAAAAGGCTGCCTTGAGCTGCTTAGTGTATGACCCCAATTACACCAACCAGGTGTATCTCAGTCAGTTATCTCAGTCAGTTATCTCAGTCAGTTATCTCAGTCTGTTATCTCAGTCTGTTATCTCAGTCTGTTATCTCTGTTAACTTATCCATTATCCTGGAGGAGTGTGCCACATCAGGACTGTTCATTTCGTTGCCTAGTTTCCATGGCAACCGTCTCATTGATCTTCTACTGCTGGACTTGCTCTATTATCCTGTTGCCATACCAACCCAACCTGGTTGTCTTTCACGATATGGTATAGGTATAGATTTGTCAGTAATGTATCGATCTTGGTTTTTGATGATATGTATTGTTTAATGATTGGACTTAGTGATTAACTATAGACAGGTGTTTTTTGTTAGTATTGTTATGGTGGGTGTTTCCACAATTTGATCCCGTTAACCTATGACCAACATTTTGATAAATCTATTGATATGCCTATTATTATTAATGATTATGCGTCTCCATGGGGAGTGGATGTGTACATTTAGATTTGTTTGTTTGGGAGTTGGCACTTTGGAGGGTGGCTCGTATTGCAGCTGTCAGATCGCACCTTGAAGCATGCGGTATGTTTGTTTGGGGTTTGTTTGTTTGGGGTTTTATATCCTAGCAACATCTAGAGTCATGTCAGTGGGATGGGTACCTACTGACTTGTGACAGAGTACACTCATAGCGACTTTATAGTGCCACTCCACTGGGAGATCAGGCCGCCAGCACCCTGACCTGATATCCCACTCACTCACATTATTCTGAAACTGAGCCAACCAGTCCTTGCTCTATCAAAGCTGAATGCCAGGCTAGGTAGCGACAAGTATAAATTTTGTAAGTCGATTTGGCTCGGCTGGGATTTTAGGGGGGGGGGGGGGGGGGGGGAAGCCAGCCAGTGCCCTTACCGACTCAGCTATCCTTTCTGGTGAATGGTGTAACAACAATGCTGCAGCAATTGTTTGTATCGCAGTAACTAACAAATAAGCTGTCTGACATCCTCAAACCACAAATCCATTCTAATCTCTTGAAGAAGATGTAATCTGTTCTACAGCCTCGCCTGTTTATAGTTTCTTTTTCTGGTAAACAATGACATTTCTGCATCGTTTTTAACGAGATTGTAAGTGTTTAGTTGTATAGAGCGCATTGGAATGAATCCTCATAGCAAGAGCATGCAACGACCTCTACCTTGTTAAAATATTTGATTGTGGAAGTTGACATTCATTTGGGTACAGACCGGGCGCGGTGGTCGAATCGGTAGAGCGCGGGCCTCGCGTGCGCGAAGCTCTGGAGTTCAGTTCCCGGTCGAGTCAAACCAATGACTTACACAATTGATACTTGTCACTCCCAGGCCTGGTGCTCTGCATTATTAGGATAAGACAAGGACTGGTTAGCTCAGTGTCAGAATAATGTGACTGAGCGGCATATCGGATCATGGTGACGGTGGCCTGATTTCCCAGTGGGGCATCACTATAATGTCACTATGAGTGCGCAGTCACAAGTCGGTGCCCATCCTGATATGACGTTAGATGTTGCTAGGACGTAAAACTCCAAAAATAACAACCATTTGAGTACAGGTGAGGGTGTTGTGGGGGGCATTGATTGAGAAAACTTAACGAATACATTTGTCAGGATTTTTTATTTAATTTAAAATACTTTGAGAATAACTAGATATTAGTGGAATTTAATTTGACTTAAGTTTATAAATACCGTGATAATAACTGGGTATTTGTGGAATCTAATCTGACTTAAGTTTATAAATACTTTGACAATAACTGGGTATTTGTAGAATCTAATGTAACTTAAATTTATTAATAACATTTAATAACTGGGTATTTGTAGAATTTAATCTGACTTAAATCCATAAATACTGTGATAGTAACTGGGTATTTGTGGAATCTAATCTGACTTAGACCTATATCTGCATGCACACTTGCGTATTACTAACTGCTGCTGTCTCTCCCTTTAAGCAAGTGTCAAACTTCAGACCCTCAATAGCCGATGTTTACCTTTTGTGCTGTTTAAACAAACAAAGTGTCAAACTTCAAATAACCGGGTTTTTAATGAGAGCTGTTGATGATATCATGCATGATCTAGTATGTCCCACGTTGAACAAGGATTGATCATTTCTTCTTTGTTTGTCCATCGGTGGCGATGATTACGACAACTCATCATTTGTTGTGAACTCGTCGTTGACCGATGAGTCCAATTTGTGCTCGGAATGTGTGGTGGCACTTTGGATGTGTGTGTAGCTGCTGTCAGAGACTCTGGTAGATGAAGGAGACGATCTTCTCGCTGCCGACGCTTTATATCCCAGGTTGAACAAGGATTGATCAGACATAACTCATAACAGACAAGTTCAAGTTTACTTTGGAGAGGATGATATTGAGCAAATTTGCTGCGCTCACACCCAGCTTTTATAAAGCATAACTTTAAGTGCAGTATTCAGTATAAGAGAGGGTTACTGGTAGCGTTTCTAACCTTTGGTAATTAGAGAAGAGCGAACTTAGTTAGACTTAGCGTGAGGAACATAATTTTCTACTATTGATGAAAGTGTTTGAAGTATGATCTTCCTAATCCGGTTGACTCGCTAAACGTCATGGAGAATTGAAAAACACGAAGGATGCCTGATGTGTGTGACTTGGGTGCAGCAGGAGCAGCTAATTATCTACTATAGTACTAAGCTGTTAACTCACAAACTGCCCATTATGTTGGGTGTAGCAGAAGCCGCTAAGTATTTACTAAGCTGTTTACTCATGGACTGCCCATTATGTTAGGTGCAGCAGGAGCCGCTAAGTATTTACTAAGCTGTTAACTCACAAACTGCCCATTATGTTGGGTGTAGCAGGAGCCGCTAAGTATTTACTAAGCTGTTTACTCACAAACTGCCCATTATGTTGTGTGTAGCAGGAGCCGCTAAGTATTTACTAAGCTGTTAACTCATGGACTGCCCATCATGTTGGGTGTAGCAGAAGCCGCTAAGTATTTACTAAGCTGTTTACTCAACTGCCTTAGTTGGCGTAGTATTTACTCTGTCTAACTGCCCATAGTGGTGCAGAGCCTGTATTACTAAGCTGTTACTCACAAACTGCCATTATGTTGGGTAGCAGGAGCGTAGATTTACAAGTGTTAACTCATGGACTGCCCATCATGTTGGGTGTAGCAGAAGCCGCTAAGTATTTACTAAGCTGTTTACTCACAAACTGCCCATTATGTTGGGTGTAGCAGGAGCCGCTATGTATTTACTAAGCTGTTTACTCATGGACTGCCCATCATGTTGGGTGTAGCAGGAGCTGCTAAGTATTTACTAAGCTGTTAACTCACAAACTGCCCATTATGTTGGGTGTAGCAGGAGCCGCTAAGTATTTACTGAGCTGTTAACTCACAAACTGCCCATTATGTTGGGTGTAGCAGGAGCCGCTAAGTATTTACTAAGCTGTTAACTCATGGACTGCCCATCATGTTGGGTGTAGCAGAAGCCGCTAAGTATTTACTAAGCTGTTTACTCACAAACTGCCCATTATGTTGGGTGTAGCAGGAGCCGCTATGTATTTACTAAACTGTTTACTCATGGACGCCCATCATGTTGGGTGTAGCAGGAGCTGCTAAGTATTTACTAAGCTGTTAACTCACAAACTGCCCATTATGTTGGGTGTAGCAGGAGCCGCTAAGTATTTACTGAGCTGTTAACTCACAAACTGCCCATTATGTTGGGTGTAGCAGAAGCCGCTAAGTATTTACTAAACTGTTAACTCACAAACTGCCCATTATGTTAGCAGCCCGAAAGTTTATTTCCTATTTAGGGGCCATTCAAATATTATGTAACGCTTAGGAGGTTGTGGGTGTAGGCCCAAGCGTTATGTGGCGTGTATGGTTTAGCATTATGGAGCGCTACAAGGGTTGGTCAGGGTTGCCAACCCTTATGGTTTCGCCGTAAGGTATACAATATTTTATGTCCCCATCACCACCTTACTCCGGTTTTTCATTTTGAAATGTTAGCAAAATCGTATGGATAAATTGTGTCTAAAATGAACCATAGAGCATTTTAACATGTTTCTTGGGGAGCACCCCAACCCCACCAATATAGTATCCCTTAAGATCTTCCGGTATTTCATTTTCCAATGTTGGCAATGCTGGTCGGGGTCTAATTTTGACATAAAATAGTGTGACGTAATATTCGAATGGTCCCTTAGATAGTGATCCAGGTAATCTAGCCTCACTTTAAAGACGACCACTAAGAATTGTGTGGAATTGGATAGGCTGCAGTGTGGTATCTCGGTTCTGATTGGCTCTTGACGTTTGGCCAATCAACTATGGCATTACTTAAAGCTGCATAATCCGATGAAAGCATCACAAAGTTTAAAGTTGCATAGTCCGATGGTTTAGAATTTCTGTAATTTTTCTGAGATAAATATATCAGATCGATCATCAGTATCTACTTTACATTAGTTCAAATCTTATTTTATTTTAAATGGTAAACTTTTGAGATATCTGAAGTGCAAACATGGACAATTAGTTTCGGCAATTTTGCCAAAACTCGAACACCATAAACTTCTGCAGTAACAGGTTCTAAAACTTTTATTAAACTGACTCAATATTCCCTTCAATGCACAAATAAATGTTTAATAATTGCATCAGTATCTAAGTTAGATATGTAAAATCAAATCTAGATAATTATTTTGGTTTTGAAAATTTGATATTTCATCGGACTATGCAACTTTAAAGCAAAGACGCTTCTTTGCATTGATCCTGGACGTCAACATAGCTCCTCTATACACTGGTGTACTCCTTTAAGTGTGTGTTGCAGTTTGGTGCTCCTGTGCTACTCTGCAGTGTTGAAAAAGGGGTAAAACATCTCCAGCATTTTGACGTGCACACCAAAATTGATTCAGCATGTTTTCACTTCAATTTTCAAAGATTTCCAAAGTTAGCCATTTAAAGTAACAGTTACTGCAAACAAATAAAACTACCTTCTAATATATTTATCTCTAAAGTATAAAGGAACTGAGAGCTATCGGACTATGCAAGTTTAAAGTTGCACAGTCCGATGGCTTTGAGTTTCTGTAATTTCTCTGAGATAAATATATTAGATCGATCACTAGTATCTACTTTACATTAGTTTAAAGTTACTTTTATTTTAAATGGTAAACTTTTGAGATATTTGAAGTGTAAACAAGGAAAATTAGTTTTGGCAAGCTTGCCAAAACTCTGACATCATAGACTTCTGCAGTAACAGGTTCTGTTAAATTGACTCAGTATTGCGCCTTCTACGCAGAAACAAATGCTTAATAAGCGCATCAGTATCTAAGTTAGATATGTAAAAATCAAATCGAGATAATTGTTTTGGTTTTGTAAATTTGATATTTCATCGAACTATGCAGCTTTAACTGACCATCAATAAGCGCACAAACTTCTCCACTCAACTACGGGTCAAGCATTGTTCCCCCCTCTCGCCACCACGCCGCCTGGTGAGAGGCGGGCGAACTAAGTAACAAACACGTGATTTCCGGTTACGTCATGCGACTAGGAAGTAACTTTCAGTTCTACGTCACGTGACGTCTATTTTTATACTATTCAGGAAATGAAGTGTCTCATGTTTTTTATGTTAGTTTTCACAACAGAACCAAAACGCACTTTTCGTGTCTTTTTGTTCTCTTCGCAATTAATTAGGTAACTTTTCCTGCATTGGTCTGAGACATTTTGGAATGATCGCTTTTAGGGTTGGTTTGTTCCAAAAATGTATGAACGCATTATATAATTGTTAACTATTTATTATCATTGCGCTTTGTATAATGCATAATGGCAGAAAAATAAAGCGCAGTGAAATATTCTAACATATGAATGCAAATATTGCATATATGTATCACCGGTAAAACTGTAGACTGCTTTCCATTTCTAATCATTTTTTACTCGATCTTGGACAATCTTGTAATCCTATTTGTTTAATAGGAAACAAAAAGACTTATTGAGACAAAAGATTACCAATAATTACTTAGGAACTGTGCAATAGAATCTTTGCTATAATATGATACTGAGGGGAAGGTATTACCCATGTTAGAGGTAATATAAATGTCAAATACCCTCAGCAATTAGTTATAAATTCCATCGTATAAATAGTGTAATGAGGTTACTTAATTCTCCCTACTCTAACCTCAGAATCGGTAAAGGAAAGCGCGACACAAACACGGGAGAGTTGGGGCACACTTTATTCGCCACTGCGAGGTTGGGCATTGGTTGGACTGATCATGTGACAGGCCGTTAAGTACATTGATCTAGGGCGGAGGGCTGGTCACCTGGTCACCTGGTCACCTGATCACCTGGTCACCTGTTGGTTGTAAACACGCCCCTGTCAAGGATGGGAGAGCGGTGGGAGAGCAGTGGGAAAGTGGTGGGAGAGCGGTGGGAGAGTGGTAGGAGAGTGGTGGGAGAGCAGTCGGAGAGCAGTAGGAGACCGGTGGAAGAGCAGTGGAAGAGTGGTGGGAGAGCGGTTGGAGAACAGTAGGAGAGTGGTGGGAGAGCAGTAGGAGAGTGGTGGGAGAGTGGTGGGAGAGAGGTTGGAGAGTGGTTGGAGAGTGGTAGGAGAGTGGTGGGAGAGCGGTGGGAGAGCAGTGGGAGAGTGGTGGGAGAGTGGTATGAGAGCGGTAGGAGAGCAGTGGGAGAGTGGTAGGAGAGCAGTGGGAGAGCGGTGGGAGAGCGGTGGGAGAGTGGTAGGAGAGTGGTGGGAGAGCAGTAGGAGAGCAGTAGGAAAGGCGAGGAGGACAGGGGGAGAGCGATAGGAGAGCGGTGGGAGAGCGGTGGGAGAGGCTAGGAGAGAGGTGGGAGAGCAGTAGAAGAGGCTAGGAGAGCGGTGGGAGGGTGGTGGGAGGGCAGTGGGAGTGCGGTGGGAGAGCGGTGGGAGAGCGGTGGGAGAGCTGTGGGAGAGCGGTGGGAGAGCGATGCAGTGAATAGGCAAGTCTGACCTCACGACAACAGTTGGGTGCGTAAATCTTACCGCGAATAGACAGCTACGAAACAGGAATGGGCTAACTTATTTATTCACTAACGGTTATAACAGTATCAGTAGAGGCCGCAAGCGGCGCCACCATCGACAATCCGCAGCAAATACCTGCAGTCGTCGGATTGGCTATATATATTCCAACGTGATGCGCACTCAGTCTCAGTCGGGGGTCGAACTCCAACAACCAACCAACCCACCTGGGGTGTAGGGGGGGAGGGGGTAATTATCGCTGACTCATCCCCTTGGCAGCCTCTGACCCCTATTGTCGCCCACTGATTCCGCTTGACCCAGACTCACATACTTAGGGATGCTCCTAAATATGACACTCTCATAGACGCGCCAGTGTTGTGTGTTGAATCTGGAGAATGTGGCTGTAGATGGTGCCACCTAAATGTGGATGTTCAGTAGATTGGGGAATGGTAAGCGTTGATTTAGGATGTGTGAGATGAGGGTGGACGGTGAGACATGGCGGGATGGGGGGGAGGGCGATAATTGGGGCTGCAGAGCTGTGGACGGGGTGGGAGGGACGCTGCCCCCAGAAGGGTAAGAGTGTGCATGCATATGTAGGTCACGTGATACCCGCGTTGTTGAGCGGTGAATGCAGTGTCTAGTGGGTGTGTAGCAACATCCCACCTCCAGCAATAGGAAAGATGGAGACCATCCATAAGATGCCTCAAGGGATGAGAGTCTAGAACTTATGACCTACATTTACCGGGATGCAGGAAGGTCCAAGTGTGTAACCATGGATACATCTACTGCGTGTAACATGAAGAATATCCTCCGGATCCACTGAGTGGAAAGACTTTCGTCAACAGGAACCCGTTGGAATTAGTCAGGTTGTCAGTGCTAGCGATTACCATTCAAGGACAAATTTGTTAAGATCAGGGATAAAAGATCTACACGTTACCGTGATTTTCTATGTAAAGTGGACACCCATTCATAGGTTTAGTTAGCTTTGCCAGAGAATCGCAGAAAATTTACCAGAAGTCAGATTTCTACATTTGTTTTTTATCACACATGAATTTCCTGCATTTGAACGGCATCAACTGGTGTGACCTATTTAAAAAGATGTGCGATTGAATGTACTCATTTGTCGCAAGCATGATTTTTTGGGGGTCAAATCTGCACATTCCGATGAAAGCATCAAACTTTTTAATTCAAAACACTGACCTAGATTTGATCCTACATGTCCAGGTTGGATGCTGGTAGATTTGATCCCACATGTCCAAGTTGGATGCTGGTAGATTTGATCCTACATGTCCAAGTTGGATGCTGGTAGATTTGATCTTACATGTCCGAGTTGGATGCTGGTAGATTTGATTCTACATGTCCAAGTTGGATGCTGGTAGATTTGATCCTACATTTCCAAGTTGGATGCTAGATTTGATGTTACATGTCCCAGTTGGATGCTGGTAGATTTGATCCTACATGTCCAAGTTGGATGCTGGTAGATTTGATCTTACAGGGATGAAAGATCTCCGCGATTTCGCGGATTTCCGGGATTTTTCCTGTAGCTATAGTGTATAATAATAAGTTGCACCCATCCTGATATGACCTTAGATGCTGCCAGGACGTAAAACTCCACCAACCAACCAATACGTTGTTTCACGCTGCAGCACCATCAGCGTATACTAATATGTGGTGCAAACGCCGCAGCACTAGCAGCGTATACTACTAGGGATGAAAGATCTCCGCAGATTTCCGAGATTTTTCAATCCCGCAGCACCATCAGCGTACACTATATGTGGTGCTGAGGCCGCAGCACTATCAGTGTACACTACTAATATTAATAAATCCTCCAGGCTCCAACCTACAAGCGTACATACACTCCTAATACATGCTTCAAATGGCACAGCACTATCAGTGTATACCAATATATATGAAACCCGACTTCCGGGAATTTTCCGTGATTCCCTGACAATGCTAAACCTATGGAAGAATATCAGTATTTCCGCTTTTCCCCCCGGAGACCACTTTCATCCCTGATCTTACATGTCCAAGTTGGATGCTGGTGCACTCGTTGAACCTGTATTTCACGTCTGGTTCCCGTACCTTGCGGTTATGCTCAAATCACATGTCCAGTATTTCAGTGGGCACACTCAACGTTAAATCTGCATATTTTCACTTCAAATATCTCTAAGGCTAACTCTTTGAATCCTCACTAGGCCGTGGTGCCATATAGCTAACTGACATATATATTCATGAACCTTGAAGCTGCATAGTCTGATGAAAACATACACTTTTCGAAAGAAAATACTTATCTCGATTTGCTGCTGCATATTCATTATAGATGCTGGTGCGCGTATTAAGCGTTTGTTGCTGAATAGAACGCGATACTGAGTTAATTTAATAGAACCTTTTACTGCTGAAGCCTATGGTGTGAACATTTTGACGTGCTTCCCAAAACTAATTTGGGATATTTGTACTTCAAATATCTCCAAGGTTAGCCATTTAAGATAAAAGTTACTTGAAACTAAAATAAGGTAGATCATAACGATCAACCTGCTATATTTATCTCAAAAGATAACTCCAGCTTAAGACCATTGGACTATGCAACTTTAAGGAAATCAAAAGTTTGCTAAATTATACTTTTGCATTTGTTTACACATAGGAATTGTTAATTAACAAACTCGTGTTTAGGACGGACATGTGTTCTGATTGGGGTAATCTGGGGCGTTGCCGTTCCCATAGCAGAGACTGGGTGATAAAACCCCATATTACTGCCTCCCATGTGAAAGCTTCGATCAGGCCTAAGGCGGCTTCCCTGTGGTAGGTCTATGAGGCTACTGTGTGAAGGGCCTCAGACTTATCGGGGTCATTCCTCTGTGGCTGGTGCCATATTGGGACCTACCGTAAGGTTTGTTTGTTTTTGGTTCAAAACCTTTATTCCCGTTAAATAATATCTTTGTTCAGCACGAGGCGCTTGTCTTCCAGCCTTAACAATTATGGTGCATATGAACTATTTTTGGATGAGATGATGAGATGGTATGAACATTATAGACAATAGCAGGTTGAAATCAGGCATTACAAATATAGTGGAGATCTTATTTTGTACATGTAGACTGGAGAATAGCCATTTATCTTTTGACTATATCATTGATTTCCTGATCATACCTGTGAGGAGACATTAATATAATGGGTATTGACAAACTTGTGTCGTCGTGCAGTTCAAAAGTTTTGAACAGATTGTTGTTGTTGTTGTTGAAGGTTGTCAGTGTCCAGTAGAACACCGTTGCGATGGAGACCTGACTGCCTTGTGCCCCAGGTACACCAGTATAGACCTGTGGCTTTGTACACAGCATCACTGTCGGGAGCAGACATGAGACTTGTAGTCCTACACTGACTGAATCTGCATCTCCTCAAACTTACGAATGTTGCTTACATTGTTACAACCTTTTTAAACTAATGCGACAAGGCATTATATAGTTATGTTATCCTACCTGATATTGATGAAGAATAGCTCTGTATTTTATTGAGGGAAAATATATAGCTGTGTGTATGTGTGTGTACACTTTGCTACTGACATGTGTAAGGATTGGTGGATGTTTAGATAGACATGTACTAGCAGTAGCTAGAGAATGTTCAAGATCTTTACGTAGCAGAGAAAGCTGATCCAACCGATGCTACCACGGAGAGAATGGTTGTGACTGTATACACACAGGCGAATGTGTGTGTATAAAAAGCAGAACATTAAGACATGTGCTTTAACGGTAACTGTATGCAACTGTTGCTATCTAATACTGGTATAGACTTAACACCATTGAGTGTAATGAGTGTACAATAAATGTTAGTCTTTTAGCTACAAAGGGAGCTATTGTTCATATATGTATATATATATAGATAGATAGAATGATAGATGTAGTATTACAATGAATGTATATACAATGATATAGCTATTGATTATTTGTATTAGCAGTGTATGATAGAAAGCTGATGTGAAAAAGGGTGACATTTCATTTGGTGTCCTGTGACATGTATGCATGGGATACAGTTAGTCTGCGCTGTCTCACCACACATGGCGAATGTATGAATAGTAAATGACCAGTGAGAGAGGACGGGACCAAAATCTAGTTGACCTATTAAGACCGACACTGTACTCATCACAATACACACGAGCACACAGTAACACACGCTGAGAGCGTACACACAAGTCGCTGAGACGCGGATTTACACTGAGTGCAATCTCAAATCACGCAACTGCTCATGGATGCACTCTGCTGTTTTGGCACACTCTCCAAGCAGTGGATTTATACTGATTGGTGCACTCTCCGAACAGAGAACTGTTATGGCAACAGCTACTCTGCCAATAGTTGTGGACGCCCACCAATTGGTGCACTCTCCAAGCAGGAACCTATTATGACGGTGGTTGATGCGCTCTGCTTCATGCACTCATCGAGTAATTAATTGTTGTGTTCAGTAACTACTCACCAATTGGTGCACTCTCCAAGCAGAGACTTGTCATAGCAATGGCCAACAGTGATGGAGACATACCAATTAATGCAGCACTCTCCAGGCAGAGAGCTGCTCGGGGTGGGTTTAGTTTGACGTAACCTGTTGGAGCGCATGACCTCCAGCTGGGTAATAGGAAGTGTATCAAGAGAACCGCTCAGGGTTCAGTGGAGCATGTCTGACATCCCTTTGACCTACTCAGACTGCACAAACAAACTGGCCAGAAGGAAACCGCCTTTTCTGCTGTGGTGAGCGCTTCTCATTTTAGAGCGATGAAATAAACCGTGAGAATCTGTTTGTGGATATTTGTATCGGATTGCACGATTTCTGGATTAAAGATGGTGAGACTAATTAATGCATGCTGGCTGTATTCATTGATAAGAAACATGTGAGTTTATTTGTGGCTGACCGTCAGTCTCTCTGCGTGTTAACTGTACATGCGTGTGGACATACCGCCTTGTGTTAAGGATTCAACCAGAGCCAGATGAAAGGCAGTGTGAACACAACGTCTGAATAGGTGTATAGTAATGTATGGCCATTGGCCGCACCGCTCGCTACTGGCCTGGAGCGTGTACTTGGATGGTGTATCTGGGTCAGGCACTGGAAGGTGCAAGTATTAGCCGACACATTCTTTAGAATCAATGTAAACACTGAAGGACCGACACAAGCCAAACTGTCTGCACTAATGGATTTAAACACAAGCCTAACTCTCTGTACTAATGGATCTAAACACAAGCCTAACTGTGTACTAATAGATCTAAACACAAGCCTAACTGTGTGTACTAATGGATCTAAACACAGGCCTAACTGTGTGTACTAAGGGATCTAAACACAAGCCTAACTGTCTGTACTAAGCCTTGCTTTCCACACACACTGAAGGATCCAAGCACAATCCTAACTAAGCCACCTTCCCTAAACTCGATACAGGCCTAACTATTTGCTCTAAGTGATTTAGATACACGCCTAGCTAACTACCTTCACTAAATTATTTAGGTACAGGCCTAACTAACCATTTTTCCAAAAGGATCTACATATATAGGCCAAGCAAACTACCTTCCCCAAGGGATCTATATACAGGCCTAACTAACCATAAAGGATCTAGACACAGGCCTAGCTAACCGTAATGGATCTAGATACAGGCCTAGGTAACCATAATGGATCTCGATACAGGCCTAGCTAACCATAAAGGATCTAGACACAGGCCTAGGTAACTGTAATGGATCTATATACAGGCCTAGCTAACCATAAAGGATCTAGACACAGGCCTAGGTAACCGTAATGGATCTATATACAGGCCTAGGTAACCGTAATGGATCTAGAAACTGGCTTAGCTAACCGTAATGGATCTATATACAGGCCTAACTAACCATAAAGGATCTAGATACAGGCCTGGGTAACCAGCAAGGATCTAGATACAGGCCTAGCTAACCGTAATGGATCTATATACAGGCCTAGCTAACCATAATGGATCTAGATACAGGCCTAGCTAACCACCTGCTCTAATGGATCTAGGTACAGGCCTATATTCAAGTAACCCAGATGCTGTGCTTCTTGAATGCTGACCGCGCCCTGTGATTGAATGCGACAAGATTCATTCATGAGTAGGTCAGGTCGTCTTAATGGACCTGGACTGGCTGTATCTAAGTGAATGGACCTGGACCACCTGTACCTAAGTGAATGGACCTGGACTGGCTGTATCTAAGTGAATGGACCTGGACCGGTTCTATCTAAGTGAATGGACCTGGACCGTCGGTATCTAATTGAATGGACCTAGACCGGCTGTATCTAAGTGAATGGACCTGGACCGGCTGTATCTAAGTGAATGGACCTGGACTGCCTGTATCTAAGTGAATGGACCTGGACCGGATGTATCTAAATGAATGGACCTGGACTGGCTGTATCTAAGTGAATGGACGTGGACAGGCTGTATCTAATTGAATGGACCTGGACCGGCTGTATCTAAGTGAATGGACCTGGACCGGCTGTATCTAATTGAATGGACCTGGACCAGCTATATCTAAGTGAATGGACCTGCAGGCAAGGCTTGCCACTAAGGAAAGGACCTTAGGCTTGGCTTTAGGCTCAGTGACTATCATGGCTCCGTGTTGGCCCAGCATTGGTGTGTACACATAGAGCGTAGAGCCTGCTGTGTGTAGAGCAGACAGTGGTGTGTACACATAGAGTGTAGAGCCTGCTGTATGTAGAGCCTGCTCTGTGTAGAGCAGACAGTGAAACCACGTGACCAGGTAGGAACCTCCGTAGACCCCCTATCCACAAAGGTCGGTGGTTGCTGAGTGGGAAGGTCAAAGGTGAAAGGTCAGGTGAAGCGGAAGTGGGGCAGCCAGGACTTGAAGTTCTTACCTGTGTGTGTGAGTGTGTGTGTGTGTGGGTGTGTGTATAAATAGCACTTACACACTACACCACTCTCTACTATCAACTCTGTGTAGACTGTCTGAGGAGCCCACCACCACCACCACCACCACCACCACTACCACCCCCACCCCCACCCCCACCCTACCAGGCACCCAGAATGGGATCACGTGGTCTGGATTCCTGGAGGAGCGCGTGGTAGAAGGCCACACCTTGGATGGGTGTGACATGTGAAGAGCGCAGTGTCACAAGTGATGCTTACTACACACACAGTGCGAAGATGGAGAGTGGGTGCACCTTTTTGGCGCAAAGGTGACTGAATGAAGTTCATTTTGCCGACTAGTGCATTCCTGACTAGCGTAACGGTACAGCATACCAGGACCCAACAACTCCCTATTCAGGGTGGAGCAGATGAGGTCACTAGCAACAATAGGGACTCCGGAGAGTGAGTGGCCACTAGTTGAGATAGCACTTCTTACTTATTACAACACTATCGCGCAGGTGAGGGTTTGTGTATCAAGGGTGTTGCTATAGTAACTACCGTGGGAAGACCTCAAGTATAAGAATTGCACCCAAAATGTGCAGTCTGCAGGAACTGCGTTATAACCTGATGATGTAATCTCTTCCGCTTAATGTTCTTCGCCCAACGCCGCCAGAGGGCAGGCTAACAATGGAACCTTCCGAATGGTGTCACAGGAGTGGGTTGGTGTGTGAAACAGAGGTGGTGCACCCTCACTACTCTGCAGGGCCCTATCCTGCGAAGGACTTGTCAGTTTGAAATTCTGCCATCACACTGGTATGGAGGACCTGTATGTATACACATATATTGTCGACACAGTGCTCTACTTTATGCAAGAGGAGTCTTAACAGTAGTAGCCATGGTGCAGTGTGGGGCCAGTGTAGTTATCAGCATTGAGCATGATATCCTGTGAGCTGCCCTATTGGGGTTTCATGAATACACTTACCACAAGCACTTACTGCACTGTCTATGGATGTAAATTAGTGATTTAGATTGAGACGCATGGGGACTTATCGCTTGCATTCACTCAGAGCTGACCATGGCGGATATCTAGGTCAACTGTGGCCTCTCTCATCTGTGCTCTGGCGCAGTTTGCTGAACCTCAATGTTAGTGCCCTTTGAGAGGCGCTGCTCAACTTCCACGCAGTATAACCCAGACAGGCCTCTTCATGGATCAAAGTTGAAGCTGCTTCAGTATTTAAGCACAGTGTTAGCGGCTTCTGTCACTACAAAGGCGGGCTGAACAGTGAAATTCAGGGTCAATGCTCGCTTTGTCAATGCGGTTGCAGTTTGATTGCCCGTAATGTTCATCAAGGTGGATGCAGCTGATATATGCAGACATGTTACCAGCAGGTATACTTTCTACCACCGGATGAGGGCTACCAATTGAGTCCTTTATTTTCATCTTTGAAAGAATAAATGCCAGGAGTATTTGCAGTAACAAGGGTTTATGTACATGCTATGCTATATCTACAGAAAGATTCTACTTTTTTTTTGTAAGACAATCTGATACATAGAAACTAGGTAGGACTTGCAGCAGACAACTATCAGTTCATACAGTGTATGATTTAGTTGTTGACTTCCGGGATATGGCAAGTTGCGTGTGGATGTAGCGCCCAGAGTTCAGTATGAAGCCCCGTCCCCCTGAGACATTTTTTTATCATATGATCACACCTTGTCAACAACAATTTGTAAAGCCATATTGTTCCTCTTTTTTGTTTTTGTCATTCGCTCTCATGTGTATGGAGTGCTTTCAATCACTGAGCAACTAATTTCTTTTTACTCTCGTAAGAATACCTCTTATGATATTTGTCTTCCATTATTGGTCACATCTTCTCAGTTGACCCAGTTATCCAGCCAATCATAAACTCAGAAATCTGTGCTGTTGACTTCATCAAGTTTAATACATTAATGTATTCTGGGTTTTTTAATTCACTATTATATAACAATGAGTATTATGCTATATCTTTGATTGATTGGTTAATTGATTTGTTGCCTATGGTTGCTCAAGACATCATGTTGTGACAAACTCAACTCCACTTTTAGGAGATCTTTGCTAGAATTTGGATACTTAGTGAATGTTAGTGACAAACACGTGGACCTGAAAGTTCACCTCTACTCAGCATAAGTTTACAAACTATGACCTACTTACTGGTCAATGGCTGACAACCTGCTGACTCACCAGTACATCGCAAGGAGGCTTGATATGGATAACAAGCCATACTACGCGTCTTAAGTGGACTGCCTTGTCGTGACCACCCCCTTTAATAAACTCGAAATTATGGGGAAAACACGGAAAAAGAGCAAACTGCTGCGGTTCTTCTCCTGCTTGAGCAGTAAGTCATCAGATGAGATGATTGAGGACGTTGAGAAGTCTTCACCACTGCTGTCATCAGTGATGCGTGAAGTGGAGAGCAGCGGGTGTCATGTGGGCATCTCGAGCGGTAGCAAGAACAATTGGAACAGGGGTGCTGCAAACCGAGGCTCGAACAGCGCTGGCAGGCGGCTTCGCTTGGCTGATGACGCCGCCGCTGCTGCTGCTGAGAAACACGAAGCTGCCTTTGCTGCTGATGAGCAAACAAACTACGCGAGCAATTTCAGGGTGAGACTGGCCTCTACGGGATCCATGATCTTATCGTGGGGATCTTCACCTCCCCCCAGCCACACAACCTCACCCGCCGCCACCACCATCCCCTCCCGGGTAATTTGACCAAATGCCATTTCCCACTAGCCGGACGGGCGGTGGCCCCTCAACTCCTCTTCTCACAGGGGCCCCTTCTGTTCCGTTCTTTCTGTATAACTGCACTGTGGTCGTCGTAGCATTAGTCCCCTCATTATCGCTCAGTTTCCTCCTTTGTCACTCACTCTCCCTATTATCGCTCCGAAATCCATCTTCCCTAATTATCGCCCAATTGATGGGAGTAAAGGGGGCAAGATGGCGGCTATCGTAGTCTCTTTTGCTTTTAAGTGTGGTGTCATTTTGGTCTTTTTTAAGAGGCCCCAAAAAACACTGTTTTGTTTGCACTGTGTGTTTTTATTACCAATAATATATTTATTCTCTCTTTGCATTGATTATGTAGCTGAAGAAAAACAGCTATATCAAGAAGTTAATATAGTAGTACCTGTCTTCAACATACACTTCTGTATCCAGACCAATGTTGTCCTCACATAGCAGGTGTCCTGTCATCGGAACTACAGTAGTACCTGTCTTCAACAGATATTTCTGTATCCAGACCAATGGTGTCCTCAAATAGCAGGTGTCCTGTCATCGGAGGGATAGTGATAATACTGCTGAATTAGAGTAACTGTGAGTTCTGTCTAAGACCAGTAAGGGTCACTAATGAGGGGGTGTAATGACGTCACAAGACAACTTTCGGTGGCCATTTTGGGTGACATTCAGAAGGCTTGAAACTGCCTACACTGTGCTTATTTACTGGTTTGTTGGTTTATTTGTCACTGTTTTGAGCAGTTTGGCCTCAGAAGTTGTTGCTAAAGCACTGTAAGTAAACACATTGGATGTAAACCTCCCAGAACCTCCCACAACACAAGAAAATTCTGTTTTACTGCAACTGCATGCATTCACAACATGGGTAGGGAGGGTGCTCATAATCCAAGATGGCTGACCGCTGATTGCTAAGTAATGACGTCACGTGCGCTCCCTCTATTCACTGGCAATTCTTTAAATGATTCTTCGTTGGGGTTTTTTGGTCGGGGGAAGTGGCATGCCTGAACTACGATTGTGACACTGGTTAGCCTGCTCTCTCTGAGGTCTCCTCTCTTAATTTACCTCGTGCTCATGTGTCATGTCCATAATGTCAATCTGCCGAGAACGCGCTCGTATTATTTATATGGCAGACGTTGACATTTTGCTTCGCCACATCTAATTGAATTGATTAGATGTGGAATGTTTGTGTTTGTGTTTTGCCGTGTTTGATTTGTCAGGTTAGAAGTAGATGCGCACCGGCACGCAGGCCTAATCAGGAGAGCGCGGGCCTCGCGTGCAGAAAGTCGGAAGTTTGGTTCCCGGTTGAGTCAAACAAATTACCTAAAAATTGATACTTGTCGCTTCCTAGCCTGGCGCTCGGCATTACTAGGATAGGGCAATAGCCATGCTTGCGCCAACTTGACAGCGACTCGCAGGGGGTTTGCCTACCTGCACACAAACCCGAGGAAGTAGCGTCAGCGGATACGGAAGAGTGTAGCGTTATCAGGGTGACACGCTACCGACCCTTCATTAAACAATATTTATATAATGTATTTATATAGCCCAAAAAGTAAGAGAGCCGTAGATAAGGATGTGCTATCCTCTAGTCATGCTTACGGAGGATTCAGGATTGAGACTGAATTAATAGATATTCAAGGGGTTGTTGCTGTGGGGGGTGGGAGGTTGGGGGGGGGGGGGTGCTTGGCGCGGGGTTGGACTCATTAATAACCAATTACATCCCATATAAGGCTCTGACCTGAGAGACACAATCAAGCTCCAAGATGGTTAGTAGGTTGTGGAGGGGTTGGACTCATTAATAACCAATTACATCCCATATAAGGCTCTGACCTGAGACACAATCAAGCTCCAAGATGCCTTAGTAGGTTGTGGAGGGGAGTTGGACTCATTAATACCCAATTACATCCCGTATAAGGCTCTGACCTGAGACACAATCAAGCTCCAAGATGCCTTAGTAGGTTGTGGAGGGGAGTTGGACTCATTAATAGCCAATTACATCCCGTATAAGGCACTGACCTGAGACAATCAAGCTCCAAGATGCCTTAGTAGGTTGTGGAGGGGGGTTGGACTCATTAATAACCAATTACATCCCATATAAGGCTCTGACCTGAGACACAATCAAGCTCCAAGATGCCTTAGTAGGTTGTGGAGGGGGGTTGGACTCATTAATAACCAATTACATCCCGTATAAGGCTCTGACCTGAGAGACAATCAAGCTCCAAGATGGCTTAGTAGGTTGTGGAGGGGGGTTGGACTCATTAATAGCCAATTACATCCCGTATAAGGCACTGACCTGAGAGCTCATGCCAATTACATCCCGTATAAGGCACTGACCTGAGACACAATCAAGCTCCAAGATGCCTTAGTAGGTTGTGGAGGGGGGTTGGACTCATTAATACCCAATTACATCCCGTATTAGGCTCTGACCTGAGACACAATCAAGCTCCAAGATGGCTTAGTAGGTTGTGGAGGGGTTGGACTCATAATAACCAATTACATCCCGTATAAGGCACTGACCTGAGAGACACAATCAAGCTCCAAGATGCCTTAGTAGGTTGTGGAGGGGGGTTGGACTCATTAATACCCAATTACATCCCGTATAAGGCTCTGACCTGAGACACAATCAAGCTCCAAGATGCCTTAGTATGTTGTGGAGGGGGTTGGACTCATTAATAACCAATTACATCCCGTATAAGGCACTGACCTGAGAGACACAATCAAGCTCCAATATGGTTAGTAGGTTGTGGAGGGGGGTTGGACTCATTAATAACCAATTACATCCCGTATAAGGCTCTGACCTGAGAGACACAATCAAGCTCCAAGATGGTTAGTAGGTTGTGGAGGGGTTGGACTCATTAATAACCAATTACATCCCATATAAGGCTCTGACCTGAGACACAATCAAGCTCCAAGATGCCTTAGTAGGTTGTGGAGGGGGGTTGGACTCATTAATAACCAATTACATCCCGTATAAGGCACTGACCTGAGAGACACAATCAAGCTCCAAGATGGTTAGTAGGTTGTGGAGGGGGGTTGGACTCATTAATAACCAATTACATCCCGTATAAGGCACTGACCTGAGAGACACAATCAAGCTCCAAGATGGCTTAGTAGGTTGTGGAGGGGGGTTGGACTCATTAATAACCAATTACATCCCGTATAAGGCTCTGACCTGAGACACAATCAAGCTCCAAGATGGCTTAGTAGGTTGTGGAGGGGGTTGGACTCATTAATAACCAATTACATCCCGTATAAGGCTCTGACCTGAGAGACACAATCAAGCTCCAAGATGGCTTAGTAGGTTGTGGAGGGGGGTTGGACTCATTAATAACCAATTACATCCCGTATAAGGCTCTGACCTGAGACACAATCAAGCTCCAAGATGGCTTAGTAGGTTGTGGAGGGGGTTGGACTCATTAATAACCAATTACATCCCGTATAAGGCTCTGACCTGAGACACAATCAAGCTCCAAGATGGTTAGTAGGTTGTGGAGGGGGGTTGGACTCATTAATAGCCAATTACATCCCGTATAAGGCACTGACCTGAGACACAATCAAGCTCCAAGATGCCTTAGTAGGTTGTGGAGGGGGGTTGGACTCATTAATAACCAATTACATCCCGTATAAGGCCTGACTGAGACACAATCAAGCTATGAGTAGGTTGTGGAGGGGGTTGGACTCATTAATAACCAATTACATCCCGTATAAGGCACTGACCTGAGACACAATCAAGCTCCAAGATGGTTAGTAGGTTGTGGAGGGGTTGGACTCATTAATAACCAATTACATCCCATATAAGGCTCTGACCTGAGACACAATCAAGCTCCAAGATGCCTTAGTAGGTTGTGGAGGGGAGTTGGACTCATTAATACCCAATTACATCCCGTATAAGGCTCTGACCTGAGACACAATCAAGCTCCAAGATGCCTTAGTAGGTTGTGGAGGGGGGTTGGACTCATTAATAGCCAATTACATCCCGTATAAGGCTCTGACCTGAGACACAATCAAGCTCCAAGATGCCTTAGTAGGTTGTGGAGGGGGGTTGGACTCATTAATAACCAATTACATCCCGTATAAGGCTCTGACCTGAGACACAATCAAGCTCCAAGATGCCTTAGTAGGTTGTGGAGGGGGGTTGGACTCATTAATACCAATTACATCCCGTATAAGGCTAGATTTAGTAGGTGGGGGGTTTCAATTAACCGTATAAGGCCTGCCTGAGAACATCAAGTCCAAGATGCTTAGTAGTGTGGAGGGGGTTGGACTCATTAATAGCCAATTACATCCCGTATAAGGCACTGACCTGAGACACAATCAAGCTCCAAGATGGCTTAGTAGGTTGTGGAGGGGGGTTGGACTCATTAATAACCAATTACATCCCGTATAAGGCACTGACCTGAGACACAATCAAGCTCCAAGATGCCTTAGTAGGTTGTGGAGGGGGTTGGACTCATTAATAACCAATTACATCCCGTATAAGGCACTGACCTGAGAGACACAATCAAGCTCCAAGATGCCTTAGTAGGTTGTGGAGGGGGGTTGGACTCATTAATAACCAATTACATCCCGTATAAGGCACTGACCTGAGAGACAATCAGCTCGATGTTAGTAGGTTTGGAGGGGTGAATTATAACCATTCATCGTATAAGGCTCTGACCTGAGACACAATCAAGCTCCAAGATGCCTTAGTAGGTTGTGGAGGGGGGTTGGACTCATTAATAGCCAATTACATCCCGTATAAGGTTCTGACCTGAGACACAATCAAGCTCCAGGATGGCTTAGTAGGTTGTGGAGGGGGTTGGACTCATTAATAACCAATTACATCCTGTATAAGGCTCTGACCTGAGACACAATCAAGCTCCAAGATGCCTTAGTAGTTTGTGGAGGGGGGTTGGACTCATTAATAGCCAATTACATCCCGTATAAGGCATTGACCTGAGACACAATCAAGCTCCAAGATGGCTTAGTAGGTTGTGGAGGGGGGTTGGACTCATTAATAGCCAATTACATCCCGTATAAGGCTCTGACCTGAGACACATCAAGCTCCAAGATGGCTTAGTAGTTGTGGAGGGGGTTGGATCATTAATACCAATTACATCCCGTATAAGGCTCGATGACAAATCAAGCTCCAAGATGGCTTAGTAGGTTGTGGAGGGGGGTTGGACTCATTAATAGCCAATTACATCCCGTATAAGGCACTGACCTGAGAGACAATCAAGCTCCAAGATGGCTTAGTAGGTTGTGGAGGGGGGTTGGACTCATTAATAACCAATTACATCCCATATAAGGCACTGACCTGAGACACAATCAAGCTCCAAGATGGCTTAGTAGGTTGTGGAGGGGTTGGACTCATTAATAACCAATTACATCCCATATAAGGCACTGACCTGAGACACAAACAAGCTCCAAGATGGCTTAGTAGGTTGTGGAGGGGGTTGGACTCATTAATAACCAATTACATCCCGTATAAGGCTCTGACCTGAGAGACAATCAAGCTCCAAGATGGCTTAGTAGGTTGTGGAGGGGGGTTGGACTCATTAATAACCAATTACATCCCGTATAAGGCACTGACCTGAGACACAATCAAGCTCCAAGATGGCTTAGTAGGTTGTGGAGGGGGTTGGACTCATTAATAACCAATTACATCCTGTATAAGGCTCTGACCTGAGACACAATCAAGCTCCAAGATGCCTTAGTAGGTTGTGGAGGGGGGTTGGACTCATTAATAGCCAATTACATCCCGTATAAGGCACTGACCTGAGAGACAATCAAGCTCCAAGATGGCTTAGTAGGTTGTGGAGGGGTTGGACTCATTAATAACCAATTACATCCCATATAAGGCTCTGACCTGAGAGACACAATCAAGCTCCAAGATGGCTTAGTAGGTTGTGGAGGGGGTTGGACTCATTAATAACCAATTACATCCCGTATAAGGCTCTGACCTGAGACACAATCAAGCTCCAAGATGCCTTAGTAGGTTGTGGAGGGGGGTTGGACTCATTAATACCCAATTACATCCCGTATAAGGCTCTGACCTGAGACACAATCAAGCTCCAAGATGCCTTAGTAGGTTGTGGAGGGGGGTTGGACTCATTAATAACCAATTACATCCCGTATAAGGCTCTGACCTGAGAGACACAATCAAGCTCCAAGATGGCTTAGTAGGTTGTGGAGGGGGGTTGGACTCATTAATAACCAATTACATCCCGTATAAGGCTCTGACCTGAGAGACTCAATCAAGCTCCAAGATGGCTTAGTAGGTTGTGGAGGGGGTTGGACTCATTAATAACCAATTACATCCCCGTATAAGGCTCTGACCTGAGAGACACAATCAAGCTCCAAGATGGCTTAGTAGGTTTGGAGGGGGGTTGGACCATTAATAACCAATTACATCCCGTATAAGGCTCTGACCTGAGACACAATCAAGCTCCAAGATGGCTTAGTAGGTTGTGGAGGGGGGTTGGACTCATTAATACCCAATTACATCCCGTATAAGGCTCTGACCTGAGACACAATCAAGCTCCAAGATGGCTTAGTAGGTTGTGGAGGGGGGTTGGACTCATTAATAACCAATTACATCCTGTATAAGGCTCTGACCTGAGACACAATCAAGCTCCAAGATGGCTTAGTAGGTTGTGGAGGGGGGTTGGACTCATTAATAACCAATTACATCCCATATAAGGCACTGACCTGAGAGACTCAATCAAGCTCCAAGATGGCTTAGTAGGTGCCGTTTCTTAGTTAAGTTAGTTTTTTCGCTTTTTGTATTCGTTAATTAAAGCTGCATAGTCCGATGAAAACATCACATTTTCAAAACCAAACAGTTATTGCCACATAGAAGGGACTGCTGAGGCAATTTAATAACTACAGGAGCCTGTGGTGGCACAGTTTGGGCATGCTTGCCTAAATCAATTTTACAGAAATTTTAAGTCAATTTAAAAGAAATTAGCCACTTAAAATAAAAGTTACTTCAAACAAAAGTAAGGTAGATTATAACGATCAACCTAATATATTTATCTCAGAAAATGACAGAAACTCAAGACCATCGGACTATGCAATTTTAATCGGGGGAAAATTTCAATCGCATACAATTGGTCTTCCTCATTCCACTGCTTCTTGCCCTGATCTCGTAAATCCTTCCGTCCTGATATGACCTTAGGTATTGCTAGGACGTAAAACAACAACAAACAAACCTAGTAAATCCCAGTGCCAGGCTGGGTAGCGACGAGTATCAATTTTTACGTGATGGGTTTGAGTTGACTAGGGTTCGAACACACGGTCGCTTAAATCTGTTTTTAATTACATAAAATCTAGTCTGGATATCTTATGAACTAACTGGTCATGGGCTGATATTGTTTTGTCAATTAAAACAATTTAAACTATTTGTATCTGTGATGAAACTGACATTCTGTTGAAGCTGAATTTGGGGAAGCATCTGTTTGTGGGTGTTTTCTTCAGATATCTCGCTGACAATCACTGTGATTAGATCGTGGATGTGTTGAGCTCTGTTTGGGAGGTGATTGTTGTGTTTTGTGATAAGAGTTGAGTCCTCAGCCATGAGTTGACATTTCCCTGCTCGTGGCTGACATTATCAGGAGGAGCCTTACCTCGGAGCCCCCCCCCCCCACACACACACACACGGACCCTACAGTCACACAGCAAACCTCCCCAATAACCCTCATTAGAAACACGCGAAATTTAAATGTCAAGTTGCAGAATTTGTGGGAAAAGGATAAATTTAAATCAGATTTATGTAGACTTTCTCATCCTGGTGTTCATGTAGTTTTTGAGGTGGTTTTTTTTGGGGTGTGGAGTCTGGGTTTTATTTTGGTTATATTTTGGTGGTTTTAGTTTGTAGGTAGTTTGCTTTTTTACGAGTTAGATGTGTGTGTGTGGGTTATTTTGGTTATATTTTGATAGTTTTAGTTTGTAGGTAGTTTGCTTTTTTCGAGTTAGGTGTGTGTGGGTGTGTGTGTGGGTGTGGGTATGTGTGGGTGTGGGTGGGTGTGGGTATGTGTGTGTGTGGGTATGTGTGTGGGTATGTGTGGGTGTGGGTATGTGTGTGGGTATGTGTGTGGGTGTGGGTATGTGTGTGTGTGTGGGTATGTGTGTGGGTGGGTGTGGGTGGGTGTGGGGGGGTCCAGGGTTGGGGAGGATGCGTGCTGGTGGGTACATTGAGGGGTGGGAAGGGGGGGAGGGGGGGGCACTCAAAGGTGATTTGGAACATGCAAATGCCAGGAGCCTTTTCATGAAGCCTGCCACTAAAAGGTCTTCGTTGAATTTTCCCCAATCCAATGTTGTATGTTGCGAAAGCCAATTGTTGGTAAAAATAGGTCACTACTATCCACAATAGATGACTTCCACCACCAACCCACCAATCCATCCCCTGACGGCAACGGCCAGAACTAATGTGGGTCAATTCAAGCTCCTCCCATCAGGGGAACATTTGTTTGTTTGTTGGGATTTTATGTCCTGACAACATCTAGGGCAGGACGAGTATTTCTTGGTAAATGAATTTATTCATATATATGTTTTGTTAGAACCGTAGCACTGGTCTTCTGACCGTAAGTGTTACAGGTATCTAGGTATTTACACAATTATTATTTTCACATGGTTTATATAGTAACGTGAAATGTGAAATTGTATTAATCTGATAATATGGGTGGGTGCTGTAATTGTATTGGTATTTGCGCTAATTCATGTTTATAATGGTATTATTTGGGTCATTTGGGTACACACTAATTGCATTGGTATGAATGGTAATTAATGTTTTTAATGGTATTAATGCTTGGTCATGTGGGTAGGTACTTTAATTGTATTGGTATGAATGCTAATGAATCTTTCTAATGATATTAATGTGGGTCATTTGGGTAGGTATTGTAATTGTGTTGGTATTAATATTTATGATGGTATTAATATGGGTCATTTGGGTGGATGTTTTGATAATATTGGTACAAATGGTAATTAATCTATATAATGGTATAAATGTGAATAACTTAAATTGCTGTTGTATTTAATGTTGGAATCTACATTTACTAAGTAGTTGACTGAATCTAAAGCCAACTAAACAAAATTAATTGGTGATCGTCCCCACCCGTGCCCGAAAAATACGTCTGCCCCTGATTTGTTTTTTTTTAACTGTTAGAAATATGTTTGGCTAGCAATAGTAGCCGCAATTCAAGTTCTATAAGCACACAATCTGTGCAACACGATAGTTACATCATATGCCAGAAAATAACAAATATAAATAAAAACCGCCCACCCAACCCTAATTTGTGTGATCAAAAGGACGATCACCAACTTTTTTCCTTTATTTGGCCGAACCAGACAGTGTGTGAAATGTACTAATTCGCGAACTAATAAATTGAACAGTAATTATTGTGCGCAAATATTTAAGACTGTATTTTTTATTGTTTCCACAGAAAGGGAAGGAGGACGCAGTGCCGCTCGCACAACAGGAGGACCTGGCTGAAGAGGTGAGTCATGTGATCCCCTTCGACCAATCACAGCATGGCTTAGATAGCATTGACCAATCCACGCCCAGCTAACATTTCCATTTCAGGGCACAATCAAATATCGCGAGCCGATCACCCAACAGAAAGTTTAAAGCTGCATAGTCCGATGTCGATCAACCAACAGAAAGTTTAAAGCTGCATAGTCCGATGTCGATCAACCAACAGAAAGTTTAAAGCTGCATAGTCCGATGTCGATCACCCAACAGAAAGTTTAAAGCTGCATAGTCCGATGAAAGCATCAAACTTTACAAACGAAACCACTGACCTAGATTTGATCCCAGGTCGTCGTGCACTCGGTAATCATTCCTTGCCATCTAGAAGGAGCACAAAGTCAGTTCAGTAGAACCTGGTTCAGGTGAAGCTTCTCATGTCCACCATTTCCACGCGCAGACCAATTTTGTGTTGTTTTCACCTCAAACCAAATATCTCCAAAGTTAACTTTTGAAACTTTAAAAAAAAAAAAAAAAAAAAAGTAACTGACAATGATCAATCTAATATATTTATCACATAAAACTATGGGGGAAACTGAAAGTGATCGGACTTTGCAACTTTAAGTCAACACCCGGTGATGTCAGGTTGATGTGCACCCAACACCCGGTGATGTCAGGTTGATGTGCACCCAACACCCGGTGATGTCAGGTTGATGTGCACCCAACACCCAGTGATGTCAGGTTGAT
>CM059203.1:47629819-47772461 GCA_030323885.1 Branchipolynoe longqiensis | reverse complement strand
GTATAAGGCACTGACCTGAGACACAATCAAGCTCCAATATGCCTTAGTAGGTTGTGGAGGGGGGTTGGACTCATTAATACCCAATTACATCCCGTATAAGGCTCTGACCTGAGACACAATCAAGCTCCAAGATGGCTTAGTAGGTTGTGGAGGGGGTTGGACTCATTAATAACCAATTACATCCCGTATAAGGCACTGACCTGAGACACAATCAAGCTCCAAGATGCCTTAGTATGTTGTGGAGGGGGTTGGACTCATTATTAACCAATTACATCCCGTATAAGGCACTGACCTGAGAGACACATTCAAGCTCCAATATGGTTAGTAGGTTGTGGAGGGGGGTTGGACTCATTAATAACCAATTACATCCCATATAAGGCTCTGATCTGAGAGACACAATCAAGCTCCAAGATGGTTAGTAGGTTGTGGAGGGGTTGGACTCATTAATAGCCAATTACATCCCGTATAAGGCACTGACCTGAGACACAATCAAGCTCCAAGATGCCTTAGTAGGTTGTGGAGGGGGGTTGGACTCATTAATAACCAATTACATCCCATATAAGGCTCTGACCTGAGACACAATCAAGCTCCAAGATGCCTTAGTAGGTTGTGGAGGGGGGTTGGACTCATTAATAACCAATTACATCCCGTATAAGGCTCTGACCTGAGACACATCAAGCTCCAAGATGGCTTAGTAGGTTGTGGAGGAGGGGTTGGACTCATTAATAACCAATTACATCCCGTATAGGCCTGACCTGAAGACACAATCAAGCTCCAAGTGCCTTAGTAGGTTGTGGAGGGGGGTTGGACTCATTAATAACCAATTACATCCCGATATAAGGCACTGACCTGAGACACAATCAAGCTCCAAGATGGCTTAGTAGGTTGTGGGGGGGTTGGATCATTAATACCCAATTACATCCTTATAAGGCTCTGACTGAGACACAATCAAGCTCCAGATGCCTTAGTAGGTTGTGAGGGGGGTTGACTCATTAATACCAATTACATCCCATATAGGCACTGACCTGAGAACACAATCAAGCTCCAAGATGCCTTAGTAGGTTGTGGAGGGGGGTTGGACTCATTAATAACCAATTACATCCCGTATAAGGCTCTGACCTGAGAGACACAATCAAGCTCCAAGATGCCTTAGTAGGTTGTGGAGGGGGGTTGGACTCATTAATAACCAATTACATCCCGTATAAGGCTCTGACCTGAGACACAATCAAGCTCCAAGATGCCTTAGTAGGTTGTGGAGGGGGGTTGGACTCATTAATAGCCAATTACATCCCGTATAAGGCTCTGACCTGAGACACAATCAAGCTCCAAGATGGCTTAGTAGGTTGTGGAGGGGGTTGGACTCATTAATAACCAATTACATCCCGTATAAGGCTCTGACCTGAGACACAATCAAGCTCCAAGATGCCTTAGTAGGTTGTGGAGGGGGGTTGGACTCATTAATAACCAATTACATCCCGTATAAGGCACTGACCTGAGACACAATCAAGCTCCAAGATGGCTTAGTAGGTTGTGGAGGGGGGTTGGACTCATTAATAGCCAATTACATCCCGTATAAGGCTCTGACCTGAGACACAATCAAGCTCCAAGATGCCTTAGTAGGTTGTGGAGGGGGGTTGGACTCATTAATAGCCAATTACATCCCGTATAAGGCTCTGACCTGAGACACAATCAAGCTCCAAGATGGCTTAGTAGGTTGTGGAGGGGGTTACCATATACCAAACATCCCGTATAAGGCACTGACCTGAGACACAATCAAGCTCCAAGATGCCTTAGTAGGTTGTGGAGGGGGGTTGGACTCATTAATAACCAATTACATCCCATATAAGGCACTGACCTGAGACACAATCAAGCTCCAAGATGGTTAGTAGGTTGTGGAGGGGTTGGACTCATTAATAACCAATTACATCCCGTATAAGGCACTGACCTGAGACACAATCAAGCTCCAAGATGCCTTAGTAGGTTGTGGAACTCCAAGATGCTGTAGGTTGTGGAGGGGGTTGGACTCATTAATAACCAATTACATCCCGTATAAGGCTCTGACCTGAGAGACAATCAAGCTCCAAGATGGCTTAGTAGGTTGTGGAGGGGTTGGACTCATTAATAACCAATTACATCCCATATAAGGCTCTGACCTGAGAGACACAATCAAGCTCCAAGATGGCTTAGTAGGTTGTGGAAGGGGTTGGACTCATTAATAACCAATTACATCCCGTATAAGGCTCTGACCTGAGACACAATCAAGCTCCAAGATGCCTTAGTAGGTTGTGGAGGGGGGTTGGACTCATTAATAGCCAATTACATCCCGTATAAGGCTCTGACCTGAGACACAATCAAGCTCCAAGATGCCTTAGTAGGTTGTGGAGGGGGGTTGGACTCATTAATACCCAATTACATCCCGTATAAGGCTCTGACCTGAGACACAATCAAGCTCCAAGATGCCTTAGTAGGTTGTGGAGGGGGGTTGGACTCATTAATAACCAATTACATCCCGTATAAGGCACTGACCTGAGAGACACAATCAAGCTCCAAGATGGCTTAGTAGGTTGTGGAGGGGGGTTGGACTCATTAATAACCAATTACATCCCGTATAAGGCACTGACCTGAGAGACACAATCAAGCTCCAAGTGGCTTAGTAGGTTGTGGAGGGGTTGGACTCATTAAAACCAATTACATCCTGTTAAGGCACTGACCTGAGACACAATCAAGCTCCAAGATGGCTTAGTAGGTTGTGGAGGGGGTTGGACTCATTAATAACCAATTACATCCCGTATAAGGCTCTGACCTGAGACACAATCAAGCTCCAAGATGCCTTAGTAGGTTGTGGAGGGGGGTTGGACTCATTAATACCCAATTACATCCCGTATAAGGCTCTGACCTGAGACACAATCAAGCTCCAAGATGGCTTAGTAGGTTGTGGAGGGGGGTTGGACTCATTAATAACCAATTACATCCTGTATAAGGCTCTGACCTGAGACACAATCAAGCTCCAAGATGGCTTAGTAGGTTGTGGAGGGGGGTTGGACTCATTAATAACCAATTACATCCCATATAAGGCACTGACCTGAGAGACTCAATCAAGCTCCAAGATGGCTTAGTAGGTGCCGTTTCTTAGTTAAGTTAGTTTTTTCGCTTTTTGTATTCGTTAATTAAAGCTGCATAGTCCGATGAAAACATCACATTTTCAAAACCAAACAGTTATTGCCACATAGAAGGGACTGCTGAGGCAATTTAATAACTACAGGAGCCTGTGGTGGCACAGTTTGGGCATGCTTGCCTAAATCAATTTTACAGAAATTTTAAGTCAATTTAAAAGAAATTAGCCACTTAAAATAAAAGTTACTTCAAACAAAAGTAAGGTAGATTATAACGATCAACCTAATATATTTATCTCAGAAAATGACAGAAACTCAAGACCATCGGACTATGCAATTTTAATCGGGGGAAAATTTCAATCGCATACAATTGGTCTTCCTCATTCCACTGCTTCTTGCCCTGATCTCGTAAATCCTTCCGTCCTGATATGACCTTAGGTATTGCTAGGACGTAAAACAACAACAAACAAACCTAGTAAATCCCAGTGCCAGGCTGGGTAGCGACGAGTATCAATTTTTACGTGATGGGTTTGAGTTGACTAGGGTTCGAACACACGGTCGCTTAAATCTGTTTTTAATTACATAAAATCTAGTCTGGATATCTTATGAACTAACTGGTCATGGGCTGATATTGTTTTGTCAATTAAAACAATTTAAACTATTTGTATCTGTGATGAAACTGACATTCTGTTGAAGCTGAATTTGGGGAAGCATCTGTTTGTGGGTGTTTTCTTCAGATATCTCGCTGACAATCACTGTGATTAGATCGTGGATGTGTTGAGCTCTGTTTGGGAGGTGATTGTTGTGTTTTGTGATAAGAGTTGAGTCCTCAGCCATGAGTTGACATTTCCCTGCTCGTGGCTGACATTATCAGGAGGAGCCTTACCTCGGAGCCCCCCCCCCCCACACACACACACACCGACCCTACAGTCACACAGCAAACCTCCCCAATAACCCTCATTAGAAACACGCGAAATTTAAATGTCAAGTTGCAGAATTTGTGGGAAAAGGATAAATGTAAATCAGATTTATGTAGACTTTCTCATCCTGGTGTTCATGTAGTTTTTGAGGTGGTTTTTTTTGGGGTGTGGAGTCTGGGTTTTATTTTGGTTATATTTTGGTGGTTTTAGTTTGTAGGTAGTTTGCTTTTTTACGAGTTAGATGTGTGTGTGGGTGTTATTTTGGTTATATTTTGGTGGTTTTAGTTTGGAGGTAGTTTGCTTTTTTCGAGTTAGGTGTGTGTGGGTGTGTGTGTGGGTGTGGGTGTGTGTGGGTGTGGGTGGGTGTGGGTATGTGTGTGTGTGGGTATGTGTGTGGGTATGTGTGGGTGTGGGTATGTGTGTGGGTATGTGTGTGTGGGTATGTGTGGGTATGTGTGTGTGTGTGGGTATGTGTGTGGGTGGGTGTGGGGGGGTCCAGGGTTGGGGAGGATGCGTGCTGGTGGGTACATTGAGGGGTGGGAAGGGGGGGGGGGGGCACTCAAAGGTGATTTGGAACATGCAAATGCCAGGAGCCTTTTCATGAAGCCTGCCACTAAAAGGTCTTCGTTGAATTTTCCCCAATCCAATGTTGTATGTTGCGAAAGCCAATTGTTGGTAAAAATAGGTCACTACTATCCACAATAGATGACTTCCACCACCAACCCACCAATCCATCCCCTGACGGCAACGGCCAGAACTAATGTGGGTCAATTCAAGCTCCTCCCATCAGGGGAACATTTGTTTGTTTGTTGGGATTTTATGTCCTGACAACATCTAGGGCAGGACGAGTATTTCTTGGTAAATGAATTTATTCATATATATGTTTTGTTAGAACCGTAGCACTGGTCTTCTGACCGTAAGTGTTACAGGTATCTAGGTATTTACACAATTATTATTTTCACATGGTTTATATAGTAACGTGAAATGTGAAATTGTATTAATCTGATAATATGGGTGGGTGCTGTAATTGTATTGGTATTTGCGCTAATTCATGTTTATAATGGTATTATTTGGGTCATTTGGGTACACACTAATTGCATTGGTATGAATGGTAATTAATGTTTTTAATGGTATTAATGCTTGGTCATGTGGGTAGGTACTTTAATTGTATTGGTATGAATGCTAATGAATCTTTCTAATGATATTAATGTGGGTCATTTGGGTAGGTATTGTAATTGTGTTGGTATTAATATTTATGATGGTATTAATATGGGTCATTTGGGTGGATGTTTTGATAATATTGGTACAAATGGTAATTAATCTATATAATGGTATAAATGTGAATAACTTAAATTGCTGTTGTATTTAATGTTGGAATCTACATTTACTAAGTAGTTGACTGAATCTAAAGCCAACTAAACAAAATTAATTGGTGATCGTCCCCACCCGTGCCCGAAAAATACGTCTGCCCCTGATTTGTTTTTTTTTAACTGTTAGAAATATGTTTGGCTAGCAATAGTAGCCGCAATTCAAGTTCTATAAGCACACAATCTGTGCAACACGATAGTTACATCATATGCCAGAAAATAACAAATATAAATAAAAACCGCCCACCCAACCCTAATTTGTGTGATCAAAAGGACGATCACCAACTTTTTTCCTTTATTTGGCCGAACCAGACAGTGTGTGAAATGTACTAATTCGCGAACTAATAAATTGAACAGTAATTATTGTGCGCAAATATTTAAGACTGTATTTTTTATTGTTTCCACAGAAAGGGAAGGAGGACGCAGTGCCGCTCGCACAACAGGAGGACCTGGCTGAAGAGGTGAGTCATGTGATCCCCTTCGACCAATCACAGCATGGCTTAGATAGCATTGACCAATCCACGCCCAGCTAACATTTCCATTTCAGGGCACAATCAAATATCGCGAGCCGATCACCCAACAGAAAGTTTAAAGCTGCATAGTCCGATGTCGATCACCCAACAGAAAGTTTAAAGCTGCATAGTCCGATGTCGATCAACCAACAGAAAGTTTAAAGCTGCATAGTCCGATAAAAGCATCAAACTTTACAAACGAAACCACTGACCTAGATTTGATCCCAGGTCGTCGTGCACTCGGTAATCATTCCTTGCCATCTAGAAGGAGCACAAAGTCAGTTCAGTAGAACCTGGTTCAGGTGAAGCTTCTCATGTCCACCATTTCCACGCGCAGACCAATTTTGTGTTGTTTTCACCTCAAACCAAATATCTCCAAAGTTAACTTTTGAAACTTTAAAAAAAAAAAAAAAAAAAAAGTAACTGACAATGATCAATCTAATATATTTATCACATAAAACTATGGGGGAAACTGAAAGTGATCGGACTTTGCAACTTTAAGTCAACACCCGGTGATGTCAGGTTGATGTGCACCCAACACCCGGTGATGTCAGGTTGATGTGCACCCAACACCCGGTGATGTCAGGTTGATGTGCACCCAACACCCAGTGATGTCAGGTTGATGTGCACCCAACACCCGGTGATGTCAGGTTGATGTGCACCCAACACCCGGTGATGTCAGGTTGATGTGCACCCAACACCCGGTGATGTCAGGTTGATGTGCACCCAACACCCGGTGATGTCAGGTTGATGTGCAACCAACACCCGGTGATGTCAGGTTGATGTGCACCCAAAACCCGGTGATGTCAGGTTGATGTGCACCCAACACCAGGTGATGTCAGGTTGATGTGCACCCAACACCCGGTGATGTCAGGTTGATGTGCACCCAACACCAGGTGATGTCAGGTTTATGTGCACCAACACCGGTGATGTCAGGTTGATGCACCCACCCACCGGTGATGTCAGGTTGAATCACCCAACACCCAGTGATGTCAGGTTGATGTGCACCCAACACCCGGTGATGTCAGGTTGATGTGCACCCAAAACCTGGTGATGTCAGGTTGATGTGCACCCAACACCTGGTGATGTCAGGTTGATGTACACCCAACACCCAGTGATGTCAGGTTGATGTGCACCCAACACCCGGTGATGTTGGGTTGATGTACACCCAACACCCGGTGATGTCGGGTTGATGTGCACCCAACACCCGCTGATGTCGGGTTGATGTACACCCAACACCCGGTGATGTCAGGTTGATGTGCACCCAACACCCGGTGATGTCCGGTTGATGTACACCCAACACCCGTGATGTCAGGTTGATGTGCACCCAAAACCCGGTGATGTTAGGTTGATGTGCACCCAACACCTGGTAATGTCAGGTTGATGTACACCCAACACCCGTGATGTCAGGTTGATGTGCACCCAAAACCCGGTGATGTTAGGTTGATGTGCACCCAACACCTGGTAATATCAGGTTGATGTACACCCAACACCCAGTGATGTCAGGTTGATGTGCACCCAACACCCGGTGATGTCGGGTTGATGTACACCCAACACCCGGTGATGTCAGGTTGATGTGCACCCAAAACCCGGTGATGTCAGGTTGATGTACACCCAACACCCGGTGATGTCAGGTTGATGTGCACCCAACACCCGGTGATGTCAGGTTGACGCACATTTTCAAAGTGTGAAGATGCTGAAGCCCTACTCTGGAACTAGCGTCATGAAGATTGTCCTTTTGGTGCTTTGCATGTCATTTCAAAGTGTAGTATGCCTATCTGTCCCTCTTCCCTGCTGTCTGTCTGTCTGTCTATCTGTCTATCTGTCTGTCTGTCTGTCTTGTCTGTCAGGCTGAGGTTAGCACATTTCACTTTCTTGTCACGCAAACCTAGCGAACCCCAGACCTCTCTAACTTAACAACCCTAATAGTTGCCGCTTTACAAGGATGGCCCAAGAGAACTGCGTCAGAAATAATATGGACATCCTGCTTGAGTAGAACCGATGACTTTAAAAATGTATACTTGTCGCTGCTACCTAGCCTGGTGGTCAGCATTAATTAGATAGGACACAGAGCTGTGGAATGAGGAAGACCAATTGTCCGCGATTGAAATTTTCCCTGCTTAATCAACTGATGTAGCAACAAGAAGACAAAAAGGAATTATACCACACGATATAACCGAATACATGCCCTGCGGCCAGGAACGACATCAGGTATTTAGTTATCTACAAAGTCACCAGGTGTGATACCTTTAAAAAAACTCGCACGTCTCCTGGGGGGGGTCAGTTATTTTGCACAACACCAGGGCCGCATTCAGGGTCTGTCTCGGAGGCGTCTCGGCGGCGATGCTTTTTGGTCTATTTGCGTTCAGGGTGCATCTCAGCGACGTCTCGGCGATGCCTCCCTTTTCAATCAGGAGACAAAAAGCACCTCGAAAATGGCCGCCGTCTCCAGTGGTTTCAGCCTATCACAGACTATGGGGGCGGCCATTTTCGAGACAACAAACTGCCTTTGCTGTTCAGACTAGCATGACGTCAGGCCTGTCGCCGAGGCGCCTCCGAGACGGAGCCTGAACGCGGCCCAGCTCGCTCGAACCCCGTTGTGGCGCCACGGAAGCTGCTGCCACACCGCGGTTAGAACTGGAACTACGCCAGTTGTAGTTACGGCCACATTCACCAGGTGGCGGGGCAGTCCCCGCCAAGGGACCAGCGACACGCGAGAAGTGAAGAGGCACGAAGAGCAGTGAAGAGGAAAGGAAAGCCAAGTGAAGAGTTGGCTCGGTGGAATCTTGTGCTCGTGGAATGGAATGCGCGGAATGCATTCCTTATTTATCCACAGGATGATTTGATTTGCGTTGAAATAAGAATGTGGAGTTTTAGAATGTTTTACGCCTGCGCATCATCGTCATCATGCTGTCGGTCGCGATGCAACAAAGACTGCTTTCATTACTTGACTGCCGCTCTCCATTTAGCTAAGTACATTTCATGAAAGCTGCCTGCAAAAGTGTTGAAGTGCTGCTGGCTTTTGCAAGTTACTAGCGGCATTCTCTCGGGGAGCAAGTAGACGTTTCACACCAGCAAGAACATGTCCGGACAGGCGCAAAACTATTTGTCCCTGCAGTGGCTGGTCGGGAGATGTTGGGAGTTCCATACATCAACCACCCTTAATGCTGCCACAGTGACATGGTTTTCTGTTCAGGGTTTGCTCCCTTAACCTTCGGTTCTGTCAAGAACCTGTACCACAAGGCAGTGGTTTACAACTCTGCAGGGCAGGGGCGTCAAACTCCCTGAGGTATTGCAATACCTGCATACCCGTCAAACTCCCTGAGGTATTGCAATACCTGCGCATACCGTTACTACTTATCCGTGTTTATTATTCATCCATGACTGGTTTGAGGTGATAATTCTGTAGCAGGATGTCTATGACACCTCCCATTTGCAGATGCGCTTTGGTTCAATGTACGGCCAAAATTACGCTGGAAACGCCGACGTTGGACGTGTGACAGCCTACAAATGGGAGGTGCCGTAGACATCCTATGACAGGATTATCGCCTCAAACCAGTCGTGGATAAGTAAAACATTGGGCTATTCTGTGTTTGGATACCCAAGGATCTGATGAATTTAGCCCGAGCCGAACGAGGCCTAGGTCGATGTGGATTTATTCGGCTTCAGCGACTTTACCCGCTCACTTCGGTTATTACAACATTTAGCTTTAAATTTGTGTCGATTTTAATTGAGTAATATCTTTTCTGTTTTCCACTTCGAGGCGCTTTACTTTTAGGACCGTGTGATGGACCGGATGTGTTAAAAATGTTCACACTGTGTATTGAACAGTTCGCAACTGGGACCAGACGGAATGGTCTAATCGGTAAAGCACTTCATTCCCATGCGGGAAGTCGTGGGTTTAATCCCCGGCTGAGTCAAACCAAAGACTTACAAAACTGATACTTGTCGCTACCTAGCCTGACGTTGGGAACGACTGGGATTGGATGAGGACTGGTTAGCGCAGTGTCAGGATATATGGAGTGCTAGTGGTGTGGTGTTCCAGTAAGACTTTATAGTGCTGCCAAACGGGGCAACCAGTTCGCTGACATCATGATCTGATATCCCACTCAGTTACATTATTCTGATACTGACCAAACCAGCCCTCGCACTGTCCTAGTAATTCCGAGTGCCAAGTTATATATTGAAATGTATAAATTTGGTAAGTTATTGATTTGAACCCATGACCCCCATACAATAAGCCAGCTGGTGCTGGTACCGATTTAGCCAACCCGTCCAGTCATTCGCTCACTGCTGGTAAGTTGTTACGGGTTGTTCCCATGGTTACCCTCAGGTAGCAGCATTATGGAAATATCCTACAGTGCTTTCAAAACGAGTCGACGCACGCTGCTAGCGTCGTCTACATGCTCACCTGCGACCTGTACTTTATCCACAACATAGACTCTACTCCATCGTGGTGCCTGTGCTGCGTGCCACAGGAACCGCATCTGCAACTTCTACTTTTACAATTCCAACTAGTATCTCACAACTTGTTGAAAGCACTGACATGGCGTTAAAGTGACCACTTACATAGTTGGCCGTATGACCCCCCCCCCCCTCTCTGCCCCCCCCCCCTCCGTCTATTTAAACAGCGCAGTGGGCAGTAAAATGTGGTCGGAATGCAGGTATTGTAGTCCAGGTGGGTGGCTGAACAAGTGTGTCCTATTGTGTTGCCATAGTTACCATGGGTTACTACAATGAACTGCTCGCCAGAGTGGTATATATATATATGCATATATATATATACCATATTCCGACCTGGATGTTGTGGTAGTGTACATAGTGGGTCCAGCATGTATCGTGTGGTAGGAGTGTACATAGTGGGTCCAACATGGATGTTGCAGTAGTGTACATAGTGGGTCCAACCTGGATGTTGCGGTAGTGTACATAGTGGGTCCAACCTGGATGTTGAGGTAGTGCACATAATGGGTCCAACCTGGATGCTGCGGTAGTGCACATAGTGGGTCCAACCTGGATGTTGCGGTAGTGTACATAGTGGGTCCAACCTGGATGTTGCGGTAGTGTACATAGTGGGTCCAACCTGGATGTTGCGGTAGTGTACATAGTGGGTCCAGCATGTATTGTGTGGTAGGAGTATACATAGTGGGTTCAACCTGGATGTTGCGGTAGTGCACATAATGGGTCCAACCTGGATGTTGCGGTAGTGTACATAGTGGGTCCAACCTGGATGTTGTGGTAGTGCACATAATGGGTCCAACCTGGATGTTGCGGTAGTGCACATAGTGGGTCCAACCTGGATGTTGCGGTAGTGCACATAATGGGTCCAACCTGGATGTTGCGGTAGTGCACATAGTGGGTCCAACCTGGATGTTGCGGTAGTGTACATAATGGGTCCAACCTGGATGTTGCGGTAGTGCACATAGTGGGTCCAACCTGGATGTTGCGGTAGTGTACATAGTGGGTCCGACCTGGATGTTGCGGTAGTGTACATAGTGGGTCCAGCATGTATTGTGTGGTAGGAGTACATAGTGGGTCCAACCTGGATGTTGCGGTAGTGCACATAATGGGTCCAACCTGGATGTTGCGGTAGTGCACATAGTGGGTCCAACCTGGATGTTGTGGTAGTGCACATAATGGGTCCAACCTGGATGTTGCGGTAGTGCACATAGTGGGTCCAACCTGGATGTTGCGGTAGTGCACATAGTGGGTTCAACCTGGATGTTGCGGTAGTGCACATAATGGGTCCAACCTGGATGTTGCGGTAGTGCACATAATGGGTCCAACCTGGATGTTGAGGTAGTGCACATAATGGGTCCAACCTGGATGTTGCGGTAGTGCACATAGTGGGTCCAACCTGGATGTTGAGGTAGTGCACATAATGGGTCCAACCTGGATGTTGCGGTAGTGCACATAGTGGGTCCAACCTGGATGTTGTGGTAGTGTACATAGTGGGTCCGACCTGGATGTTGCGGTAGTGTACATAGTGGGTCCAGCATGTATCGTGTGGTAGGAGTGTACATAGTGGGTCCAACCTGGATGTTGCGGTAGTGTACCTAGTGGGTCCAACCTGTATGTTGTGGTAGTGTACATAGTGGGTCCAACCTGGATGTTGTGGTAGTGTACATAGTGGGTCCAACCTGTATGTTGCGGTTGTGTACATAGTGGGTCCAACCTGGATGTTGTCGTAGTGTACATAGTGGGTCCAACATGAATGTTGCGTTAGGAGGAGGAGTAGTACTCAGTGTAGCGTTGACCTGGGTGTCAAGTAGATGTATAATTTAATGTAACATTGGTTTCTCGGCTGAAAGATCACCGTTTGGGGAAGCCATAAAGTTACCTTACTACATTACATGTTTGTGGTTAAATAAAACTCAACTCAGCTCAGCTTGTTGAGTTTCAGTATTACTCAGTGTAGGTTTGACCTACATGTTGAGTATTATTACTCAGTGTGGGTTTGACCTACTTGTTGAGTTGGAGCATTATGCAGTGTAGGTTTGACCTACTTGTTGATTTCGAGCATTACTCAGAGTGGGGGTTGACCTACATGTTGAGTTTGAGCATTATGCAGTGTAGGTTTGACCTACTTGTTGAGTATTATTACTCAGTGTAGGTTTGACCTACTTGTTGAGTTGGAGCATTACTCAGTGTAGGTTTGACCTACTTGTTGAGTTTGAGCATTATGCAGTGTAGGTTTGACCTACTTGTTGAGTATTATTACTCAGTGTAGGTTTGATCTACATGTTGATTTGGAGCATTAATCAGTGTGGGTTTGACCTACTTGTTGAGTTGGAGCATTACTCAGAGTGGGTTTGACCTACATGTTCAGTTGGAGCATTACTCAGAGTGGGTTTGACCTACATGTTGAGTTGGAGCATTATGCAGTGTAGGTTTGACCTACTTGTTGAGTATTATTACTCAGTGTAGGTTTGACCTACTTGTTGAGTTGGAGCATTACTCAGTGTAGGTTTGACCTACTTGTTGAGTTTGAGCATTATGCAGTGTAGGTTTGACCTACTTGTTGAGTATTATTACTCAGTGTAGGTTTGATCTACATGTTGATTTGGAGCATTACTCAGAGTGGGTTTGACCTACATGTTGAGTTGGAGCATTATGCAGTGTAGGTTTGACCTACTTGTTGAGTATTATTACTCAGTGTAGTTTTGATCTACATGTTGATTTGGAGCATTAATCAGAGTGGGTTTGACCTACATGTTGAGTTGGAGCATTACTCAGAGTGGGTTTGACCTACATGTTCAGTTGGAGCATTACTCAGAGTGGGTTTGACCTACATGTTCAGTTGGAGCATTACGCAGTGTAGGCTTGACCTAACTGTTGACCAGACGCGGTGGCCGAATCGGTAGTGTGCGGAAGGTCGGAAGGTCGGTTCAAACCAATGACTTGCTCAAACCAATGACTTAAAAATTGATACGTGTTGCTTCCTAGCCAGGAACTCGGCAATAATAGGACAGGGCAAGGATTGGTTAGCTCAGTGTCAGAATAATATGACTGGATGTGATATCGGGTCATGGTGATGGTGGCCTAATTTCCCAGTGGGGCAGCACTATAAAGTCGCCATGAGTGCGCACTGTCACAAGTACCTGTCCTGATATGACCTCAGATGTTGCTTGGACGTAAAACAACCACAAACAAACAAAAACCCAACTGTTGAGTAACGGTAGTAATGTGACTGAGTGCAATATCGGGTCATGGTGCCGGCGGCCTGATTTCCCAGTGGGGCAGCACTATAAAATCGCCATGAGTGCATACTGTCACAAGTCGGTACCCATCCTGTTATGACCTTAGATGTTGCTAGGACATAAAACAACAACAAACAAACAAACATCATTGCAGCTGACAAAAAAACTAAACCTATTAACGTGATAAATATATCTCAGTTTGTGTATCGCAGGAAGGCCGACTGGTTGCTAGCTCTTCTGTTGTGTGGCGTATGTTCACAAGTAATTCTCGTGTGTGGTGAGTTTCAAAGCAGGGATTACCCTACCAACTCCCTAATGGACGATAATTGAGGGGAACGAGCGATAATTGGGTGGGTGGGCGATAATTAGTAATTTCAGGTAGGCCCTATTGATAAGAAGGTTTGGATGGTTCAGGTGTGAAAAGGAACCGGTAAAATGTTACCTTCATTATTATCATTTTATCATTATTATCATTTTATCATCATTATTGGCATTATCATTATTGGCATCATCATCATTATTAACGTAATTATTATTAATGTTATTATTATCATTATTATCATCATTATTGGTATTATCATTATTGGCATCATCATTATTATTGGCTTTATTATTATTAATGTCATTTATCATTAATAACATCACTATTATCATTATTATTGTCATTATTATCATTATCTTCTTTATTATCTTCATTATTATCATCAGTATTGGCATTATCATTATTAACATAATCATTATTATGAACATCATTACTATCATAATTATTAGCATTAGCATTATTAGCATCATTATTAGCATCATTATTAGCATCATCAATATTATCATTATTAACATCATTATTATCATTAACATCATTATTATCACCATTATTGGCATTATCATTATCATCATTATTAGCATCATCATTATTAGCATCATCATTATTATTACCATCAATATTATCATTACCATCATTATTATCATTACCATCATTATTATTATTACCATCATTATTATCATTATCATCATTATTATCATTACCATCATTATTATCATTACCATCATTATTATCATTACCATCATTATTATCATTACCATCATTATTATCATTACCATCATTATTATCATTACCATCATTACCATCATCATTATTATTACCATCAATATTATCATTACCATCATTATTATCATTACCATCATTATTATCATTACCATCATTATTATTATCATTATTACATATCCTGCTGTTTTCACAAGTAATCAACCGGGCGCTGTGGTCGAAGCGGTAGAGCGCAGGCTTCCCATGCGGAAAGTTGGGAGTTTGATTCCCGGTCGAGTCAAACCAATGACTTACAAAATTTATATTTGTCAATATGAACTTAGATGTTGCCAGGACGTAAAACTCCAACACCCAACCAATCAACTTGTCCTGATGGGTTGTTCAGCGATACTTACTGCCCTGTCTCAGGATGCTGCTTGAGTTAACTAGTATAACAGCTTTTCGTTTTGCCCAACAGCTGTTTGGGGTTTACTGATCTGCGTGCGTCTGTGTGTGCCTGCGCGTGTCTTATTGTGTGTCTGCATGTGCATATCTGTGTGTGTATCTGTGGGTTCGTGTGTCTGTGTGTGCCTGCGTGTGTCTTATTGTTTGCCTGCGTGTGTATGTCTGAGTGTGTCTGGGCGCATGTGTCTGTGGGTGCCTGTGTCTGTCCATGTCTGTGTGTGTCTGTTGTGTGTGCCTGAATGCGTGTCTGTGTGTGCCTGTATGTTTGTGCATGTGTGTCTGCCTGTATGTGTGTGTCTGTGTGTGCATGTGTGCCTCTATGTGTGCCTGTATGTGTGCATGTATGTGTGTGCCTGTATGTGTGCCTCTGTGTATGCCTGTATGTGTGCGCATGTGTGTGCCTCTGTGTTCCTGTATGTGTGTGCCTGTATATGTGTGTGTGCCTCTGTGTGTGCCTGTATGTGTGTGCCTGTATGTGTCTTCCTCTATGTTTGTGTCTGTATGTGTGTATATATGTGCCTCTGTGTGTGCCTGCATGTGTGCACATGTATGTGTGCATGTATGTGTGTATGTGTGCCTGTATGTGTGTGCCTGTATGTGTGTACCTGAATGTGTGTGTCTGTGTGTGCTTCTATGTGTGCCTGTATGTGTGTGCCTGTATGTGTGTCTGTGTGTGCCTCTATATGTGCCTCTATGTGTGTGCCTGTATTTGTGCCTATATGTGTGTGCCTGTATGTGTGCATCTCTATGTGTGCCTGTATGTGTGTTCCTGTATGTGTGCCTGTATGTGTATGCCTGTATGTGGGTGCCTGCACGTGTGTGTCTGTGTGTCTGTATGTGTGTGGCTCTATGTGTGCCTGTATGTGTGTATGTGTGTGCCTATATGTGTGTATGTGTGCCTGTATTTGTGCACCTGTATGTGTGGGTCTGTGTGTGGGTATGTCTGTGTGCATGTATGTGTGCCTGTATGTGTGTGCCTCTATGTGTGTATGTGTGCCTGTGTGTGTGCCTGCATGTGGTTGTCTGTGTGTGTGCCTGTATGTGTGTCTGTGTACCTGTATGTGTGGGCCTGTATGTGTGCCTGTATGTGTGTATGTGTGCCTGTATGTGTGTGTCTGTGTATGTGCCTGTGTGTTCCTGTATGTGTGTGCCTGTATGTGTGCATGTATGTGTGTGCCTGTCTGTGTGTGCCTGTATGTGTGTGTCTGTATGTGTTTGCCTGTATGTATGTGCCTGTGTGTGCCTGTGTGTTCCTGCATGTGTGCCTGCATGCTGGAGCTGCCATGTTTGGGATGGGCTCAGGGTAGATGAAGAGTCCAAAGGGCACAGTTATCGGGTCTCACTCACAGAGCAGACCGGGCGTCATGGACTAATCGGGCATAGCGTGCGGAAGGTCGGGAGTTCGGTTTCCGGTCTAGTCAAACCAATGACTTTAAAATTTATACTTGTCGCCTCCGAGCCTGGCACTCGGCATTAATAGAATAGGGCATGCACTGGTTGGCTTGATTGTCAAGATAATGTGGCTGAGTGGGATATCGGGTCATGGTGTCGCCAGCGGCTTGATTTCCCAGTGGAGCAGCACTATAGCATTGCCATGAGTGCACACTGTCACAAGTTGTTACCTGTTCTAATATGACCTTAAATGTTGCCAGGACATAAAACAAACAGGGTGTATAATTGCATGGGGAACTCTTCTCATGGTTGATACATTATACGCATTGCCATTATCCGTAGTCACTTGAGAAAAATGTTCTAAACTTCGAGCCATTAGGGGGCCATTCAAATATTATGTAAGGCTTAGGAGGGTGGGGTGTGTAGATCCAAGCGTGATGTGGCTTGTGTGGTCTAGTGTTGCAAAGTGTTTCAACGGGAGGGGGTCAAACTTTGACAACAATAACGTTGCGTAATATTTGAACGGCTCCTTTGGTTCTATTCTTTTAAATGGATGTAATATTCTGGAGTAAAAGTGCAGTAAAACCTCTCTAAGTCGACCAACCATGCGACCAACTCTAATGGTCCATTTAGGGAGGTGGTTGGTTTAAGGAGGTTTTTTTTTATCCTTACAATGATATTGTACGGGCGATTGTTTGGGCTCCAAATAAAGTGATCGATATAGGGTAGTGGTCGATGCGTGGAGGTGGTCGGTGAGAGAGGTTTGGCTGTCATTGAATTGAGGAGTATTCAACGATTAGGTTAGAGGTGTGTGTGTGTTTTTGATGTTAACATTAGGTATTATTAATATTCTGATGTGGGAAGGGGATTTGAACTGAAGCCATTCAGTTTGAGTGTGTTATGTTCATGTAATGTTCCAGAATACAAGTTATTCAAATGAATCACTAGATAAAAGATTCACCCCGTACTTACAGTACAGCGGTGAACGACAACGTAGTCTAAATACGGGCGAAAATAGCTTTAGTGTGGAATGGGACGTAGTATGCCTGGCACCAGTGTCAAATGGTTACTTATATCAACACAGAGTTGGTTAAATGGGAGAAAATGCAAAAAGACAAGATGGCGGCCAGAGAACGCCGTCGATTTCACATTTTAAATTGCATTAAAGTATATGTTTTATTATATTTTCCAACTCAAAAGTAGCGGGTAAACATGAAGACATATACAAAGAATAAATGTTGCTTCTTAGATTGTGAAATTAGGCTCTCATAACGACTCAATTCATTAGCCCGATTTTTCGACCGTTTTTATATAAGGCTGGTCTTCACCCATGTACTACAAGTACCGGGTGAATCTTTTATCTAATGAATCACATGCACATAAACTACACACATGCGCATTCACTCATACATGTACACATTTACTCATTCAATCATTCACTCAATAATGGATGTGGTAATCGATTCGGTAGAGCGCAGGCTTCCCATGCGGAAGGTCGGGAGCTATGAATCCCAGCCGAGTCAAACCAATGACTTACCAAATCGATACTTTGATTGGTTGCTCGGCAGGAAGATCACCCCTTGGGGAGTCCTGATATGACCGTAGATGTTACCAGGACGTAAAACTCAAACAACCAACCAACCCCCCAACCCCTTGGGGAAGCCATTGTCACCTTACTAATTGTTTGTGGTTAAATAGAACTCAGCTCAACTCAACTTGTTACTAGCTAGCGGGGCGCTTGGCATTACTAGGATATGGCAAGGACTGGTTAGCTAAGTATCAGGATAATGTGATTGAGTGGGAGATCAGGTCATGGTGCCAGCGGCCTGGTCTCCCAGTGGGGCAGCACTATAAAGTCACCATGAGTGCACACTGTCACAAGTCGGTACCCATCCTGATATGACCTTAGATGTTGCTAGGATGTAAAACTCCAACAAACAACAGCTAGTGCCCATTCTGATATGACCTTAGATGTTGCCAGGATGTAATCTCCATTTAGCTCTCTGCTGTGAGAGTGATGTCCATGAGTCGGTCTTAATGTCTCTCAGCTTCAGGTTTCTCTTGATGGTATCCTTGAACCGGGGACGAGGGCGCCCTCTCTTTCTGTAACCAGAAGACAGTTGAGAGTAGAGGATCTGCTTCGGTAACCTGTCTGATGACATCCTCTTGATGTGTCCAGTCCACCGGAGATTCTTTTTGATCAGAAGATCTTCCATAGAGGGCAGCCCCGTCCGTTCGAGTATTTCCTTATTTGTCACTTTGTCCTTCCAGGTTAGCCTCATGATTGAACGCAGATGTCACATCATGAAGGCATGCAGCTTTTTCACCTGTCGTCTGTACACTGTCCAGGCCTCCTAAATTGACTTTGTGGTGCTTTTATCCAGCAAATACAGCACTGTCCAGGCCTCAGCTCCGTATAGTAGGGTGGATAGCACGCTTGCACGCTAGATCTTGCCTTTGACACACATGGACACATGGTGGTTGTTCCAGAGTCTCTGGCATAGTCGGCCAAAAGATGCGCTAGCCTTGGCCATCCTCCTCTGTATTTTAGCATCAATGCGTTCATCACTTGATAAAGTGCTTCCGAGGTAGGTGAATTCCGGAACAGAGTTCAGCTTGTTTCAGTCAACCATGATATCCTCCTCCCGGGTTCTTGTAGAGTTGGGTTGGTACAGCGCCTCCATCTTCTTGATGTTAATCTTCAGGCCGAACTTCTTTGATACGTCGGAGAAAGCATCCACTATTTTCTGGATCTCTTCAGCTGAGTGGGCAACCAGTGCACTGTCATCTGCGAATACCAGCTCTCTTTCCAGTATCTGAGTAGTCTTGGTCTTCTCTCTGAAGTGTGCGACATTGAATAGGTTAGCGCTCTGTCTGGACTGGATATAGATGCCATCCCCAATGCCTCGGAAAGCCTCGTCGAGCAGTGCTCATAGGAAGATGGAGAAGAGTGTGGGGGGCCAGTACACAACCTTGCTTGACCTCATTGGTAACCTCGAACGATTCCGAGACTTCCCCTCCAACACTAACATTCGCCATCATTCCTGTATGTAGAGCTTCGATCATAGTTGTGAACTTCTCTGGGCATCCATACTTCCTCAGTAGCTTCCATAGCCCGGTACTCACGACTGTATCAAATGCCTTAGTGAAATCGACAAATACCATGTACAGTGGTCGGTCCTGCTCAATGCACTTTTCTTGTAGCTGTCGAGACAAAATATCATATCCACGGTGCTCCGGTTACCTCTGAAGCCACTCTGTGACTCCGGAACTACATCAGGTGTTATGTGAATAGAAAGTCTGTTGAGGAGGATCCTGGCGAAGATCTTGCCTGCTATGGAAAGAAGAGAGATTCCTCACAGTCTGTTCGATCACCTTTCTTGTAGATGGTTACAATGCTGGCATCCTTCCATGCTTGGGGTACAGAACCCTCCTCCCAGGCATTGATGATTAGTTGGTGCAGCCTGTTGAACAGATTGTCTCCTCCATGCTTCCATACTTCAGCATGAATTCTATCACCCCCAGGTGCTTTGCCATCTTTCAGGCTGGCGATTGCTCTAGCCATCTCATCCATGGTTGGAATCTCATCGAGGCATGTTTTGGTAATGCGCTGCTGGATGTTGTCCAGAGCTTTGTGGCATATCATGAAAGCTGCCTGCAAAAGTGTTGAAGTGCTGCTGGCTTTTGCAAGTTACCAGCAGCACTCTCTCGTGGAGCAAATAGAGGTTTCACACCGGCAAGAACATGTCCAGACAGGCGCGAAACTATTTGTCCCTGCAGTGGCTGGTTGATATTGGGAGTTCCATACATCAACCGCCCTTAATGCTGCCACAGTGACATTGTTTTCTGTTTAGGGTTTGCTCCCTTAGCCTTCGGTTCTGTCAAGAATCTGTACCACAAGGCAGTGGTTTACAACTCTGCAAGGCAGGGGCGTCAAACTCCCTGAGGTATTGCAATACCTGCAATACCTGCAGTACCCACTTCTCTCATTCACTCACTCATTTACCCCTCCCCACACACACACTACCCTGCTGGTACCCCCCCCCCCCACCCGCCCCTCTACACCCCCTACCGACACTGAGACCGAGGGTAGCCTATATTTAACTTCCACTCTCTGCAACCACTGGCACCACCACCACACACCACCACCACCGTGACCACCACCACACACCACCACCACACACCACCACCACCGCCACCACCACCACCACCACACCCCACCACCACCACCACTACACACCACCCCCACCACCAGCACCACCACTACACACTACCACCACCACTGCGACACCACCAGCACCACCACCACTCAGCACCACCAGCACTGGGCACCACCACCACCACCTGGCACCACCACTGCCACCACCCGGCACCACCACCACCACCAGCCACTACCACCAGCACCACCCACCACCCACTACCACCAACACACACCGCCACTACTTGGCACCACTACCACCACAGACCACCACCATGCACCACTATCACCACCACATACCAGCACCATTACCACCACCCAGAATCACCACCACAGACCACCACCACCACACGCCACCAGCACCACCCAGCACCACCACCACCCAGCACCACCACCACCCACCACCACTACCACCACCCAGCACCACTACCATCACCCAGCACCACCACCACCCAGCACCACAACCATGCACCACCACCACATACCACCACCATCACCACCACCCAGCACCACCACCACCACCACCGGCCACTACCACCAGCCACTACCACCAGCCACTACCACCATCAGGCACCACCACTACTTGGCACCACCACAACCCACCACCACCACCCAGCACCACCACCACAGACCATCACCACCACCCACCACCACCACGCACCACCACCACGCACCACCACCACATACCACCACCCAACACCACTACCACCACCCAACACCACCACCCAGCATCACCACTCGAGCACCAGCACCACACACTGCCCTCCGGCACCACCACCACCACCGGCCACTACCACCAGCCACTACCACCATCAGGCACCACCACTACTTGGCACCACCACAACCCACCACCACCACCCAGCACCACCACCACTGACCATCACCACCACCCACCACCACCATCACCACCATGCACCACCACATACCACCACCATCACCACTACCACCACCACCATCCAGCACCACCACCACCACCACCACCACCCAGCAACACCACCACCCAGCATCATCACTAGAGTACCAGCACCACACACCGCCCTCCGGCACCACCATCACCACCACCCCCAGCAGCACCACCACCACTACTGGTCACCACCATCCAACATCAGCACCACCCACCACACCACCACACCACCACCGGGCGGGCGGTGCCTGATACGCAGTGTGTCCGTGTGGTGGCGCCACTCTCCCGGACGGCAGTCTACAGGAGAAAGTCTAGCACGAGCAGTGTGTGCACCCCCTACACCCCGAGCCGGGCAGTGTGCTGGCAGTGCGCAGTCTGTGGTGGTTGAAACGGGCTGTGTGTCGTGTGGATTTACCAGTCAGCAGACAGGGACAGGGGCCGGGACAGGACGAGGCACAACACAGGGGACAGGGCCGGGACAGGACGAGGTACAAGACAGGGGACAGGGCCGGGACAGGACGGCCTGACACCGACTCTGACGGAGATGATCAGGGCTTCACTCCGGGGGCTGCTGCCAGTCGTGCTACTTCAGGTATACTGATAATACTCTACAAGACAGATTGTGAGGGGGGACAGGGTAAGTTAGTAACCTTCTCCCCAACACACCCCGTGACCTACATTGGTGTGCAGTGTGGGTCATGACCACAAGCTAACAGTCGGGGTCCAGTGGTGGGGATAGAGGTAGGGGAGGGCAGGGCAGAGTAGGGCAACCTTCTTGTTTCCCCACGTCACATCTCCGCCCCCCCCCATTTGACCTACATAATGTGACCACAAGCTAACAGTTGGGGGGGGGGGGGGAAGGGGTCAACCTTTTCTCACCTCGTGACCTATATTCATATATTGGTGTGTTGTGTGGGCCATGGAGGTCAGTCCCTCACTGTCACTCACTCACTGTCAGAAATTCACTATCAGACAGTCACTGTCACACAGTCACTCACTGTTACTGTTAGACAGTCACTGCCACACAGTCACTCACTGTTAGTGTTACTGTTAGACAGTCACACAGTCACTCACTGTTACTGTTAGACAGTCACTGCCACACAGTCACTCACTGTCACACAGTCACTCACTGTTACTGTTAGGCAGTCACTGTCACACAGGCAATCACTGTCAGACAGTCACTGTCAGGCAGTCACTCACTGTTAGTGTTACTGTTAGACAGTCACTGTCACACAGTCACTCACTGTCCGGCAGACACTGACAGGCAATCACTGCCTGTCACTCTCAGGACTGAGTCTGAGTTTGTGTTCAGTTTGGGGATTCCAGCGAGTGAATCTGCATTATCTGGCCAGTGTTTGTCGCTTATTCAAATTACTTATTGTACTTAGCTCTTGTACTTATTATACTTCTATGCTGTACTTTATGTACAAGTTTACACAGTTTGTCACTTATACATACATACAATACTTCTGTTCAGTTCATGTACTTATAATAGATAAAAGATTCATCCCGTACTTACAGTAGAGTAAGCCTCAATAGGGGTGAAAACCAACCCATTAGACACAATTATCTGCATGCCGGGTAAATGAAATGAGCAGATCAATTCTTAATGTAAGAAGCAACATGTATTCTTCACATACATCTTAATATTTACCTGCCCGTCCTGATATGACCTTAGATGTTGCTAGGACGTAAAACAACAACAAACAAGCTAGTTTTGATTTGTAAAAAATAATAAAACATGTACTTTAATGGACTTTAAAAAGTGAAATCGACAGCATTCTATGGTCGCCATCTTGTCTTTTTGCATTCTCTCACATTTCACTAACTCTGTGCCGATATAAGTTTGTTTGTTGTTTTACGTCCTAGCAACATCTAAGGTCATATCAGTATTCCACTTCCTGTTCCATACTAAAGCAGATTTCGCCCGTATTTACACTACAAGTACAGGGTGAATCTTGTATCTAAATCTTAGCTATTTTATAATTATTGGTGGACTTTTATGAAACTGTTCATTCATCAGAATACACTTGTCCAGTGCCTTGTCGCTCGTCTTCAGCCACGTACATTACAGGTGTGTACGTGGATACAAGATTCACAACCTAGTCTAAGTACCACTCCCAGCAAAAACCACCTTGGTATGAATCACCCAAAACAAGCTGTCGAGCTGCTGGTTCCACTGTCACACTGTGTCATGTTTGTCTATAATGGCTCATTGTTGAGGAATTCAGAGAGAATGTAAAAAAAAATACCAATGTGTTGGTGGCAGAAAGCTGTGATATTAAACGTTTATGTGTATTAACGTCCATGCTTCAATGTATTCTACAATTCAAAAGTAACCTGTAAATACAAAGAGCTATCATGTGAAGAATATACTTTGCTTCCTAGATTAAGATTGTGTGGTTATTTGCTTTACCCAGCCTTCCGATGCTTTTTCTAATGTGTTGTTCCACAGCCGTGTCTCAGGAAGGGGGGCTGTCGAAGTAACTAGTATAAATCTACGCTATATCTATGGATGCACAGGGAGCTGCTTACGTGGGCTCGTCCCCTCTCTTCTCTCCTTCAACTTAGAGATTCCAGGATAGAAATTAGCCAATTAAATATGCAGACCAGACGGGATGGCCAAATGAGCTGAGCGTCCATCTCCTGTTTTGGAAGATCGGGGGATCCTAACCCTGGTCGAGTGAAACCAATGACTTAAAAAGTGATACTTGTCACTTCCTAGCCAGGCGCTCGGCATTATTAGGATAACACAAGGAGTGGTTGGCTCAGTGTCTGGATAATGTGACTGAGTGGGATATCAGGTTGTGGTGCTGGTGGCCTGGTCTCCCAGTGGGGCAGCACTATAACGTTGCAATGAGTGCGCACTGTCACAAGTTGGTGCCCATCCTGATATGACTTTAGATGTTGCTAGGACGTAAAACAACAAACAAACTTCATCGTACTTTGCAGCTTTAGATTTGTTTGGCTGCAGTTCTGGTCTGTGCCTCGTCTGCTGACAAGTGTCGAGTGTTAGTAAGTGTTAGGTCACACACACACACACTCACTCTCACACTCACACACTCACTCACTCACACACACACACACACACACACACACTCACACACACACACTCACACACACACACTCACTCATAGGGGTAATGTGGGGCATTACTGATACTGACTCTACCACTAAGATATTGGTAGTATGGTAGTATTTACTAGTAATGTGAGGTGTTTCTGGTGTAAGTTATAACATATTGACTCTACTACTAAATTAGAACTGTCAGTAGTAAGCTGAGGTGTGCGTAGTGTTAGTTATAACGTATTGACTCTACTACTAAATTAGAACTGGTGGTCGTATGCTGAGGTGTGCGTAGGGTTAGTTATAACATATTGACTATTAGTATTACCACTAAATTATGTCTGTGTTCATAGTAATGTACGGTGTTGTGTTAGTTATAATATATTGACTCTACTACGGTGTTGTGTTAGTTATAACATATTGACTCTACTACTAAATTAGAACTGTCGGTAGTAACCTGAGGTGTGCGTAGTGTAAGTTATAACATATTGACTGTTATTAAGTTATATTTGTGTTCATAGTAATGTGAGATGTGTTAGTTACAACATATTGACTCTACTATTAAATGATATCTGTTTTGGTACTAATCTGAGGTGTTTGTTGTGTTAGTAATAACAATTAACATTTACTTTACTACTAAATTAGGTTTGTGTTGTGAGTCTACCGCTAAATTATATTTGTGTTCATAGTATTAGTAATGTATAGTGTTGTATTAGTTATAACATATTGACTCTACTATTACTCAGTACATAGTACTTGACTAAATTATGTCTGTTTGTGGTAATTCGAGGTGTTTGATACATTAGTTATAACATATTGACTTAAAAATAGTATTATTAAGTTTTATTTGTGTTCATAGTAATGCGAGATGTTGGTTATGGTGTAATAGAGGTCTGGTTGGTGTGGTTAACACAATTATATTGTAGATTATAATGTTAGTTATGGTGTAATAGAGGTATGGTGGGTTGTGGTTAACACCATTATATTGTAGTTTATAATGCTGGTTATGGTGTAATAGAGGTATGGTTGGTTGATGTGGTTAACATCATTATATTGTAGTTTATAATGTTGTTATGGTGTAATAGCGGTATGGTTGGTTGATGTGGTTAACACCATTATATTGTAGTTTAGAATGTTGGTTATGGTGTAATAGCGGGATGGTTGGTTGATGTGGTTAACACCATTATATTGTAGTTTATAATGTTGGTTATGGTGTAATAGCGGTATGGTTGGTTGATGTGGTTAACACCATTATATTGTAGTTTATAATGTTGTTATGGTGTAATAGCGGTATGGTTGGTTGATGTGGTTAACACCATTATATTGTAGTTTATAATGTTGGTTATGGTGTAATAGCGGTATGGTTGGTTGATGTGGTTAACACCATTATATTATAGTTTATAATGTTGTTATGGTGTAATAGCGGTATGGTTGGTTGATGTGGTTAACACCATTATATTGTAGTTTATAATGTTGGTTATGGTGTTAACCACCATCAACCATGATGGTATGGTTGGTTGATGTGGTTAACACCATTATATTGTAGTTTATAATGTTGGTTATGGTGTAATACAGGTATGGTTGGTTGCTATGGTTACCCCCATTTTATTATTGTTTATAGCATTGGTTCCTGTGTAATATTGGCTTGGTTGGTTACTATGGCTATCCCCTTTATAAATTATATTCAGATTTGTAATATTGGTTATGAGGCAGGTATATATTATTGTATTACTAGTATAATAATTATTATTATGTGTAATTCCTGCCTTTATGTGCTGCTAATGCTGTACATAGGTCAGAAGTGCTAACGGTACTTTTAACACTGTGTCCATCTCAGCCGAATCGTGTCGGTGTGGATTGGAAAGTTGGGGGAAATTTCTCCAGTTGTCTTCTAAGTTCTAGCAAACAGTTTTAAAAACCAACAAAAACATGGCGGCGGTAGAATGGCATCGGATCAGGCTACAGGCACACACACACACACACACACACACACACACCAAAGTGAGAGTGACTTGTAAATAGGAGGCTCCTGACTTGAGTGCCGGGTGCGACTTGCTATACTCCAGGGTCTGCTGTAACGTGTAAGTGACACTATGTGGTCTGGTGTCATGTGTAGTGTGGGGTAGTGTGGGCTGCTGTAACGTCTAAGTGGCATGTCTGTGGTCTGGGCCGCGTTCAGGGTCCGTCTCGGCGATGCTTTTTGGCCTATTTCCGTTCAGGGGATGTCTCGGAGACAAAAAGCGCCTCGAAAATGGCCGCCACATGCAGTGGTTTCATCCAATCAGAGCGCAGCATTTCGATTGCAAATGGCCGCCGCCTATGGGGGCGGCCATTTTCGAGGCGACGAACTGCTATTGTTGTTCAGACTAGCCTGACGTCACGGGCGCCTCCAAGACGGAGCCTGAACGCGGCCCTGGTGTCATGTGTAGTGTCGGCTGCTGTAGCGCTGTCCATGTACCGTATTCTCGTGGGACATTTATCTACAAAATACTGACCGGGTGCGGTGGCCGTATCGGTAAAGCGCGGGTGTCGCATGCGGAAGGTCAGGAGTTGATACTTGTCACTTCCTAGCCTGGTGCTCTGCATTAATAGGATAGGGCAAGGACTGGTTAGCTCGGTTTCAGGATAATGTGACTGAGTGGGATATCAGGTCATGGTGCTGGCAGCCTGATTGATTTCCCATTGGGACAGCAGTATATATGCGCCATGAATGCACACTGTCACAAGTCGGTACCCATCTTGAACCACTCACTGCCGTCTCCGCCCTGAGGCCGTCAGTGAGCTGGGTGTGCTGTGCTGGCTGTACGAATGAACCACTCACTGCCGTCTCCACCCTGAGGCCGTGAGTGAGCTGGGTGTGGCGTGCTGGCTGTACGAATGAACCGCTCACTGCCGTCTCCGCCGTGAGTGAGCTGGGTGTGGTGTGCTGGCTGTACGAATGAACCACTCACTGCCGTCTCCGCCCTGAGACCGTCAGTGAGCTGGGTGTGGCATGCTGGCTGTACGAATGAACCGCTCACTGCCGTCTCCTCCCTGAGGCCGTGAGTGAGCTGGGTGTGGCATGCTGGCTGTATGAATGAACCACTCACTGCGGTCTCCACCCTGAGGCCATGAGTGAGCTGGGTGTGGTGTGCTGGCTGTACGAATGAACCACTCACTGCCATCTGCGCCCTGAGGCCGTGAGTGAGCTGGGTGTGCCATGCTGGCTGTATGAATGAACCACTCACTGCCGTCTCCACCCTGAGGCCATGAGTGAGCTGGATGTGGTGTGCTGGCTGTATGAATGAACCACTCACTGCCGTCTCCGCCCAGAGGCCATGAGTGAGCTGGCTGTGGTGTGCTGGCTGTACGAATGAACCACTCACTGCCTTCTCCACCCTGAGGCTGTGAGTGAGATGGATGTGGTGTGATGGCTGTACGAATGAACCACTCACTGCTGTCTCCACCCTGAGGCCGTGAGTGAGCTGGATGTGGCATGCTGGCTGTACGAATGAACCACTCACTGCCGTCTCCGCCCTGAGGCCGTGAGTGATCTGGGTGTGGTGTGCTGGCTGTACGAATGAACCGCTCACTGCCATCTGTGCCCTGAGGCCGTGAGTGATCTGGGTGTGGTGTGCTGGCTGTACGAATGAACCGCTCACTGCCGTCACCGCCCTGAGGCCGTGAGTGAGCTGGGTGTGCCATGCTGGCTGTACGAATGAACCACTCACTGCCGTCTCCGCCGTGAGTGAGCTGGGTGTGGTGTGCTGGCTGTACAAATGAACCACTCACTGCCGTCTCCGCCCTGAGGCCGCGAGTGAGCTGGGTGTGGTGTGCTGGCTGTACGAATGAACCACTCACTGCCGTCTCCACCCTGAGGCCAGGGCTGCGTTCAGGGTCCGTCTCGGAGGCGTCTCGGCGATGCTTTTTGGTCTATTTGTGTTCAGGGTCCGTCTCGGCGACTCCTCCCTTTTCAGATAGGAGACAAAAAGCGCCTCGAAAATGGCCGCCGCATGCAGTGGTTTCATCCGATCAGAGCGCAGCATTTCGATTGCAAATGGCCGCTGCCTATGGGGGCGACCATTTTAGAGACAAGAAACTGCCTTTGTGGTTCAGACTAGCGTGACGTCACGGGCGCCTCCGAGACGGACCCTGAACGCGGCCCAAGTCACAGCTTCAGCTTGCATAGCGGAAGCTGGGGTTGGTGCGGTTCCTGTCTCTCTCCTTCATGATCGACCCTATGCCTTAAGCTCACGTTGCACCTATAAAATAAACACATGCCTCCCTGTTGCCAAATTTGGTAGGATTATCGCCATGCGTTTGTTTCTTGTAGAGTGTAATTCTGGTTCATAGTCTATAGTCATTAGTCAGGAAACTATTTCTAAATGTGTAGCTATTTGTATGTACTGAATGTTGTTAAAGACAAGGAGCTAGTACAACAATGAATAACCAGCCAGTTATTGTCTGCTTTTACATGGAAAAGCGATGGTTTTAACAAAAAAACAACCATTTCTCACCATGAATATGGCCTATGCTGCCGACACGGCGTAAAGCAACCACCAATCAATCAATCAACCAGCCAGTTGGAGGGTAATTTTAAACGTACGTTACGTTGCGAGGTGTGGCAGAGAATGGTTGGGTTCGAAGGTCGGGGGAGGAGTGTCAGACTGCTACCACAGCTCTTTTTATAGTTTGCGCATAGATTGTAGAGGGATAGATGGTCAAGTGACGTCATGAAAGCGTCATAATTGGCCATTATGTTGTCCCTATCATCGCTCATTATCACGCTTCCAATATGGCGGCCGTATTTCCGGATCACTCGCCGGGAGAGCCTCACTTTGCCATCCTTATATAAAATCCTTGGTTTGTGTCTGACCTTCTCGCATGAATGATATTATAATTACATTATGCTGCAGTCACACTATGACGACAAGCGGCGACGACAGCCCAGTGACTTCCGGTCTGTCGTCGGGTGTCGCTTGACTGTCGCCTAATTGTCGCGGAGGTCTCACCGCGAAACCTCCGCGTCACCTCCATTTTCTCGACTGTTGCCGGGTTGTCGTCGGCTTTTTGGACATGTTGAAAAACTTTGACGACAGCCGATGTCGCTTGGCTGTCGATACGGTGTTGTCTTTGTCGTCTTTGTTGTTAAGCTGTCGTCGCTTCTCTGTCCATAGCAGCTGCACACACAGAGACACACACACAGAAACACACACACACAGAGACACAGACAGAGACACAGAGAAACACACACACACACATAGAGACACACACACAGACACTGTCGTCCCGATGTCGTCCAACTTGGCCCGAATTTGCATATGTCGTCGGGTTTTCACAAAATCCAAGTCGCTGGGCTGTCGTCACCCCCTTGTCGTCGTAGTGTGACTGCTACATTAGGTGTGAACATGTGTGGAGCTTTTACCATGGCAACTAGCATTTATTTCGCAGTTTTGTAATTGAATTATAATTTATACTGTGTTTGTAAGGCTAAAAGTGATGACTAAAATTGGAGTGAGTGACGGTGATTTCACGGTGTATCTGCAACAAACGCGTTATGTTCATGACGAGGTGAACCAGATGGGGTGACCAAATGAGTTGATCGTCCTTTTTTGGGAGATCAGTGGATCCGAACGCATAGGTTTGTAGGTTCAAACCCTGGTCGAGTCAAACCAATGACGTAAAAATTGATACGTGTCGCTTTCTAGCCTGGCGCTCGGCATTAATAGGATAGGGCAAGGACTGGTTAGCTCAGTGTCAGGATAGTGTGACTGAGTGGGATATCAGGTCATGCTGCTGGCGGCCTGATTTCTCAGGGGGGGCAACACTATAAAGTCGCCATGAGTGTGCACTGTCATAAGTTGGTACCCGTCCTGATATGACCTTCGTAGTTGCTATGATGTAAAGCAACAAACAAACAAAAATCATACGATGTAAAATTGGAGCAGAGTTCTTGTATATAAGTGAATTGGGTCATATAGGGAATAGACGATTTTCACAACCAACCAACCATATGACGGCAGTGGAAGAACTAATGCGGGTAGCAGTATTCTGTGTAAACGGTCTCATTGACAATTTCAACCACCACCGCATTTACGAGAACTAATGTGGGTAGCAGTTCACTGTGCAGTGCGCTGTGATTTGTGGAAAAGGTCTATTGTGCACAGATCATGGCAATGCAGCTGCATTCAATTCTCATCTTTTTTCAGGCTGCTTCTTTCCAGGGACTGATTTCTGACTAACCTCCACGGTTTGGCCATCCCTAGTCTCACTCTTTGTGGTTCGTGTTTCGCCTTCCATCAAAGAGAATTTGTGAATAGATCTGGACACTTATTATAATTGCTTCTATGAAGAAATGGAATGAAAAATTGGATATTGCGTCACCGCAAATGAACTCAAACTGAAATCGAGGCTTGCGTTTCGAACATGACCACTAACGGAATTAAAATGCGACCCCGGACGTCACAACTCCGAAGGGCCTTCAAGCGAAGGAATTCTAATAAAGCGGTAAGGCTTAAGTAATTCACAAAAGCACATGTAGATGGCATGGAGACGGCAAGCATCCACATTCTAATGCATTCTGTGTGTAGCGAGAAAATGTTACTAACAATGAAGTGAGAGCCATGTGCATCACAATCAAATGGAATAGACTCTCAGTGGAATAGACTCTCAAACAGCCATTGGCAGTGTGTGTGTGAGGGGATTAATTACCAAGCTTTTGTTTATTGGACTTGCGTGGGCAATTTGATTATAAGACTGACTGTTATATTTGACTAAGGGACCGCCTGAACCATGCATTCGGGTATTGGACTAACATGCATTGTTTGACTGTAACGTATAAGACTTATATTTGACTAAGGGACCACCTGAACCATGTCTTCGGGTATTGGACTAACATGTGCCGTTTGACTATAACGTATATTTGACTAAGGGACCACCTGAGCCATGCCTTTGAGTATTGGGCTAACATGCTCTGTTTGACTGTAACATACAAGACTTATATTTGACTACGGGACCGTCTGAACCATGCATTCGGGTATTGGACTAACATGCGTTGTTTGACTGTAACGTATAAGACTTATATTTGACTAGGGGACCACTAGATAAAGGATTCACCCGGTACTCGCAGACGCAGTACACGGGTGAATACCAACCCTATATAAAAACGGTCGAAAAAGCGGGTTAGTGAATTGAGAGCCTAATTTCTAGCCTAATATGTCTTATTGATAGCCCGCTACCTTTGAGTTGAAAAATATAATATAATATCTAGTTTAATAAGATTTAAAAGTGAAATCGACGGCGTTCTGCGGCCGCCATCTTGTCTTTTTGCATTCTCTCCCATTTCACCAACTCTGTTCTGATATCTATAAGTAACCATTTGACACTGGTGCCAGGCATTCTACTTCTTGTTCCATACTAACGCTATTTTCGCCCGTATTTATATAAGGCTGGTCTTCACCCGTGTACTACAAGTACCGGGTGAATCTTTTATCTAAGGGACCACCTGAACCATGCCTTCGGGTATTGGACTAACATGTGCAATTTGACTATAACGTATAGGTCTTATATTTGACTAAGGGACCACCTGAACCATGCCTTCGAGTATTGGGCTCACATGCTCTGTTTGACTAAGACTTATATTTGACTAAGGGAACTAGGCCTCCGGGTATTGGACTGACATGCGCAGTTTGGCTATAAGACTTATATATTACGGCTGGTATTTGTCTGGTACTGCTTCGTGGCTTGGCCGGGCCGGTTGACGTCCGGGCAGCCAAAAAAGATAAGCGATACACGAGGACAAAAGAAGGTAAAGAAATGTGAACAACAACAAAAGGCAGTCTGCTCAGACTCGTGCGTGCACTGACGGGTCATGGAGGCTCCCTGTAAACAGGGGAGGGGTACGTGTAGGTGGGGGAGGGGGGGGGGCGGAACAGGCGACAGGGAAGCGGTATGGTTGTCAAATATAACCAGGAACCAGTTGGTGTTTTTTTTACTAAGTTTCTATTGCACCTTGTGCGAGTCTGTGACTGGTACTGCACGAGTTTAACGTCCTGGCAACATCTAAGGTCATATCAGGACGGGTACCGACCTATGACATCATAGTGATTTTATAGTGCTTCCCCACTGGGAGACTGGCCCATTGGCATCGTGACCCGATATCCCACTCAGTCACATTATCCCGACACTGAACTAATAAATCATTGCCCTACCCTATTAATGCCGAGTGCCAGGCCAGGAAGTGACAAGTATAAATTTGATAAGTCAGTGGTTTGACTCGACCAAGAACCGAACTCCTGACCTTGCGCTCTACCGATTCGGTCACCACGCCCGGTGTGAGATACTGCACGGATAGCCGTGTAAATACGCACTTGTCGTGACCTACTTTGGATGCACTTGTCATGACCTACTTTGGATGCACTTGTCATGACCTACTTTTGAGGCGCTTGCCATGCCCTACTTTTGATACGCTTGCCATGACCTACTTTGGATGCTCTGTTCTGACATTTCTCTGCAGAATACAGCACAATGCTGTATTTACTAATCTCATGTCATATTGTTGATATCATTTGTCATGCCATAAGTATCATTTACGACTAACCTCATGTCATATTGCTAATACCATTTATTAAGCTGGTATCCGTCCTGATATGACCTTAGATATTGCTAGGACGTAAAACAACAACAAACAAAAACTAAGCTGGTGTGATGTAAATATGCTTCACTAACTCAAGTTATATGTCAGATTTCATTTGTTGTCCCATGTTATTATTTACTAACCAACCCTGTGTGATGTAGTTTTATAATTATAACGTCATCTCATTTATTGTGAATATCATTTATCAAAATCTCATGTCATCTAAAAATATTGTTTGGTAATCTCATATCGTATTGTAAATATCATTTACTAATCTCATCATATCATTTAGAATCTCATATATCAAATCATGAATATCATTTACTAATCTCATCATATCATTTAGAATCTCATATATCAAATCATGAATATCATTTACTAATGTCATGTCATATATTATATCGTAAATGTCATTTGGTAATCATATTGTTAACATCATTTAATAATATCATGAGTAGCATGATGTTGGGTTGGTAGTGCTGGTACTAATGGTGTTGGCTTGATAGTGTTGCCTTGGTCGGGGGGGGGGGGTGCTACCCGCAGTAACGGACTTATGTAGTCGGTGTAGCGTGATGTAATCTAAATCAATCTCGTACTCAGGGCAATGTCAACCGGAAACAACCACGTATCCTAGCAACGTACTTGGCAGTTAAACGCAGAGAACTTGTTTTTATCCAAATTGACTCCACTATAAAAACAAACCTGATCTGTATCAGTGTATGTGGATATTTGTGTGATATCAGTTCGTGTGAGAGGTCACTAAGTCTATGGTTATCAACAATCTTATTTATATTTAGTTAGTAGTTTACTGGGAATTGTGTGGATAGGGTGTAGCTAATTTAAAGTTTAATGTCATTATTTGTTGGGGTTGTGTATGTAGGTCATTTATTGTGGTTTATGTGGGTCATTAAAAGTGGTTTATGTAGGTCATTTATTGTGGTTTATGTAGGTCATTTATTGTGGTTTATGTGGGTCATTAAAAGTGGTTTATGTAGGTCATTTATTGTGGTTTATGTAGGTCATTTATTGTGGTTTATGTGGGTCATTAAAAGTGGTTTATGTAGGTCATTTATTGTGGTTTATGTGGGTCATTTATTGTGGTTTATGTAGGTCATTAAAAGTGGTTTATGTAGGTCATTTATTGTGGTTTATGTGGGTCATTAATTGTGGTTTATGTGGGTCATTTATTATGGTTTATGTGGGTCATTAATTGTGGTTTATGTAGGTCATTTATTGTGGTTTATGTAGGTCATTTATTGTGGTTTATGTAGGTCATTTATTGTGGTTTATGTGGGTCATTAATTGTGGTTTATGTGGGTCATTAATTGTGGTTTATGTGGGTCATTTATTGTGGTTTATGTGGGTCATTAATTGTGGTTTATGTGGGTCATTTATTGTGGTTTATGTAGGTCATTTATTGTGGTTTATGTAGGTCATTTATTGTGGTTTATGTAGGTCATTTATTGTGGTTTATGTGGGTCATTAAATGTGGTTCATGTGGGTCATTTATTGTGGTTTATGTAGGTCATTTATTACACGGACTCGTGGTACTGATACAATTCTGAATGCAGTTGAATTGAAGTTGCATAATCCGAAGGATTTGACCGTTTGCCATATTTATTAAATAAATATATATTAGGTTAATAGACTACATCACGGTTCCAGCGGCGCGGTGCATTGTGGGATGCGTCAGAGCAAAACAAAGCCCCAAGACGCACATGGCACATGCTAATACACTGGGTGCAGCTATGAAATGTGCTAGTTTCAGCTCATATCAGCTCTTGTTTGAAACATAGAATACCAACTAAAAATATATATATAATAAATTAAGATATTAATCTTTTATCCAGCATTGCAGTTAAATCAATATAACCAGCACATCTTATGCCATGTGCATTTAGATTTAGACAAATCTAGGCACTCAGACTAGTGTTAGAGCCATAGCCAGAGTCAGTTTTACTTATTTTATTCATGTTGTTATTTATATTCTATGGTTAATCTACTTCACTTTTAGTTTGATTAACTTTATTATAAATCGCTAACTTTGGAGTTATTTTGACAGAAAACAACACAATCAAATTTGGTGTATATCCATCCACTTGTATGACTTTCAGCAAATTACGTGACAGGTTCTATTAAATTGACTCAATATTACTTCTACCCAGCAACAACAGTTTAACAAGTGCACAGGTGACTTAAGTTGGATATCTAGGTTCAAATCGTGGCTAAGCGCTTCGGTTTTGAAAAGGTTTTGCTTTCATCGGAATGTGTAGCGTTTACGTGTAAGCGAAGACTGGAAGAGGCAACTTGGAATGATTCTGTGCAGCAGAGGGCCAGATGTAGGTCACGTGGACGTGTCTGTGTGCAGCCCTCCTCCACCCCCACCCCCACACACGGGGTGGGCCTGCCTGGTAACAGGCCCCATTGGCTGCCTTGTGCCTTACTGACACACTCACACACTCACTCAGACTCTTACTGGTGCTCACTCATACTCATACTCACTCAATCATTCATACTCATACTGACATTCACCCACTCACTCGTACTCATACTGACACTCACTCATACTCATACTGACACACTCACTCACTGACACACACTCACTAAATCACTCATACTCGTACTGATGCTCACTCAATCAGACACTCACTCATACTCATACTGACACACTCACTCACTGACACACACTCACTAAATCACTCATACTCATACTGATGCTCACTCACTCATAGTCATACTCATGCTGACACACTCACTGACACACTCACTAAATCACTCATACTCATACTGATGCTCCCTCACTCATAGTCATACTCATGCTGACACACACAACTCACTCAATCACTCATACTGACTCACTCACTGACACATGCACTCAATCACACACTCACTCGTACTCATACACACTCACTCACTGACACACTCACTGACACACACACTCACTCACTGACACACACACTCACTCACTCACTCACTGACACACACACTCACTCACTGACACACACACTCTCACATACTCGTACACGCACACACACTCACATGTTGCGATGATGTAAAACCACAATTGGGCAGTACAGGCAGAACCCCGTCGGAGTTGTGTTTGCCACCAACCCTAGATCCTAGCTGTATTAACAACGCGCACTGTACTCTGTACAACTTCTCTATGGATAGTCGCACTGTACTCTGTACAACTTCTCTATGGATATTTACAAATTAAGCTATTTACATACAAAGATGTGACTATTTAGACCCATCCTCAAATTGGCTGGTTGTTGGAGTTTTACATCCTGGAAACATCTACGGTCATATAAGGATGGGTACCGACTTGTGACAGTGCACACTCATGGCAACTTTATAGTGCTGCCCCCATGGGAAATCAGGCCACTGGCATTATGACCCGATATCCCACTCAGTCACATTATCCTAACACTGAGCCAACCAGTCACTCATACTCATACTGACACACTCAATGACACACACTCACTAAATCACTCATACTCATACTGATGCTCATTCAATAAATTTGTCATGGGTGCATAATGTCACAAGCCGTTACCCATCCTGATCTGAACTTAGATGTTGCCAGGACTTGAAACCAACAAACCTAATTACATTTGACTTGAGGGTGGCAAGCACTCATGGCATCAGCGTAATAATAATATCCAGGCAAGATGGCCAAATGAGTTGAGCGCCTGCTTGGCAGGTCGTTCGGTTCGCACCCCGACCAGGTCAAACCAATGGCTTACAAAATGTATATTTCTTCGCCACCTCGCACTGTGCTCGGCTTTCCCAGGATAGGGCAAGGGACAGTGAAATGAGACGGATCAATTGTTAGTGACCCCATGCCATCACCTCTGCCGATTTGGATTTCCACCGCTGTGTATAACTTACAGCGTCATCAAAGGTCTGGTGCTCTCATACCATGTATATGTGGTGTGGGAGGTTAAAAATCCCTTGGGTCGGTAAAGGTGTAGGCTCGGGCTTTCTCTCGACCAATTGTCTAATGGTGAAAACAAGTCTATTCAGACTTATCCATGATAGGCGTATAAATCTTCAAGAAGGAGAAATGATTGAAATTTCTCCTACTTAGAGCTGCATAGTCCGATAAACGCATCACATTTTCTAAATCAAAGCACATCTAAATGTTATTTTACATGTCTAATTAACTTAGATACGGATTCACTTAATTTTCTAATTTAAAACAATGTGGTTCTACATATCCAACTTAGATAGTGGTCTTGCATTTGTTGCTGCCTAGAAGTAGAACTTAGACTAAGTCAATCTCACAGAACCTGTTACGACTGAAGCTTATGGTGTCAGAACTTTTAACAAGCGTGCCAACATTAATCTGACTTGTTTTCACTTCAAATATCTCCAAAGTTAGGCATTTATGATAAAAGATGGGTCAAGCTGAAGTAGCGTCCATTATAACAATAAACCTAATACACTTATCTTGTTTTAAGAAGACAGACATTCAAAGCCATCCTACTATGCAACTTTATTCAATGAATATAAAGAGAGTTTGCACTCTTTTCTTATGTCCTAGATGTAGTGTGGAAAGGGGTCTGATCCTGATATGACCTTAGATGTCGCCAGGAAGTAAAACTCCAACAACCAAGGAGTGTCTGATTTGTTAGCAAAGTGGCCTTGGGGGGGGGGGGCATATGGGGGGTATGCAGGGGTCAAGGTCACTGTTTTAATATGAAATGACGCTGTTGTTCTCACGATCTATGGCTTGGCTGTTGGCCAAGTTTATGGTGGTTGGGGAGGGGGTTGGGTGTTGTGAGTAGTTTCGGGGTGGTTGGGGTGGGGTGTGTTGTGAGTAGTTTTGGGTGGTTGGGGGTGGGGGTGTTGTGAGTGTTTCGGGGGTGGTTGGGGAGGGTGGTTGGTGTTGTGAGTAGTTTGGGGGTGGGGTGTGTGTGAGTAGTTTCGGGGTGGGGTGTGAGTAGTTTCGGGGTGGGTGTTGTGAGTAGTTTTTGGGAGGGCTGGGGTGTTGTGAGTAGTTTCATGGTGGTTGGGGTGGGGTGTTATGAGTAGTTTAGGGGTGGTTAGGGAAGGGGTGGGGTGTTGTGAGTAGTTTCATGGTGGTTGGGGAGGGGGTGGGTGTGTGAGTAGTTTAGGGTGGTTGGGGAGGGGTGGGGTGTTGTGAGTAGTTTAGGGGCGGTTATGGAGGGGGTGGGTGTTGTGATTAGTTTCATGGTGGTTGGGGAGGGGGTGGGGTGTGAGTAGTTTAGGGGTGGTTGGGGTGTTGTGAGTAGTTTAGGGGTGGTTGGGGAGGGGGTGGGGTGGTGTGAGTAGTTTAGGGGTGGTTGGGGTGGGGTGTTGTGAGTAGTTTCATGGTGGTTGGGGAGGGGGTGGGGTGGGGTGAGTAGTTTCATGGTGGTTGGGGAGGGGTGGGGTGTTGTGAGTAGTTTAGGGGTGGTTGGGGAGGGGGTGAGTAGGTTGTGGCAGTGCAGGGGTCAGGGAGAGGGCGAGATGTAGGTCACGTGGAAGTGTCTGTATGCAGCCCTCCTCCACCCCCACATCCCCCCTCACATCCACCCCCCACCCCCACACACGGGGTGGGGCTGTCTGGGCCGCGTGGTCCGTCTCGGAGGCGCCTCGGCGATGCTTTTTGGCTTATTTCCGTTCAGAGTGCGTCTCAGCGACGTCTCAGAGACGCCTCTCTTTCCAGACTGGAGGTGAAAAGCGCCTCGAAAATGGCTGCCGTATTCACTGGTTTCAGCCAATCACAGCACAGCTTTACCATTGAAAATGGCCGCCGCGTATGGAGGTGGCCATTTTCGAGACAACAAACTGCCTTTGCCGTTCAGACTAGCCTGATGTCAGGCCCGTCGCCGAGGCGCCTCCGAGACGGAGCCTGAACGCGGCCCAGGTAACAAGCCCCATTGGCTGCCTTGTGCCTTACTCACACACTCACACAGACTTATACTGAAGCTCACTCATACTCATACTGGCGCTCACTCATACTCATACTGACTCATTCACTGACAGTGACACACACTCACTCAATCATTCATACTCATACTGACATTCACACACTCACTCATACTCGTACTGATGCTCACTCATACTCATACTGATGCTCACTCAATCACACACTCACTCATACCTATATACACTCACTCAATCACACACACACACCCATATACACTCACTGACACACACTCACTCACTGACACACACACTCACTCACTGACACACATATACACTCACTCACTGACACACACTCACTCACTGACACACACACTCTCACATACTCATCCACGTACATGCACACACACTCACACTCTGTACGTACACATCCTGATATGACCTCAGATGTTGCGATGATGTAAAACCACAATTGGGCAATACAGGCAGAACCCCGTCAGAGTTGTGTTTGCCACCAACCCTAGCTGTATTAACAACGCGCACTGTACTCTGTACAACTTCTCTATGGATAGTCGCACTGTACTCTGTACAACTTCTCTATGGATAGTCGCACTGTACTCTGTACAACTTCTCTATGGATAGTCGCACTGTACTCTGTACAACTTCTCTATGGATATTTACAAATTAAGCTATTTACATACAAAGATATGACTATTTAGACCCATCCTCAAATTGGCTGGTTGTTGGAGTTTTACATCCTGGAAACGTCTACGGTCATATAGGGATGGGTACCGACTTGTGACAGTGCACACTCATGGCAACTTTATAGTGCTGCCCCCATGGGAAATCAGGCCACTGGCATTATGACCCGATATCCCACTCAGTCACATTATCCTGACACTGAGCCAACCAGTCCTTGCCTTCTCCTATTAATGCAGAGTATCGATTTTATAAGTCATTGGTTTGACTCGACCGGGAACCGAACTCCCGATATCCCGCACACGAGGTCTGTGCTCTACTGATTCGGCCACCATGCCCTGTTGGGTGGATCAAATACTGGCTGGTGGTCACGTGATTCGATTATTGGTTGAGCTTATATTATAAGCGTTGGCCTGCCATAGTCCATTGGCAACATTACCAACAAGTAGGTCACAGATGACACTTTGATGCTGCTTTTATTGGCTCCACAGGACAACAATAGCCCTCCCCCACTCCCACACATATACCCCCCCCCCCCCCCCCCCCCCCCAACAACACACACACACACACACACACACACACAGAGTAGGTGGCAGTGTGGTTTAGGAAATAACCGGCTTCATATGAGCACATTTTACCACATTTGTTATTTGTGTGCTGTTTTCCAGAAGAGTACTGTATTCTTTTGGAACTATGAAACTGGTGTGAATTTTAAGTTTGTTCACCTAATTACATCACCAGGCGCAGTGGCCTAATCGGTTGAGCGCGGGCCTAACATGTGGAAAGTCAGGAGTTTGGTTGCTGGTCGAGTCAAAACCAATGACTTTAAAATTGATACTTGTCGCTTCCTAGCCTGGCGCTCGGCATTAATAAGATATGGCAAGGACTGGTTAGCTCAGTGTCAGGATAATGTGACTGAGTGGGATATCAGGCTGACAGCACCATGACCTGATGTCCCACTCAGTCACATTATCCTGACACTGAGCTAACCAGTCCTTGCCAAATCCTATTAATGCAGAGCGCCAGGCTAAGAAGCGACAAGTATAAATTTGATTAAAGTCATTGGTTTGACTTTACCAGGAACCAAACTCCTGATCTTTCGCATGCGAGGCCCGCACTCTACAGATTACGCCACCGCAACCGGTGTCAAAATTTGGTGATGTAGTAGGTCCAACACATGGATGTATGACAGTTGGTTTAGTATGACTTCGAAAATTGATACTTGGTCACTTCCTAACCAGGCACTCGGTATTACTAGGATCAGGCAAAGACTGGTTAGCTCAGTGCCAGGATAATGTGACTTGAGTGGGAAATCGGGTTATAGTGCTGGTGGCCTTGTCTCCCAGTGGGGCAGCACTATAAAGTCACCATGAGTGTTCACTATCACAAGTCGGTACCGATCCTGATATGACCTTTGATGTTGCCAGGATGTAAAACTCCCAATAAACAAGCAAAACTAGGTCAGTGTTTGTTATCGATAATCCATTCTTCGCTCTCATCTGAAGTGCAATTTCGAACACCTGGTAGGGAAAACGCCTCTTTTAGCTCAATTGTTACATGCCCCCTTTTTTTTGCTTTTTTCTTCAGTGTAACTGCAAGGTTATTTGATTGACTGCTTTCTATCCGAACGCGGGTAACGAATACGGACACCACAGTTAGTTTGGTCCTAGGGGTCGTCCCCTCGTTTATTTCATGTAGGTCAGAATAGAAGTGACCTACCACCGCCCAGCTGGGTAATATCTGACCTCCGTTGGTGGTGATGGTGATAAGGGCGGGGGGCACTAGAACTAGAAAGGGTGGGACAATCCGCCATTAGGACCACGTGACCAGCACGCTGCTTCCCACTGGTCCTCCTGACCTGACCGTGGTCAGCGCAGTCTAAACCTGTACCGCATGTGTGGTAGTTCGGCTCATTAGTGACTATGGATACATGAGTGCGGTCTGCACTTAACTAAGAGAACATTCACACGCAGTCAGGCTGAAATGAAATATGATTATGTAAGATGTGGGTGTGTCCAATGAGTTTTATTGTGGTGCATGCGCAGCAATCTGCACCAGTTCTGGCCACAGGACAGGGTGGTGGAAATCGTCTATAGTGAGGGATTCTCTTCACACTGGGGAACTAGTACAGCAGTTGACTGAGCCGAATGCAAATTGTTTTCTCCACCTGAAGAACAGGTGTGTGGACCAGACTAGGTGGTGGAGTGGTAAGGCGCTTGCGTCCTATGTAGGTCATCATGGGGTCTGCACCTGACTGTGTCAAACCAAAGACTCGTATATATATCCTTATTGCCACTTCGCTGGCACTTGCCCTTATTCAAATATCACCTGGATTGGTTGTCTTAGTGTCACAATATGATTGAGTCGGATATCAGGGGAGATGGTCATGGTGCCAAAAGCATGGTATTGTGATGGCCCACGGTCTTCCACACTGCCACGCACTCATGGAAGAACGCCAAGATTTAGTACAGTACGCTTCCAACTGGTTTATTACCAAAAGCTATCCGCACTCCGCGGCGTCAACGGTCAACTGACCCATCCCCTAACTCGCCAGGTCCCACATCGCCTCTATAGGTGGGTGGGGGGGGGGGGGTGCTAGCCACACGCAGTAGAGGGTAGCCCAGTCGAGGCTCTGCCCGGTGGCTAGCATGCCACCACCTAGCGCAGTTCAGTGTAACTGCGTAGGTGTGCGGCGTAGTGTCTGCCGCCACCGCGTGGTAGTGGGGCTCATGTACAGACTACTACAGTATCTAAGTGGTGCTGCACTATAAATTCGTCACGACTGTCACAAGTCGTTACCCCATATAATTTCTGCTTAGAAGTTGCATGCATGTTAGTTAGTGGACCTTTCTAAAATAAATTAGTGGACCTCTTTTAAATGACTAGTTTGATAGTTTACCTGTTAATAAGACGTGGCCATGGTGGGGTGGGCGGTTGCTCTCTGGTCCGGCGTCCTGCTTGTGGAGTGACCACTACTGCCTGCACCGCCAAGCTGGTCGCACTGTCTGACAGGCATGGTAGTAGGATTATCCTATCTGTCGCACTCGAGTGTATGTTATATCTGACGGGCACTGTGGTAGGATTATCCTAGCGCACCTGAGTGGAGGACATTATACCTGACGGGCACTGTGGTAGGATTATCCTAGCACACCTGTGTGTAGGACCTGACGGGCACGGTGGTAGGATTATCCTAGCGCACCTGAGTGTAGGACCTGACGGGCACTGTGGTAGGATTATCCTAGCGCACCTGAGTGTAGGACCTGATGGGCACGGTGGTAGAATTATCCTACTAACCCACCTGCATGTAGGACTGTCCTTCTAACAGACATCGTTGTAGGATTACCTGACATACACTGCTTTAAGTTTAAAACTGTGTCTGACCTGGATTGGAGGTGACACGGCCTTGACCTTGAGCAAAGAGGAGCTGTTCAGTGGGCGAGCCATTGGATAGTGCATGTGTGAAACCTTGTGACTTTCAGATCAGGTGGGACTAATATGACGGAATATAGACTGTGGCTGCGACGTAAACTCGACATCCTCAACCATTGGCCATAACTCTGGACCTAGCACTGTTTGGTTCGAAGTGTTATAACACCAACATCTAAGAATATGGCAATGACCTCAACCATTTGTAACATCCTTTGAGATAATGCTACCTGGTTCAAAGTGTTATATCGCATGAGCATCATAACATAAAATATGGTTGTGACAACATCCAATCGTAATCCAGTCATCAACGTTAACCATTAGCAGCAGCCTTCATTACAACACTGCCTGCTTGAAAGCGTTTTATACCATGAACATGGTATAAAACGTAGAATATCGTTGTGACAACATCCACTCGTCAACCTCGGCCTTTGATGTAACGCTATCTGGTTCAAAGTGGTATATCATATGAGCGTCATAACATAAAATATGGTTGTGACAACATCGATTTGTCAACCTCAACCATTAGCAGCAGCCTTCATTACAACACTGCCTAGTTCAAAGTGTTATATCGTATGAGCATCATAACATAGAATATCGTTGTGACAACATCCATTCGTCAACCTCAACCATTAGCAACAGCCTCCGACATAATACTGCCTGGTTGAACCATGCTTCGGTGTTCTGGTGTTGACCTGCCAGGACTGTGTACACCTAACCCACAACTGTCCAGCTGGGAGGCAGCACCTCCATTATTTATTTTGTGTTCCATGTATGGAATGTATTTGTTCCACTCTGCCTTTGGCCATCAACTGGATTGATGCAAAAGAGAAGTAACGAAGTAGTTTGCGCATACATTGCAATCATCCTACAAGAGCGACGTTTCTGATCCAGTTGATGGCCGCAAATATAGGAGCGGTATTTAATTCAAAGGCCAGTAATTAATCTCAAAACCAGGGAGCCAATGAAGTTGCGGTGCTTGAATGAGCTAGCTGGCCAATTGGGAGTATCCTCTCAAATCGAGGGAGCCAATGGGAGCACAGTATACACAAACGGAGTCCTCCAATGAGAAGGCGCGGAGATGTCAGAGAACATGATGGGATTCCATATAGGGCTGCTTCAAGTGATTTGTCACTGCCACCGCCGGAAATACTGCTATGAGGTGGCTGAGGCAGAACGACGGAACAGGGTACAGCCGAGTGCATTCTTTTAGCAACCCACCTCCCCTCCGCAACCCGCTTCCTTACTGATAGCAAGGAAGTTTGGAACCAGTTTCCCCATGAACATCTTGGTCTTTTCCAACTCTCCCATACCCTTTTTGCTGGTGGTACTGAATAGAAGTAATAGTAATCTACCTGTTTTACTAATGTTCAGGTGACCTGATTAATCCATTCACATGGGTACCCTGGTGTCTGCTACATTTGAGCATTTGCACACCTGCCAACCCATATGACGGTTTCATATTTTGTACACAGTTTTATGCCCAAATATGCCAATACGCAAAATTAAAACTTCGCAAATTGTTATTTTTGTTAAATTGGAAAGTACACAATTTCTTCCATTTTTGTGGAAAAAAATTAAAGTACACGTTTTCCACCACTGGAGTACCTAAATAGAAGATTTGGCGTATGCAACATGGATGAAAGATTTCCGGGACTTTTCCTGTAGCTATAAGTGTATACTAATACGTTGCGCCAGTCCTGATATGACCTTAGATGTTGCCCGGACATAAAATTCCAACAACCAGCCAACCAATACGTTGTTTTACGCTGCAGCACCATCAGCGTATACTAATACATGCTTCAAACGACGCAGCACTATCAGCGTATACTACTAAAACATGCTTCAAACGGAGCAGCACTATCAGCGTATACTAATTCGTGCATCAAACACCGCAGCACTAGCAGCATATACTACTAATACGTGCTTCAAACGACGCAGCACGAGCAGCGTTTATCAATATGTATGAAACCCGACTTCCGGCAATTTTCAGTGATTCCCTGACAATGCTAAGCCTGTGGAAGAATATCAGCATTTCCGCTTTTTTTCCCAGAGATCACTTTCATCCCTGATGCAAGAACTGCCCACCCATATGATTTGTGCGTATTTTGTACAACGCTTTGAGCCGGAGTATGCCGATACACAAAATTAACATTTTGTACGCCAAATTCTTTTAGGAAAGTACCCCGTTTTTTCACTAGATTACCCAAATAGGTAATTTAGGGAAGGTATGTCTGCATTTAGTCTGCTTTGTTTATACCTTCCAACACTAGGCACACAATGGTGTTTGGGGTTACCGTCTAAAAGACTGCACTCGAAGCTATCCCTGCTTGTTGTCTCCCAAGGCTGTCTGTTGATGGCTCCTTCGAACTGTTCTCTTCATGTCTCCCTACTGACCGCACCCTCACCTCACTCTCACCCTCACCGCACCCTCACCTCACTCTCACCTCAACCTCACCTCACCAAGGGTGGCCTCCGCCTCATCTTATTGAACTCGCAATCCGCACCGAGTGTCGTCTCCTCCACATTGCGGCTTCTACTGGCTCTGTGTGTACCACGCTGTCAATGTCAAGTGGGTTCGTTGCAACATCCTGGCAACATCTAAGGTCATATCAGGACGGGTACCACTTTGTGACAGTACGCACTCATGGCAACTTTCTAGTGCTGCCCCACTGGGAGATTAGGCTGCCAGAACCATGACCTGATATGCCACTCAGTTACATTATCCTGACACTGAGCTAACCAGTCCTTGCCCTACCCTGATAATGTCGAGCACCAGGCTAGGAAGCAACAAGTATCAATTTTATACATCATTGGTTTGACTCGACCGGGAACCGATCTCCCGTTCTCCCACATGCGAGGCCTGCGCTCTACCGATTCGCTCACTGCGTTCGGTGAGGACTTTGGGAAATGCCTGCTTTGTCCAGCAGCGATGGAAGATATCCATCATTTCGTAGATTTCTGCAATTTCTGACAGTTGTTGATTAACTATCACAAAATTCCAAGGATAAATGACTGCAGCTGGTCATTTAGAACAAAGGAGTGAACCATCCTGATATAACCTTAAATGTTGCCAGGATGTAAAACCGAAACAAATAAACAAAAGCAACAAATGGATTTTCATGAAAACGAGGAAATTCGCCCATAGACTTATTCTGTCAGAGAATCGCGGATAATTCCCCTGAGACAGGTTTCATATCGTACTCTCCAAGCATAGATTTGACACCGAATTTATAGCCCCGTTCACACACGGGCCCTTAAGTCGCCTCAACTAGTTCGCTTTATCTAAGTCAACTCAAAACGGGTGGCTGAACGCGCCACCCCGTTGAGGTGAATTAGGGTTGATTCGACTCAACTAGTTCACCTCATGCAGACCTCTTCGCAAGGTGGATTAGATGAGGCGAACTAGTTGAGGCGACGTAAGGCCTGTGTGTGAACGTGGCTTATGACTAATCCTGACGTCTTACATTAGAAATTACCATTCACCGATTTCCATTTTTTTCCCTCCAAAACCACTTTCATCCCTGGTCCAGTTGTTGTTGTACCAGTTGTTATTATACCACTTGTTATTATACCACTTGTTTCCACCATCGTCATGAAAGTTTAATTGCATCGTTGCTCCCCACGTGCATGTACCGAATTGTTGCCATTGACCTCTGACCTTTAATCCATAACATGCTCGGTTTTTTTCACATTGCGTATTAACCATTTTATTGAACCATAAAGTGCTTACATAAATAGCATTTATAAACAACAGCACATTATAAACTTACATTGTCATAGGTTACATCATATTTTGTCCAATACGTACACATCATTACATTAGTTGTTCCCAGTTAAAGCTGCATAGTCCGATTAAAGTACCACATTTTATAAACTAAAATGCTTACCTAGATTTGATCCTAACTATCCAACTTATTAAGCACGCGTTGCTACCTAGAAAGGAATATTATGCCAAGTTAATAATAGAACCTGTTACTGCTGAAGCCTATGGTGTCAGCATTTTAGCGTGCTTGCCAAAATTAATTTTTCCCGCTTTCACTTCAAATATCTGCAATGTTACCCATTTAAAACAAGTGACTTCAGATTAAATAAGGTCGAATGTAACAATCAACCTAATATATCCATTTATCTGAGAAAATTGCAGAAACTCAAAACCATCGGACTAGGCAACTTTACAAAACCATAAGCAAATATTAATTTGCCGACCAATAAAACGGTGTTGTGGTTTCAGAGCCGATGACATTGGCTGTAGTGTGTTGACCTAGATTCCCAACCAATGACTTCTCTGTGGCATGTTGTGTGACCTAGATTACTAACCAATCGCACTCTGGTTCCTCCGATTTTCCAGGATGGCAGTGAAGCCAGGAATAAGGTAAAGAAAAGGTCAATGAGGCAGTTGGGCATGGGTGGTGATGGCCAGAAATAAGGTAAAGGAAAGGGCAATGAGGCAGTGGGGCAAGGAATATGGTAAAGAAAAGGGCAGTTGGGCCGGGCCTGGGTGGTGGTGGTGGTGGTGGTGGTGGTGGTGGTGGCCAGAAATAAGGTAAAGGAAAGGGCAATGAGGCAGTGGGGCAAGGAATATGGTAAAGAAACGGGCAATGAGGCAGAGGGGCAAGGAATATGGTAAAGAAAAGGGCAATGAGGCAGTGGGGCAAGGAATATGGTAAAGAAACGGGCAATGAGGCAGTGGGGCAAGGAATATGGTAAAGAAAAAGGCAATGAGGCAGTGGGGCAAGGAATATGGTAAAGAAAAGGGCAGTGAGGCAGTAGGGAAAGATATGTAAAGAAAAGGCAATGAGGCAGTGGGCAAGGAATAAGGTAAAGAAAGGGGCAGTGAGGCAGTGGGGCAAGAAATATGGTAAAGAAAAGGGCAATGAGGCAGTGGGGCAAGGAATAAGGTAAAGAAAAGGGCAATGAGGCAGTGGGGCAAGGAATAAGGTAAAGAAAAGGGCAATGAGGCAGTGGGGCAAGGAATATGGTAAAGAAAAGGGCAATGAGGCAGTGGGGCAAGGAATATGGTAAAGAAAGGGGCAATGAGGCAGTGGGGCAAGGAATATGGTAAAGAAAAGGGCAATGAGGCAGTGGGGCAAGGAATATGGTAAAGAAAAGGGCAATGAGGCAGTGGGGCAAGGAATAAGGTAAAGAAAAGGGCAATGAGGCAGTGGGGCAAGGAATATGGTAAAGAAAAGGGCAGTGAGGCAGTGGGGCAAGGAATATGGTAAAGAAAAGGGCAGTGGGGCAAGGAATAAGGTAAAGAAAATGGCAATGAGGCAGAGGGGCAAGGAATAAGGTAAAGGAAAGGGCAATGAGGCAGTGGGGCAAGGAATATGGTAAAGAAAAGGGCAGTGAGGCAGTGGGGCAAGGAATATGGTAAAGAAAAGGGCAATGAGGCAGTGGGGCAAGGAATAAGGTAAAGAAAAGGGCAATGAGGCAGAGGGGCAAGGAATATGGTAAAGAAAAGGGCAATGAGGCAGTGGGGCAAGGAATATGGTAAAGAAAAGGGCAATGAGGCAGTGGGGCAAGGAATATGGTAAAGAAAAGGGCAGTGAGGCAGAGGGGCAAGGAATATGGTAAAGAAAAGGGCAATGAGGCAGTTGGGCCGGGCCTGGGTGGTGGTGGTAGTGGTGGTGGTGGTGGTGGCCAGGAATAAGGTAAAGAAAAGGGCAGTGGGGCCGGGCCTGAGTGGTGGTGGTGGCCAGGAATATGGTAAAGAAAAGGGCAATGGGGCAGTGGGGCAAGGAATATGGTAAAGAAAAGGGCAGTTGGGACAGGGTGGTGGTGGTGGTGGTTGCTCGAGTGTCATCCCAACGCTTGTGTACATTTGTCATTTGAAACAGATTGCAAGGGTTGGCACTTACTCTCACTCTGTCACTCTCCCCATTCGTCCTTCCTTCTCTGTCTCTCTCCCTCTCGCTCTCTCGCTCTCTGTTAAAGTTGCACAGTCCGATGAAATATCAATTTTTCAAAACCAAACCAATTATCTAGATTTGATTTTACATATCTAACTTAGATACTGATGCACTTATTAAGCAATTTGTTCTGCGTATAAGATAATACTGAGTCAATTTAACAGAACCTGTTACTGCAGAAGTCTATGGTGTCAGAGTTTTGGCAAGCTTGCCAAAACTAATTTGACATGTTTGCACTCAACATATCTAAAAAGTTTACCATTTAAAATAAAAGTACCTTTGAACTAATGTAAAGTAGATACTAGTGATCGATCTCATATTTATCTCAGAAAAAATACAGAAATTAAAAGCCATCGGACTATGCAACTTTATAATAAATCGTTACAAATTAACATAAGTAAATATAACAGTTAACTACGTTTTGTGTAATGCCTAACTTGTATATATCTAACTATGCGACTTTGTGTGAATAGTAAATTTGTGTACTATATGTAGTGTACATGCGCTAAATAAATATATATATATAATAATACAGTATGTACTATATATTATATATATGCTAAGTATATATCCTTGTATCCTTGAATCAGATTCCAAATCCCTAAATATTCTAATTAAAATTGTTTTGTTAACTAAAACATGCTTGCTTGCTTGACAACCTCCCAACTTGCTTTTTGTAAATTCACTCTCTGTTCATTTCTTGGTGGTTGCTAAGCACGGTTAGCGTCATATACCACGATAATTACAGAGCTTCTGGCTAGATAATTAAAGCATTGGTCTTTTTAATTGTGAAAAACAAAACAAAAACAATAAATATTTTGAGGTAAATAAATATATTATTTCCAAAATAATAATAAAACCATGACAAAATATGGTACTACATTTGGAAACATTGGTTGAATTGTATTGAGGTAATTCATATATTTAAATATTGTTGCCTTAATATTTAATCTTAATGTGATATTCTATTCCAAATGTCATTTAGTCGAAATTGAAGGGTGCATGCTTTGCTTTCAAATGTATGCTGGCATCTGTTCTGGTCAAATCTGTTCTGGTCAAATCTGTTCCGATCGAATCTGTTCCGATCAAATCCGTTCTGGTCAAATCTTTTCTGATCAAATCTGTTCTGATCATCGAAAGAAGCTGAGCACTCTTTTTGCATGATTTAATAACTCACTGATATGAATCAATCAAGTTAATTTATAAATTAGAATCTCTTCTAAAGAAATGGTTTAGTGCATGTGGTTGGGCCACTCTCAAGACTTGGGTGGTGGGGGGGGGGGGAACAAATGTCTTTACATTAAAATACAAAAGAATTAAAAAAACACCAAAAAACACTCACAAGAATGTACATTAAAAAGACAAATTAACCATTTTTAATGTGACCTTGACCTTGCAAGATGGCGTTTACCAATGGCCTTGCAGGGGTTGGTTTTGTTGTTTTTAATATTTTTTTAAACATTAAAAAAAACAGCAGAAAAGAACCTACATGAATATTCTTTAAAAAGGGTTGATTGATTTTTGTTTTTGTCGTGACCTTTACCTTGGGAGCCGGCGTTCATCCATGACCTTGCTGACCTTGCTGTTGCAGGAACAGCTGGAGACGCCGGTGGAGACGACGGCGGTGACTCCGCTGAAGGAGGGGACGCCGCCTGGCGGGGGAGCGGCGGACGAGGACACGGAGGAACATATCGAGATGCCGCCCCCCATGAAGGAGATCCACACCATCCTACCCTCGCAGCCCTCGGGGTCGCAGGAGAACGTGGTGAGTCGAGTCACGTTCGGGCTGCTAGTCCTTCCCCGCCTCTTGTCCGCCTCCCCCTGTCCTTCCCTTTCGCTTTCCTCCTCCTCCTCCTCCCCCCTCTCCTCTCCTTCCCTCCCTTTCTCCTTCTCTCCTCCTCCTATGACCTATTTATTGATACTTACCCTAGTACCTAGCCTCATACTGAACGCGATACTTAACCTGATACTTATCCTGATACTTACTTAGTACTTACCCCGATCCCTACCCTAATAGTAATACTTTCCCTGATACTTACTTAGTACTTACCCCGATCCCTACCCTAATAGTAATACTTTCCCTGATACTTACTTAGTACTTACCCCGATACCTACCCTAATAGTAATACTTTCCCTGATACTTACTTAGTACTTACCCTAATAGTAATACTTTCCCTGATACTTACTTAGTACTTACCCTAATAGTAATACTTTCCCTGATACTTACTTAGTACTTACCCCGATACCTACCCTAATAGTAATACTTTCCCTGATACTTACTTAGTACTTACCCCGATACCTACCCTAATAGTAATACTTTCCCTATACTTACTTAGTACTTACCCCATTACCTACCCTAATAATACTTTCCTGATACTTACTTAGTACTTACCCCGATCCCTACCCTAATAGTAATACTTTCCCTGATACTTACTTAGTACTTACCCGATACCTACCCTAATAGAATACTTTCCCTGATACTTACTAGTACTTACCCACACCTAATAGTAATACTTTCCCTTATACTTACTTAGTACTTACCCCGATACCTACCCTAATAGTAATACTTTCCCTGATACTTACTTAGTACTTACCCCGATACCTACCCTAATAGTAATACTTTCCCTGATACTTACTTAGTACTTACCCCGATACCTACCCTAATAGTAATACTTTCCCTGATACTTACTTAGTACTTACCCCGATACCTACCCTAATAGTAATACTTCCGTGATACTTACTTAGTACTTACCCCGATACCTACCCTAATAGTAATACTTTCCCTGATACTTACTTAGTACTTACCCTAATAGTAATACTTTCCCTGATACTTACTTAGTACTTACCCCGATACCTACCCTAATAGTAATACTTTCCCTGATACTTACTTAGTACTTACCCCGATACCTACCCTAATAGTAATACTTTCCCTGATACTTACTTAGTACTTACCCCGATACCTACCCTAATAGTAATACTTTCCCTGATACTTACTTAGTACTTACCCCGATACCTACCCTAATAGTAATACTTTCCCTGATACTTACTTAGTACTTACCCCGATACCTACCCTAATAGTAATACTTTCCCTGATACTTACTTAGTACTTACCCCGATACCTACCCTAATAGTAATACTTTCCCTGATACTTACTTAGTACTTACCCCGATACCTACCCTAATAGTAATACTTTCCCTGATACTTACTTAGTACTTACCCCGATACCTACCCTAATAGTAATACTTTCCCTGATACTTACTTAGTACTTACCCCGATACCTACCCTAATAGTAATACTTTCCCTGATACTTACTTAGTACTTACCCCGATACCTACCCTAATAGTAATACTTTCCCTGATACTTACTTAGTACTTACCCCGATACCTACCCTAATAGTAATACTTTCCCTGATACTTACTTAGTACTTACCCCGATACCTACCCTAATAGTAATACTTTCCCTGATACTTACTTAGTACTTACCCCGATACCTACCCAATAGTAATACTTTCCCTGATACTTACTTAGTACTTACCCCGATACCTACCCTAATAGTAATACTTTCCTGATACTTACTAGTACTTACCCCGATACCTACCCTAATAGTAATACTTTCCCTGTACTTACTTAGTACTTACCCCGATACCTACCCTAATAGTAATACTTTCCCTGATACTTACTTAGTACTTACCCCGATACCTACCCTAATAGTAATACTTTCCCTGATACTTACTTAGTACTTACCCCGATACCTACCCTAATAGTAATACTTTCCCTGATACTTACTTACGTGCGGTTCTGCTTTTCCTATTTCAGTCTTCATTGACGCTAAAACCTAACCCAGCAATTACGAGTGCGGATTTGGCGGTTGCAATACAAAACATGATGAAGACGAGAATGGTAGGATTGGTTAACTTTATTTTCAAATGCACCGTTTGCTTTGATGTCTGGATACTGGTGTTAATCATGATTTATTTAAGGGGATTGTTGGGATTGTCGTTTGCTTTGATATCTGAATACTGGTGTTAATCATGATTTATTTAAGGGGATTGTAGGTTAGTTCGTTTGCTTTGATATCTGAATACTGGTGTTAATGATGATTTATTTAAGGGGATTGTTGGTATTGTCGTTTGCTTTGATATCTTACTGGTGTTAATCATGATTTATTTAAGGGGATTGTTGGTATTGTCGTTTGCTTTGATATCTGAATACTGGTGTTAATCATGATTTATTTAAGGGGATTGTTGGTATTGTCGTTTGCTTTGATATCTGAATACTGGTGTTAATCATGATTTATTTAAGGGGATTGTTGGTATTGTCGTTTGCTTTGATATCTGAATACTGGTGTTAATCATGATTTATTTAAGGGGATTGTTGGTATTGTCGTTTGCTTTGATATCTGAATACTGGTGTTAATCATGATTTATTTAAGGGGATTGTTGGTATTGTCGTTTGCTTTGATATCTGAATACTGGTGTTAATCATGATTTATTTAAGGGGATTGTTGGTATTGTCGTTTGCTTTGATATCTGAATACTGGTGTTAATCATGATTTATTTAAGGGGATTGTTGGTATTGTCGTTTGCTTTGATATCTGAAAACTGGTGTTAATCATGATTTATTTAAGGGGATTGTTGGTATTGTCGTTTGCTTTGATATCTGAATACTGGTGTTAATCATGATTTATTTAAGGGGATTGTTGGTATTGTCGTTTGCTTTGATATCTGAATACTGGTGTTAATCATGATTTATTTAAGGGGATTGTTGGTATTGTCGTTTGCTTTGATATCTGAATACTGGTGTTAATCAGGATTTATTTAAAGGGATTGTTGGTATTGTTGATGGGGGGGTGGCGGTGGGCTGCAATGAAACGCAACTTAACTGGTCTCACCCCCCTGTAATGGTGAGTCTCCTACTTACGCGTACCGATATCCAGTTAGCGCGGTCATTATACACCCAGGGCAGGTTCAACGTGCTGACACTGCTGTGTGGTGTTGAACCCTCCCTGTTCATGTACAATATCCTGGTCACTGCACCACTGTCACAGAGCTGTGCAAATAAATGGGATACTCTGACTGAGGTAGGACTCGAACCCGTATTGCTGCCTGTCCGGGAATAGCGGCCTGGACATTAAACCTGAATAGTCCGATAAAAAGAATCACATGTTCGAAACCAAAATAGTTATCTAAATTTGATCCTATATACCCGAATTAGCGGCGTTCATACGAAACGAACCAGTTGTCCCGTTGTCAATTCTGGGAGAAAAGAACAGAAAAATGACTTCAATCATCGCCAATAAATCATAAATAAATAAATCGTGATAGAATGTTTTTGTTGGAACACCAACAGACGCCCGAAGGGGCGGGAAGTTCGGCGGAGGCTGAGGCTGACGATGACCAGTCCCTGTCTGAGATGGCGGCGGACCGGTCAGAGGAGGAGTCCTGTCAGAAATACATCCAGAAACGCGAATTTGTCATCCAGGAACTGATATCCACAGAGAAGGATTACGTACAGGACCTCGGCAAGATTGTCGACGTGAGTGCACGCTTGTTGTCCGCTTGTTTGTGTGAGTTTTGTGTGGTTGGGGAAGTTGGCGTCCTGTCACTCCTTGTGACTTGTCCCGGGTGTGTGTTGACTTGTGACGGTCAGACAGTTGGTCGCCGCCCCGTGATTGTATAGCTTATATTCCACGTTCATGGTGTGACTTAGAGATAAGTAGGGTCTCATTGGTGACATTCAATGTTAATCATCGTTCTGGGCGTTTATTTGTCGTTTAATTAGTTCGAATTTGACAGCGCGTCTAACTTTGGTTTGGCGGGAGGGCTGGTTTTCGTCGTCTAAAATTGAAATGTTGGGCTAAATTCCACCCCACCATCAGGGGCCATATGCATGAAGCAGTGTCAGCGTCATGTGGTGTTAACAGGTAACACCAGGTAGCTGTCACCACTGTCGCGAAGTATGTCATGCCATATGCACAGGCACCTAAACCATTAGCGTTAGCTAAACATGCAGTTATTTATAGATTTGGGGTATCCCTCTGAGCCTGTAACCGGCGAGCATCACTTTGCCAATATCGCAGCCGATTCGGCGGCGGAGGCATTAAAATCAGTTCGATTTGTGGTTTAATTTGACCAAATTTCACTTTTTGAGCATGTAATTCTGTTAAATATGATAGCTTTGAATAGATTTGGCCATAATATATCGCCGCCAATGCGGCGGTGGCAGCGATTTGTTCTGTTTACATTCGTCGATTCGACAATATTAATATCACCACCGATGTAGCGGCGGCATTAATATCGGTTTGATTTTGGGGTTAATATGATAAAATTTCTCTTTTAGAGTATGTAATTCTGTTAAATATGATAGCATTGAATAGATTTGGGCCTAATCGGTACCCAACACCACCCTTATACCTGCTATGGAGTGGTGTTAGTGTACCCGATCTTAAACTCGTGGTGTTTGCGTAACACAGCTCCATGCGTACTGACTTTTCGCCGCTAACCTAGAAATCTCGTCCAAAACCAGTTTTGGCTCACTAACACCGCCCCATGCATATGGCCCCCAGAACCTTAATTAATGAAGCTAATTGATATCAATTAATAAACCGGGGATAGTATTGATGAAAGTGGCCATTAATGATCATTTTGAGCTTTAATTGTCAATCAGTCGATTAATATTTTGGTGGGAAGATTGGCATTTGTGATTCTGATTGAGATCTTAATTTGCTGAATGATAAAATATTCCAGCATCACCTTGAATGAAACTAATTGAAATGAATTACTAATTGTGTTACTATCGATGTATGTGGTTAACCATCATTTTGAGCATTTGTCACATAATTGAAATATGTCTTGGGGAGAAGTCTGGTGATGGTGATCTGTGTCATTAAATGTTCCACCATCGCGCTAGCTGTGACTAATTTGAAGACCTGACGTTAGTAAGGACTAAAGTGATTTGATAATTAATCGGACATTATAATACATAGTTGCCTCTGATAAAAGTGCACAGAAATGTGGTTTAATCTCTGGCGGTTCTGCGGGTGACGTTGAGTGTCTTTTTGTTTTGCTGAATTTTTCAACCCTGACTAAATTGTTCAATTAAACTTTACCTTTAAAAGGAGCTAAATAATGATTATTTATACTATTTCTTTTTCCTGTAATATTAGCTTCGTTAGTATGGAATAACAAGCTACTTTTAACTGGTTTAAGAAATAAATAATTGTTTATATATTTTCTAGCATAATAGCTTAAGTAATTGTTTTAGTACACCTTATTGTAGGCAAATGGTGGGTTTTTGTAACTTGTCGCTTCCTAGCCTGGCGCTCGGCATTAATAGGATAAGGCAAGGACTGGTTAGTGCCATGAGTGTGCACTGTCACAAGTCTGTACCCGTCCTGATATGAAATAAGATATGACAAGGACTGGTTAGCTCATGGTCAGGAAAATGTGACTGATTGGGATATTGGGTCATGGTGCGGGCAGCCTGTTTTCCCCATTGGGCAGCACTATAAAGCCATCATGAGTGCGCACTGTCACAAGTCGGTACCCGTCCTCATGGGACCTCAGCTGTTGCCAGGACCTAAAACACCAACAACCAACCAACTGTGTCTACAGTACTCTCTTCCAACTTTACCAACGCTGTTTTCCTTGTTTAACAAATTGTTGTCATGACTTTTCCCCTCTTAATTGTGTTCTTCTATTTCCTGTTTAGGGCTACATAACCGCTATGAAGGAAGGTCCGTTACCGGAAGGCATGGACAACGACAAGGATCGGAAGGTCCTCGGAAATATTGAGCATATCTACGAGTGGCATCGAGAGTGAGTCGGCTTTTCTTGCACATGTTGATTGATTCCACTTAATTTCGCCTTTTTATTTTGCCAATTTCTTTTTTAATATAATTTTTGAGGGGTGGTAAATATGTTTTTTCTGCCAAGCCCTGGTCTTCCAGATCTCCTGGTCTTCAGGATTATTTACACAAATAAGGTTTACGATAACTGTTGAATACAAAGTGCCTGTGACCAACTGGCATCTACCACCAGTTATATACATACCCCCAGGCTGATCAATGCACCACCATTAACACAGACTCAGGTGCATTCCAGGCAGCTCCAGCAGTACCAACCAATACCTTCTAGAACATTCCAAGAATAATATTTGCATCATTATCATCATCATTGTCAATGCGACAAAGACTGCCCCCATTTCTTAACTGCCGCTATTTCGTGTGGTTGGGCATTTCATAAAAGCTGCTTGCAAAGTCTTGAAGTGCTGCTGGCTTTTGCAAGTTGCTAGCAGCACTCTCTCGGGGAGCAAATAGAGGTCTCACACCGGCAAGAACATGTCAAGACAGGCGCAGACTATTTGTCCCTGCAGTAGCTGGCCGGGAGATGTTGGGAGTTCCCTTCATAACCGCCCTTAACACTGCCATGGAATCATGGTTTTCTGTTAGGGTTTGCTCCCTTAGCCTTTGGTTCTATCAAGAACCTGTACCAGAAGGCAGTGGTTTACAACTTTGCAAGGCAGGGGCGTCAAACTCCCTGAGGTATTTTAGCAGGTAGGTACTGCATTACCCACATACCATTGCATAAGATACCTTATACGACACCTAACAATGAAATTCTGTAACCCACAAGTTCCATATCAATATGGCAACAGCAGTGTCATATGACTAGATCTATAATAAATCCGAGTATTTACGTGGTATTTAGAATGTAAGCAGAAGTTATCTTCTGTATTCGTTTGGTCAAGTTGTAGTAAGGTTTAGTTTAGGGTCTGGTCAGTTGGAGTTAGGTATATAAATGTCAGTTTGTTAGACATATTCTAGTGTTTACGGTTTTAAAAAAAAGGATATCTGGATTGAAACCTACTTATTGAAAAATTCTAATATTTAAGGGATTAAGAATATCGGTGGTCAGTTCTTTAAAAAATAAAAATGTATTCGTGTTTTTATTGAACACGGTGGGTGAAGACAAACAGAACAAGAACGGTCCTTAACTGTGCTCGGCATGCGAGTGTTTGTTTATAAATGTCCAAGTTCGTTTGTTATTTTAGGTGTAGGTAAGTTTAGATTTGTGTCTAGATCTAAATATGGGCATTTATAGTTGCTAATGAAGCAGAGATGAAAGATCGCGATTTCTGGTAAATCTGAGATTTGATTTTTTTTTTAAACAACCAACAAAAACTGGGTCGTAGAACTCCAATAAAAAGTAGGTAAACTAAACTTGTCAAACTCATCTCAAATGTGATTATTATACATGACATTTAACCAAAAAAATCTCTTGATTATTTTTGTGATTTCTTTAAAAAGAAATTGTTTACTATTTTATTTAGGCTTTGATGGTGGATTTGCTAGATGACCTTAAAAAGTTTAGCTTACCTAGTTTCTATTGGAGTTTTACGACTGACAACCCAAAACACTTGATTATTTTTATGATTTTTAGGCTTTGATTGAGAACGTGGTGGATTTGCTAGGAATCACAAATTAAATTGACTTTGTCCTCTCTCATGCCTGCTCTCTCCCTGCGTGTCCGCTCCCCCTACCCATGGACCCCCCCTTCCACATTTGACAAACAACTATTATAACTCAATGACTTGAGACCCACTACCCCTACCCCTACTTTAGACCCATTACCATCACTGAATAACTACATCTTCAACCAGCAATGCACACAATATAAACCACTATACATGCACAACATGGCATTATTTAAAGACTAACCGTTATTAAAACCAAATCTAACTGATATACAAACACAGCATATGATTTAACCACTAGTGTACATTACTGCACACTCTATCTTGATGCATATACCTTGCACTATGTTGAGTACCTATGCTGTACACTATGCAGCATAGGCTGCTCCCCCACTTTCTTTTATGTTCAGAATGGGTTGTGATGCAATGGGACCACTCCAACGGCTGGAAGACCAGTGCCCCGGTGCTGACAAAATATGTATTCAGATGAACAAAAATATTACAAAAAAAAAAGAAGTTCTTTAAAAAAAAAAATTTAAAATTTAAAAACAACATTTATATAGCGCCCGACCCAATATAGCTTAATCATGTATATGACACTCAGGAATTCGTCGGTTTATTGAAAAAGGCTAAATGGCCTATTTACCAACTTGTTTTGACGTATCCACTTGATGTTTTGAGTTATATTTAATAGGGAATGCACTGCCACTTCCCCACATTTGTAAACTAATTGTCTTTGTTTTCATCTTTGAACAAACAGCATATTCACAGCCGAGTTAGAAAAGTGTGCGAAGGAGCCTGAGCGAGTGGGAGGCGTCTTCATTAGATTAGTAAGTATTGACAAATTACGTAATGTTATCTCGTCTCCCTGTCTTACCAGACGCGGTGGCCGAATCAGTAGAGCGCCGTCGAGAGTTTGGTTCCCGGTCGAGTCAAACCAATGACTTATAAAATTGATACTTTGATACTTGTCGCTTCCTAGCCTGGCGCTTGGCATTATTAGGATATGGAAAGGACTGGTTTGCTCAGTGTCAGGATAATTTGACTGAGTGGAATATCCAGTCATGTGGCAGGCCTGGTCTCCTAGTTGGGCAGTGCTATAAAGTCACCATGAGTGCGCACTGTCATATGTCAGTAGTCGTCCTGATATGACCTTAGATGTTGCCAAGACATAAAGCTCAAACAACCAACCGATCCACTTACCGGACGAGACGGTCAAGTCACTCAGCTCTGGTCGGCTTCCTATATGTGAGTTCAATCCCAACTGATTCATACCAACGACTTACAAAGTCTTGAAAAGTCTTGAACTTCATTTCCCCCATTTCAAGGCCATGAAAAGTCTTGAATTTAACCTATTCTGGGTAGTTAGTCTTCAAAAGCCTTGAATTCTGTTAAACTGTCCCCACTGATTTAAATTAGTCCGAAATCGCCATTCACCATTTTTGTATTTTCCTGAAATCCAAATGAAAATAGTCTTGAATTCCTATCAAAAACAGCATGAAATAGCCTTGAATTCCATATCTTCACATGTGTATGGACTCTGCCGTAAGATTCCCAGTCATTGCTGATTTAGCAGCTTTGGCGGCCCTGCACTGATTTTCACAAAATTCTCCCTCAATTAACGTTAATCATTGAAGCTTATGTTGATATTAACAAATTGATGCGCATCCTTATATGACCTTAGATGTTGCCAGGAGGTAAAACTCTGATAACCAACCATATTAATCAGTGAGGCTTACTTTGATATTACGTTTTTAGCAAAATAAAAAATGTGGTGGATATACTTCCCCCCCCGCCCCCACAAGAGCTCTCCGTACGGAACTGAGATACTTCAAATAAAAATGCAATGTGTTTATTTATTTAAATTCTTTAAATGTGGGGGGGGGGGACAATTGTGGACTGTTGATTAATTTGTGATCTTTTCTTTTCGCCACCAGGAAAAGCGCCTCTACTCGATGTACGTAAAGTACTGCCAAAACAAGCCGACGTCGGAGCTCATTGTGGCCGAGTTCATCGACTACTTCGAGGTGACTGGCTTTCATTTGGGTCTTCTGTTGTCGCCATTTGAAATAAGAAAATAAAAATTGCTTCCATGAAGAGTTTGACAGAATTAAACTTTCATAGTCGATGGTTTTGAGTTTTTGCTGTTTAAAAAAAAGAAAAAAAGAAGAAGATAAATACAGTGTTTGTACATGGTCGGGTTATCCTGCTTTTGTTGGATATTCACGTATTTGTCAGATAAAGTCTGATTTTCGATAATTTTGCATTATTTCTGGACGAATCTATCGGATTTTGCTTACATTTCTTGTTCAAAACTTAACTTGAATGTCGTAAATTCTTTAGAATGCTAATCAAATAAGTCACTTTACTCAGAATATATATTGTTAATTGTCTGACAACTTTGTTTTTTCATATTTTAAGTACTGGAGGAAAATTACGATTTTGGTTGCAGAAAAGTATGATTTAGATTATATTAGGTTGATTGTTATCTGCTTAGCTTTAGTTTGACGTTTTTGTTAAATGGTTAGTTTGTGAGTTATTTGAAGTGGAGACATGCGAGGTGAATGTTGACATACAGGTCAAATGTTGGACAGGCTTCAGCCATAACAGCTTCTATTACAATGCCAACTGCTCCCATTTTGTAGGAAGAATGTCCGATTTTGCTACTGTCTTCCGATATTATGATTCCATGTGCAAATCTCCCGATTTTCACTCTCACCCATCTAAATTGTCAAAATCAGCTAATACGAAAGGCAAAATCAGCTACTTATATATTGTATGATTATAACTATGTCATGATTTATGTCCAATTGTCATGTCGCGTGTTTCCACACAAAAATTAATCTTCTTAATCAAATGTTAAAATCTTCCTATTTTTGGTTACACAATGTTGGCATCTCTAAATATGTTATAAATTATAATATATAGATAAAATATATTATGAATATAATATATAAATATATTATAAATATAATATATATTTGCAGGAGTTGCGGCAACGGTTCCGGCACCGGCTGGGCATCCCTGACCTGCTCATTAAACCCGTACAGAGAATTATGAAATACCAATTACTGCTGAAGGTAAGAACGTGCACCCAAACACGCACCAAACACGCAACCAAACAACCCTCACCCCCAAACACGCACCCCGAAACACGCACCCAAGCAACCCCCCCCAAACATGCACCCAAACCCCCCCCCCCCCCAAAACATGCAACTAAGCAACCCCTGAAACGCACCCCCAAAAACGCAACCAAACAACCCCCCAAACACAAAACCAAACAAGCCGACCAGACGGGGTGGCCGAATGAGTTAGAGCGTCCGTCTCTCCCGTGTTGGTAGATCGTGGGGTCGTGGGTTCGAACCCTGGTCGAGTCAAACCAATGACTTAAAAATTGATACTTGTCGCTTCCTGGTCTGGTGCTCGGCATTATTAGGATAGGACAGGGACTGGTTGGCTCAGTGTCAGGATAATGTGACTAAGTGGGATATCAGGTCATGGTACTGGCGGCCTGGTCCCCCAGTGGGGCAGCACTATAAAGTCGCCATGAGCGCGCACTGTTACAAGTCGGTACCCGTCCTGATATGACTTAGATGTTGCTAGGACGTAAAACAACAAACAAACGCAACCAAACAACCCCCCCCCCCCCACGCACCCCCAAACACGCAACCCCCCCCCCCCCCCCAACACGCACACCAACACGCACACCATACACGCACTGCCCTCTCAGACAAGTGGCCGAGTCGTGGAACTCGCGTTGACAATCGCACAGGTGCCAAGTATAGAGTATGAGTAGAGGGATGTCCCGAATGCACAAATTGCAAATAGGGATAAATAGGCTGGCTGAAAGAGGGAAGGTGCTGGAAGGGAGGTCGCCTCCTCCCACAGTGGAGGGGGGGGGGGGGGTTGTACCGTCCCACAAGGCAGACCGGACCCCCCCTGGAAAAAATAGGAAAAAAGTGATATAAAATGGTGCATTTTAACATAAAAAAATAATGTGTCAGTCCTTGCACCTTTGAAGAATATTCCAGGGTCCGTACGGGGCCTGGAAAGTCTTGAACTTAATTTGCCCCATTCCCAGGCCTTGAAAATCCTTGAATTTAAACCTATTTTGGGTAATTAGTCTTGAAAAGCTAAATCCAAATGAAAATAGTCTTGAATTCCTATCAGAAACAACCTTGAAAAAGCCTTGAATTCCATATCTTCACATATGTACGGACTCTGATATTCATTCCAAGTCGTTTTAAAAACTGCTGTTATTTATTGAACCATGTCCATTTATTTGTGCAGGACATATAGGGGCCGAGCCTGGGACTTTCAGGTGGTATGCAGATGTGATACAATGCTATTGGAATAAAACGTGACAGAACAAAACACTATGAAGCATCATATATTTTAATAAGAAGAAAATATTTGTAGCACGCAGTTGCGTACCCGCGTATGTGGAAGCTATGCCCCTGATATATTCGGCTGAGCCTTATTTAGTGACGCTCATGACTAAAAGGAGGCTAACAAATGTCTGTTTTGTAGGAGATTCTGAAATACACAGAGAAGGCAGGGGAGGACACGAAGGATCTGCTGCGCGCTGTCGAAGTGATGAAGGTGGTGCCGAAGGCGGCCAACGACATGATGGACATGGGGCGGCTACAAGGCTATACCGGCAAAATAGCTGCTGCTGGAAAGCTGCTGCTCCACGTGAGTTAACCTGGTGTTCGGTCTCTGCTAGGTACTCTTACTGCCATTCCCGTATTTAATACCTGTACATACGCTTTACATTAAGGCGTTCCCTAGATGAAATATTCATGCAAACCCAGAGTACAATACCTCACAATACTTCCTCCCGCAGCCCTCATCTGGTGTTTGGCCTCTGGTTACTCTTTAAGGCCAAGCCACTATTTTATACCTGTACCAGGCTGTCAAGCATCCTACCTTTTCTTAATTTTCCCTATTTTTTCTATGAGGCCCTATTTTCCATAAAAGATTCATTTAACAAAAAAATATCTGTTGACCTGTTGCACCATATTTTTCCCGAAACGCCATAACTTGTCTCTCTCTGCACACTATTTTTTCTGGATTATTAGAAACCAAGTTTTGAGAGGAAATGTCTATCTTTAAAGAAAAATAGGGGGGGCACCCACTAAGCGGGGGTTATGGGTATAACCCCCTGAATTTTCAATAAAATATGCTAAATATCTGGTTCCATAGCTTGCTTATCATCCCGCTCTTTTCGAGTGACAAGTATATGATGTCCGATAGGTGAATAGGCAAGTCAATAGAACCTGTACCGCTGAAGCCTATTGTGTCAGCAGTTTTGGCATGCTTGCCAAAATTAATTTGGCATGTTTGCATTTCAAATATCTATAAAAAAAATAGCCATTTAAAATGAAAGTTACTTCAAACTAAAGTAAGGTAGATTATAACGATCATCCGATATATTTATCTTTAAAAAATGAGAGAAACTCCCAAACATGGGACTGCGACCGTAACTGACCCGGTGTCAGCCGCTGAGACTGGAACTGTACTCCGACAAATGCTCTCCAAGCACACCTTTTCGGTTTGTGTAACTGAATATGTGGAGGGAGAGTGCCACAATGGCGAGTGTGAATGCAACCTAAAGGTGCTGCTGATTTTATTCATCATATATCACTTCTAATTTTACCACATTTGGATGCACTTTTGCAAACATTTCTGTGCTCTATTTTAGTTGTTTGAAATATATTAATTAAATTAATTAATTAAAATATGAAAAATAAAAACATCTTGTCATGAATATGGCCATAGCTGCCGGGCCAGGCGTGGTGGCCTAATCGACAGAGTGCGGGCCTCGCATGTGGAAGGTCAGGAGTTTGGTTCCCGGTCGAGTCAAACCAATGACTTTAAACTTGATACTTGTCTGTTCCTAGCCTGGCGCTCGGCATTAATAGGATATGGCAAGGACTGGTTGGCTCAGTGTCAGGATAATGTGACTGAGTGGGATATCGGGTCATGGTGCTGGTGGCCTGATTTCCCAGTGGGGCAGCACTATAAAGTCACCATGAGTGCACACTGTCATGGGATATGACCATAGATGTTGCTAGGATGTAAAGCAACAACGAACAAACAAACCATAGCTGCCGACATGGCGTAAAAGCTCCAAGTCACTCACTATATTAATTTGTCTAATTCAGATATCCACTGTATGACCCCCAATAGCCGGTGTCCACTTTTTGTGCTTGGGGGTCGTTAAACAAACAAACAAAGCAACCTAAAGGGAACCATATTAGGTCATGTTGTAAAATCGTTGGCTGGCAGCTGTAGTTGTGTAGGCAGGCTAAATAGGAAATCACTACAGGCAAGTAGAAGAAAGGCAGAGTATAGAAAAGGTAGAGAGAGCTTGCACCCTCAGGTTTATTATTACATAGTGGTAGAATCCAAGATGGCCTGTCACATGACCAGATCCTCAATCAACAGTATGCATTCACATATCCACCAATTAACAGTAAGCATGCTTGTATCCATGCCTTGCTTGTTTTGGCCTAGCTGCCCTGTTGTGTCTGGGTGTGCAGTGATCTGTAAATAACAGTTGGGGGGGAGGGGGTTGTGAGCAGAGCTGCTAAGGCCCTCTCACACTAACAGTAGTGCCCCTCTCACACTATCTATAGAATACACAAAGTCTATTTAATCTAGGTAAAGGATCACCAACACTACACAATACCACATGCATTTGGTCACATTACATCACTTACCTTTTTATAACATCCCTTATAGACCAGTTCACATTACCCACCAATGTGTAATTATCAGAATATTTTACAATGTGATGAGGGAATCCCCCCCCCCCCCCCGTGACGTCATTCATATATATTGTTTGTCGTTTCGTCGGACTATACCGGGCGACTTTAAGGTCAATTCTCTTACGGCGTCTGTGTCTCCCCAGGACTCGCTGTTGGTGATGGAGATCAGCCCGAAGGTGAAACCCGCAGACCAGAAGTTCCGGGAGCGGAAAGTGTTTCTGTTCGATCAAATTGTGATCATTTCTGAGGAGGTTGGCCAGAAAAAGAACAACCTGTGTGGTTCGAGTTACATCTTCAAGAACAACCTAATGGTAAGTCATACATTGTTTTAATCTTTTAAAATGTTTCGAACACCAATGCCTCGGCGCTGAAAAAAAACAAGTTTTTGTACCGAGCAATCAATATATCCCCCCCCCCCCCACCCAACAAAAATAAATAGAGAAAAGGCGGGATTTTGGGTGAGTTTTTTTCAATTTTAATTCCAGCAATAAAATATTTTTCTCTTTTCCCCCACCCCCTAAAAAAGGAGAAAAAGCTGGTTTAGAAAAAAAAAGAGAAGTAATTCCCATTCTGGTATGTAGGGAAGTTCACACCAGGTTTGTTAAAACGGGTCTCAATGGAACCTCTTACCTGGGGCAGTGTGTGCGTGTGTGTGGGGGGGGAGGGGGGGTGTCTGTGACTAATTAGTCAGTTTTGCAGGAGTCTCTTGTAGGACAAAGAGTGGCGGGCTTAATTTGATATTTGTCTGGGTCATTTCTTTGTTTCGCAGCCTGTGATGTGCTTTCTGTTGTTATATTATTTACTTTTGATGTGTCTCTTTTTGTCGTTTCACATGTATTTCTCCGAGAATTCTTTGTCTTTTTTTGTGTGATGGTTTATTTACCCTGTCCATAACGAGTCAATCGTATTGCGGCCTGTTTTCATCGCTGAACAGCAATTGTCTCAATTAAATCGCATCACGGCTTATTTTCATCGCTGAACAGCAATAGTCTCAATTTGGTAGTTGCCTTGTCATATTGAACAGAACTCGCAATATTGAACAGAAATCGATTCACACCAGACCAGTGGCTGGCAGTTAGGCTCTACTTGTCTTCTCCACCTGAAATAATTCCATTAAATCATCACCTTTCTGCTTTTAAATTAGCATTCCCGGGAGTTGATTCGACTGTGGACAATTCACTGCAGTAGACTGAAATGATTCAGTACAATTACATCCTTTCTAATTTTAATTTAGTATGTGATGTAAATCAGTTTTGATTGTTCAGTCCATCTTGTATGAATTACGTTAAAATTGTAACAACAGCTTTGGTTCAACTTCTTGAAAAGGTTTCTGCAGTCTTGTCTTGTTTTCTTGCATTGTCTTGTCTGTAGGTTCGGGCAAGGATTGATTGGTTCAGTGTCAGGATAGTGTGACTATGGGGAATATTGACTCGCAGTGGTGCAGCACTATAAAGCGACCATGAGTGCACAGTCAAATCGGTATCCATTCTGATGTGACGTCAAATATTGGTTGTTATGGCGTAAACCCCCAATAAGCAAATTACTGGTCAACAATTTCACTTCGTGCTTGGTGTTGACAGACATTTACAATTGACCTTGTGGTGTTGACCTTGTGGTGTTGACCTTGTGGTGTTGACCTTGCTCTGTCAGGGTTTGTACGGGTCCTTGAAAACCTGGAAAGTTCTGGAATTTGATAATTCAGAATTCCAGGGCTGGAAAGTCACGGAATTTGCCTGAAAATCCTTGAAAGTCCTTGAAAATGAAAAGTTGTGACCATATTTAATTTTAAAGCCTATTTTCGCACATGTGCCTAAAGTTCAATCAGCGATGTTTCGTATTAAAAGTGATTTTTGTGGGTTTGTTATGCTGCCTCTTGATTTTTATATTAAAGCCCTACATATACTGTTATAGTGATGTTATTTCTCATGCTTATTTACAGTTCACATCTTACCCAGTGAATCGACTATGAATATAGCTGTATTTCGGGGCACTTTAATTTAATAAATGTCTTTAAAATCTCCTGGAATTTTGCACTGAAAGGTCCTTGAAAATCCTGGAATTAGATGTCAAAATGTGTATGAACCCTCACTGTTGACCATGCGCTGTGACCTTGTGCTGTTAACCTTGCACTGTTGACCTTGCACTGTTGACCTTGCAGGTGAACAAGATGGGGTTCAACGAGAAGGGCACCGGAGAGCCGCTGACCTTCACGCTGACGGATAAGTCGCCTGGTGGCAACCTGATGCTGCACTTCCAAGCACCGTCAAGCGACACGTACCAGAGCTGGTGTTCTCAGATACGGTCCATCCTCGACATGCAGAAGGACTTAATGTCCGGTAAGTGACCGCTCTCACACACGCATGCTTTGCGCACTTGCGTACACTTGTAACTGGCAGCCGTATGAGAGACTGGCATGGGCAGCCAACAACTCCCCACTTAACGCAGCTTGTGTCCGCCTTGAGTCCTTCCTCGTTTCGACATTTCTACAACAAAATCTCATTGCGGTGAGTTTCAATCCTGCCTTAAGTTCAAAGCGGTAGGAGACCCATTTGCTGTCGCTGTGGTGGGCGGTGGGAGTTGCTTGGCATTAGTTTTCGATAGGTGCTTCTCAACAGTGTTTAGTTATTTACCGTATATCCTCGTGTAAAAGCACAATCTTTTTGGCATTTTTTTAAAGCTGAAATTAAGAGTCGACTACTGTTTATGAAGGGACGAAAATTATGTTTGATATTAGTTTTAAATTTTTTTAAAGTGGACAAAAAAGTGCCTGATTTCTATATAAAATAATAAACAACAAAAGACAAATAATTATGGCCACTGTCAGATATTTATCTACAAAATAACCGTCTCCATTCGGCCTGCTACAGTAGAACGGTACTATCGTGTCGTATTCCAGATACCAGGACTGTAGTTTGTGTACCGTATATATACAGCTCGGTTTGGTCATTTCGCTGTAAATACCAGCATGTAAATTCATGACGATTTGTAACTTATTTCTATATACGGGATAATATCTTGAACCACAACTGTTGATTTGTTATCTGTGAAATACTACGGTCGACCTTTACACAAGGTCTATGGGAAATTCCAGTTTTCTTTGCCAACAATAGTGGGATTCGGGTTTTACTTGAGCATATACGGTATTTGTTGTTAAAGGCTTTTTTTTCAAGCACACGGCTGCGTTAAGTCGCCACAGCGTTTCCTTCTCCCCGAGTGATTCACGTGTGCAGCTACAGTTGTACCTGGCTTCAAAGTCCTGCATTCAGACCAATGTCGTCCTCACAACAGGGCCGCGTTCAGGGTACGTCTCAGAGTCGACTCTGAGACGGCTCCATGACGTGCTTTTGGCCAATTTGCGTTCAGGGTGTGCCTCAGTCGACTCTTGAGACTTTGCGCTTTTCAGGTATGGGGCAAAAAGTGTCTCCAAAATGGCCATGCGTTTCAGTGGTTTCAGTCAATCAGAGCGATTCTTTCAATTGCAAATGGCTGCACCCTATGGAGGCCGCCATTTTCGAGGCAACTCAGACTAGCGCGACGTCCGGAATTTGTCCGAGCCGCACCCTAAACGGCGCCCAGGTGTTCTGTCATCAGAGGGAGTCAAGTGACACAAAAACTGTCGGCATATTGAACGATTGTCTGTCCATGGCTTGGGTTCGACGGTCGCAGGTTGTTAAAGACAGGCGGATGAAGCTTTTCTACCCCCAAATTAGCTACTTTTGCTGCTGCGTTTTCTTTCAATTCGATAATGTTGGTTGTTGAAGCTGCTATTTGTACGTTGTTGTACAGCGATTAAAGCCTCGAACCAGGGGTCCGTCCTCATATGACCTTAGATGTTGCCAGGACGTAACACACCAACAACCAACCAACACCAAAGGATTTCATTCCTTTAAATTACGTAGCCCGATGGTTTTTAATTGTTGCCATTTATTTGGTTTAGATAAATACAATAAATAAATTATTTATTGCAGTTCACTTTACTTTAGTTTGAAGTTACTTTTCTTTTAAATGGCTAACTTTGGAAAAAGTTTGCCAAGACATGCCGAATTAAGTTTGGGCAAGCATGTCAAAACTCAGGCAGGACAGGCTTCAGTAGTAACAGGTTCTATTAAATTGACATATTACGCTATTCTATGCAGCATCAAATGTTTCATAAGTGCACCCGTACCTAAGGTGGATATGTAGAATAAAATCTAAATAAGTGTTTTAGTCTTTACAAGTTTTCATCGCACTATGCAACTTTAATTTTGATTTTTAAAAAAAGATTAATTTTTGCTGTAGTAAGACCATTTGCAGCCAGACAAAGGTCAGCATTGCCACCGCTCACTCTGACACCATCCTCATTGTGACTCCTCCTTGCAAGCTTCCCGCATGTATGTGTACGCTTCAAAGTCACACAATTCCTCAAGTTAACTCTTCTTTTTTTTTTTGTGGTGGAGTTTTTATTTTCAATTGTTAGTACTCAGTAAAGAGCTTTTTAGAGAAGAACTGGAAGCATTGAGTTTTGAGTTCCGCCAAGGTAAGTAGCTGTTTAATTCTCTCTCCGCCATTAGCTCTGACTGTTCACTGCTCGTGTAGCCTGTAGTTTAAGAACAAACCAACAATCCATTGGGGGCTGCGTTTCCCTATTCCAAGTTTTTAATTTGGGGGAAATAAAATATTAATGGAAAATTAGAAAAGGAACGACAAAGAAGCATGTGTATAGTTCTCAAAATTTTCTGTAAATCTTTCTCAAAATACTAAAGAAAAAGAGCTCTTTTCCAAAACATGATCTTTGAACTTGGTATTGGTATTGCAAACCCATATTTTGGATTGGCGCTTATCGCGTTTTGTAAAAGAGCTGTAAAGAAGCTGGTATGTCTTTAGAGAAATATTAAGGAATTGTAAGGAAGCATGTATATAGATCTCGAACTATTCGAGAATCATGTATATATGTTTTGTGAAATATTGCTGTGCATTGCCTGAGGGCAGATTTAAGCTACTATAGAAGTTAAGTTTGATGTAAACTGAAATATAGGACTCTTTAATTTTAAAACACCAAACAAAAATAATCTAAAAATCTCATCATGCAACTGCTTTTGAAAATGACCTATTTTCTCATAAAGTAGTGTTAAGAAGTACTTTGAGGTATTTCCTCTTACTGAACTTGCCTTCTCTACATTGTGGAGGCGGGCCGTGGGTGGCGCGTTGTGCCTGCCTAGGGGGTGTCACTTCTTACACCGGGGCGCCAGGTGCACTCACTTTGTGAGGCTCTTAGTGAATCGACACACACCGGAGCACGCTTCTTTATTAGCATTTGTTGTTAAATTAGAATGTATAAATATCTATATATATTAATGTATATTAATATATCAATTAATATTAATTTATATGAAAAAAATGTAATGTTAATTTTATGTCTATATTAATTAATATATTAATTAATGTATATGTATTCATTAATATATTAAGTTATATATATATATTGATTTAACGTTAGATTCACATATATTGTATATATGTATATAAATTATTTAAAATATATATAAATTCAACAAAAAAATGCGACTGTTAACATTTCTTTTGTTGAATTAATATATATATAATTTATGTGTATATATTAATTTAACAACAAAATGCTAATAAAATTACATTAACAATTTTATTATTTAAAAAGAAATCTTCAAATATTTTTATTAAAAGAAGAAAAAGTTAAATTCTGTCAAAGAAACATTTCAAATAATTTTTAAAAAACCACTAATTTTAATGCAAGTGTGAATGAGTTGATGCGCTCGTGCTTGTGTTCTCGACTCGCTGACCAAATGTCCTATATGAGCGCCAAGATTTGTCAAGTGGTGGCCTAGATAAAAGATTTACCCCGTACTTGCAGTAGGGATGAAAACCAACCCATTAGAAAAATTGGCGAAGATGATATAAATGTTGGGTAAATGAAATGAGCAGATAAATTCTTAATTTAACAAACAAAATATATTCTTCAAAAATATCTTTATTTATCCGCCACTTTTGATAAGAAAAATGTAATGGCTTTAAAAGTGAAATTGAAGGCATTTTATGGTTGCCATCTTGTCTTTTTGCATTCTCTCCCATTTCACCAACTCTGTGCCGATATAAATTATAAGTAGCCATTGGATACAGGAAACAGGGGATTCCACTTCCTGTTCCATACTAAAGCTATTTTCGCCAGTGTTTAGATTACGTTGTCTTTCACCCCTACTGCCGGGTGAATCTAGTGGTGGCCTGGTCCAGGAGCAAACCACGTGACCTGGGCTGCCGGCATATTTCACTTGCGGCGTACCGCTGTCTGACTTGCGCTTGTTCCTCCCGTGTTTTTCAGCGCTACAATACCCGATTTTCTACCAAAAGGAGCTAACTAAAGAATCGTGAGTAGCTGATTGTAAACCCACACACCTAAACTAAAAACCCCCAAAATATGTCCACAACTCCATTCATACACCACCGACATATTATGGTGGGCTTTTTTCTTTTTTTTGTTTGTTTGTTTTTATACATATATTTTTTTTTATATGAAAAAGACAAGACATTGTTCATCGATGTTAACCAGGACTTATTTGCATTGTGTAAAAGTGGGTGAAACTAGGGTGTTGACCTACTTGGAGGTCAGTGGAAGTGTCTGCTCATTTACATATTATGGGATGTGCCCGTGTTCCTGCTCGCAGTGGAGAGCTGTATGATGTACTTCTGGACCGAGTCACAGGTCGCAGGTCACAGGTCGCAGGTCGCACCGGGTTCTCACGTGACGTGGCCAACTCAAAGGCAGAGGTTCCCGCGTCCGTTGGGAAAATTACAATTAAAAATCTGCATGTTTCAACTTAATCTGGGGGGGGGGGTGCAATAACATTTTGAAAACTATATTTTGTTTAGCTTTTAATTGCAGCATACTGCTGAATATAGGGACTTTAAAAGGGAATAACCAAAGCCATTGTGTTTTGGTGGGTGGTTTGTTTGTGAGGGTGGATGCGGGACCAGAGACTGCGTTTTCAATGTGATGTGGCTGGTCGCTACGAGTTCTGCGACCAAAACCCAATTTCTGAGATTTCTCTGCATGCTTGTTACCAAGTTTTCTGTAGTTAAAAACAACCTAAAGTTTCACCACTTCAACAAAAGAGGTTGAATTTTCTTCAAATATAAACTTAACTGTTTTTTTTTTTTAAATTGATTAAAAGTTTCCACAAGTTGAAAGTTGTTCACTTGGGGTTGAAATAGTTGAATTAGATGTTGCTAGGACTTAAAATAACAAACATCTAAGCTCATTTTTGTTTGTGTTACCTTTTCTTCTGATCAAGAATCGAATCATGCACACAAAATAAACACCAGAAAAAGTGTGTTGTTAGATCTTTAACAAAAATATATAAATAAATAAGAAAAAAGAGCAGGTGAACTTTTGAACTCGTTGCCGCCAACTCACATGCCACGTGACCGGAGAACGGCTGGTGATTGGTGGAGCCTGAGTGTGTGTATTTATTTGGTCGTGGCCGGCTCGTGTTGGGTGATTGTGGAGGGATGATGAGACTAAAACCTAAGTTATTCATTTCGCGTGTACATATGTATAAGGCTGGGTGGGAGGGAAGGGCAACAACGAACCAACAAGAAGGCTGTTAATATATCGCTGAGGATATCCCGTCGTTATGTTACACATTATATAACCCGTCATGTTGTCATGGTTACCAATGGTTAAGATTGCTTGCGTGTTAAACGCAGGGATGAAAGATCTCTGCGCTTTCGCTGATTTCCATGATTTTCTGCCCCCATCGGGGTAAAAAAAATACGAAAGCAGACAGCCCTTCTTTGGATTGAAATGCTGCCAGAGAATCGTGGGGAAATTAAGCGGAGAGTGAGATTTGCGCTTTTGTTTTTGTCGGAGGCGGCTTTCATCCCTGCGAAGGAGCCCCAAGCCTGGCAGCGGCCGGTGGTGTTCAGACGGAATGGTTCCCAGTTTGTTACCCAGGTGTCGCTCCGCAGTACCATATATACCAGACGTGTTCAACCTGCCTGCGAAGCCTCCAGTTTGCGACTGCCTTCTTTGAACATTTAAACATGATTGGTGATTAGGGAGGGTAGAAAATGACAAAATAACGGCTGTGTCAGTCTTTGTTGTGGGGATATAGTATGCGAAAAGTGGGTGGGTGGGTAAATGTTTGGGTGGTGGGGTAGAAAGGAGGTTACAAATAAAAGTGTCAACTTTGTGAATAATCTGCGCATTTTGAATGGGGGAGAGGGTGGTAAAAGAAATGTTTCCAATTATTTAATTTTATCTGGTCACCATGGTTACACAGTTCTTTGAAGCAAAACAAAGACTGAAGGTGCCGCGGCTGTTGCATGTTGGGAGTTGTTGAAGAGTGTCAAAGAGTGTCGAAGCTTTGGGAGTGTTCCTGTTTTGTAATTGTTAGCAGCAGCATTAATGCTCCTATCGCGGTGTAAGCTTGGAGGTTCACGAACGGTCAGTTAGGTTCCACAAGGTGAAGAACAACATGATATACAAGCTGACAACATTGTGTAAGTCTTGAGCACTGTCTCATACTATGGTTAACATTGACTAAAAAAACAAAAAATAATAATAATAGAAGAAAGAAAGAAGAGGTTGTGGTGTTTGTATTTGTGTTAATACACCCACGTGTATGTATATACAGTGTAAATAGTGCCAACCAGTCACGTGACCAGCCCGCCATCTTGTACAGCGCTGTGTGTGCTGACTGGGTGTTTACAGGAGACCAATTGAATGGCTATGTACAATCTGAGGCCTATGTGGCATCAACTGCTAGTTTGTCCCGTGTCATACATATATATATATATATAAATATAAATATATAAACAAGCTGTATCATGTCTTATAACGCAGTATTAAAGATCTATACATCAAAAACACGCTATGGTCTTTGTTGTTGTTCAAGTCCTCCTCCTCCCCCCTCCTCCCCCCTCATCCTCCCCCCCGCCTCCTTCTCTCCTCCCTTCCCCCCCCCCCCTCTCCCTTCCCCTCCACATGACCCCGTTTATCTTGATTCTCATTGGCTGGTTCCTGTGATCACGTGACTAATACACTACCAGAGCAGAAGAGGTCGCCACGGACCAGCCATCCGCTGGTTGGATGATGTACTTATGAAAATTCCATGAGAGCAACTGGACTGTATCACCTTTTGAAACTTAGATGTCACCTGTCTTTTGACACCTTAGATGGAAGGAAAAAACTGGCGATAAATTCGACTTAATTTTTGTGTGCTGAATGTGGCCTTTAGTGTAACATCCGTGAAAAAGCTGACAGCCTTGAGTGACCCTTTACTAATTGCACTAATGGCCTGCCTCCAGCCATCCTGGTATGACCGTAGATGCTGCTAGGACGTAAAACAAACAAGCCTGCCTTGAGTGGGTGTTGACAACGCCAGGTGGCATGTCCATGCCGGCCCCTCCTGCCACCAGATTATAACCAGCAACCAGCCCAAACATAGCGTCTGTTTACAGCCTGTCAGTGCACATTGTCACGGTGTCGATGTTACTGTCAAACGTGAAACAAAGTGCCCTCCCCCACTATTCTGTCCACGTCTAGCCTGTCAGTGCACATTGTTGTGGTGTGGATGTTACTGTCAAACGTGAAACAAAGTGCCCTCCCCCACTATTCTGTCCACGTCTAGCCTGTCAGTGCACATTGTTATGGTGTCGATGTTACTGTCAAACATGAAACAAAGTGCCCTCCCCCACTATTCTGTCCACGTCTAGCCTGTCAGTGCACATTGTCACGGTGTGGATGTTACTGTCAAACGTGAAACAAAGTGCCCTCCCCCACTTTCTGTCCACGTCTAGCCTGTCAGTGCACATTGTCATGTGGATGTTACTGTCAAACGTGAAACAAAGTGCCCTCCCCCACTATTCTGTCCACGTCTAGCCTGTCAGTGCACATTGTTATGGTGTGGATGTTACTGTCAAACATGAAACAAAGCGCCCTCCCCCACTATTCTGTCCACGTCTAGCCTGTCAGTGCACATTGTCACGGTGTGGATGTTACTGTCAAACGTGAAACAAAGTGCCCTCCCCCACTATTCTGTCCACGTCTAGCCTGTCAGTGCACATTGTCATGGTGTCGATGTTACTGTCAAACGTGAAACAAAGTGCCCTCCCCCACTATTCTGTCCACGTCTATCGAACTAAAGCGGCTAAGCCTCTTTTCTTTTCCCCCTTTATTTTTTTTTTTTTTACTGGGGTGGGAGATGACGAATAACGTCAACATCTTTACAAGAAAATAGAAATGTGCCATAATAGCCCTGGGGATTTTCTAGTGAAATCGACTTGCATTTTTGAAGCTTTAAATTTAATCCTTCTTTTATCAGCATGTGAAAAGAAAATTTGTGTGCAAAAATGTTGATATAAGCATTCATAAGACGAGCCTGTGACAGCACCTTGAATGTGCACCTAGTCACTAACTGTTCAATCTAGATCACGTGTACAACCATGTCTAACCAAAGCATTTGATATCAATCATTTCAACATGGCCTGGATATATTACAGTTGCATAGTCCGATGAAAATTATAGCATCAGGTTTGAAAAAAAAAAAAAAAAGTTATAAAAAATATTTTAATGAAAAAAAGAAAGCATTAGATGCTACATGTCCCAAATTACTTGTCTTTATTCCGCTATTGCAGTTTGGTCTCTGAACCTGATGCTCCACTCGTGCACGCAGAAACTGTCAGTTCAGTGTACAGGCGAAGTAATCGTGCCTGCCACTCTTTAATATAAAAGATACTTCAAACAAGTAAAATAAATCAACTAAATATAGTTATCTTTATAAAAAGTTATGACAGAAACTCATAAACATCGGTTTATGCAGCTTTAACAGGGGACATGGTTGGTGAATTAATGTTCTCAGCTCCTGCTCTGCGTCTTGTGCTTTTGTTGGTCGGATCAGATTAAACATTTGGTGAAACAAACGATGCATTTTGATGCGTTGTAAACGACCTGTGACTGCGTTGGCTGCCTGGTCCGGTGTTGTATTTTCAGCGCCCGGTCATTGTCAGCGGCCTGTCGTGGCTTCTGCGCATGCGCGGATTTTTGCACGTTGCGGCGATCACTGCTATTTGTTTTGTTTACACTCGGCGATTCGACGCTGATCTAGCTGCTACGTTAATATCGCTTGTAATTTAAGGTTAATTTAATTAAATTTCATTATTTGAGTATGTAATTCTGTTAAATATGATCGCATTCAATAGATTTCGGCCTAATCGGTCCCTAACACTGCCGGGTACCGTGGCTGAGCTTGTAGCCGGCGAGGGCATGGGTGTTTTGCATATGTCTTAAAATCCGCGCATGCGCAGAAGCCACGACAGGCCGCTGACAATGACCGGGCGCTGAAAATACGACACCTGGTTTGTGTAAGAATTGCCATCTCCACCGTGTCTCCTGTAAAGGAGTGATCGAACAGTATTATTGTATGCATAATTTCAATTCCTGGCCCTATGAACCGGAACCGGAAAAACATTTAAACTCTGCCTTGTCCTACTAGGAAGCAAGGAATGAAATGAAATACCCTTTTCCCAATTTCACATTTCACCCTAGTAATAAATGTAAAGAAAGCAACTCATTCTGATGCCCCTGCATTTTTATTCTTTAACAACAACAAAATAATTGAAATGGGATTGGCAGTTCTTGTATGGTTTACAAAACTAGATTAGTAATTAAATGACATTTTAATCTATAGTAATTAAATGACATTTTAATCTATAGTACTAGTAGACCACAATTGCATCGTTTGCACTAACAATGTACAACACAATCAAAACAAGTTATATTTTCAAACTACTCATTTTCTTGAAAAAAGCCACAATTAAAATGTCCAACTGTGCTGTTCTGATTGCTAGCTAGTCTAAAATCACAGGGTATTGTGCACGAGATTCACCATTCATAGCAGTCCTCCTATGACCTTAGCTGTTATTAGGACGTATTGCCCCAATAAACACCACAGTTTATAGCTCACTCTATCCAGTTTTGACTACCCCTCTCCCTCTACCATCTTTTTACATTTATTTCTAAGTGCTGGGATGAAAGATCGCGATTCGTCAATTCACACAAATTCTGTTGTAAAATCTCCGATTTGTGTCGTTTCTAGAAATGCCTAGGATGTAAGACCCCAATAAGCAATCTAATTTAAAGTTTATTCTTTTATCTACTCCCTAATATTAACACAAAATTCTATCAATATTTGAAGCATTTGCCTGCTGTTGGGATTCTGTCATCCTGAATGGACAGATTTCTGTGAACACGTTGAAATTCTCTCAGCTTAGCACTGCCAGGGAATCGCAGGGGAAACCCCAGAAGTCCAGCTTTATCCAGTACTATCCTAGCACTATCCTAGCTGCATTCCTCTGATCAGTCAGTACAGACTATCCTGGGAGAGTGTTCTACTGTCCTTGTGCCTATTATCGCCCACATCGTCATTGCTTCTTCTCCACGACTACTTTCATCCCAGAAGTTTTACAATATTGACAAATGTAAAGCAATAATTACTAGAATAAGGATTATTGGAGAAACATTATTTACCGATAAACTCGGAATAATGTGCGCTCTTTGTTGTTGTCAGAGACGACTTTAATTGCAGACATGTGGATGCCACTAGGACATCCACTGAGGCTGTATTATGTGTATAGACGATATCCTTTTAGCCGATCTCAAGTAATAGACTACATCACGGTTCCAGCGGCGCGGTGCATTGTGGGATGCATCAGAGCAAAACAAACCCGCGAGAAGCACATGGCACATGCTAAGACACTGGGTGCAGCTATGAAATGTGCTAGTTTCAGTTCATCTCAGCTCTTGTTTGAAATATAGAATACCAACTAAAAAAATATATATAATAAATTAAGATATTAATCTTGTATCCAGCATTGCATTTACATCAATATAACCAGCACATCTTATGGCATGTGCATTTAGATTTAGACAAATCTAGGCACCCAGACTAGTGTTAGAGCCATCGCCAGAATCAGTTTTATTTATTTTATTCATGTTTTTATTTATATTCTATGGTTTATGGAGAGTTGTGTCTTAAACATATTCATTATATTATTATATTGCATCCTTCCGTCCATGTTTATGCCAAATTGTTATGTATTTCTAGTTATTTTGAATAAAATGCCAGTTTTGCCCTACACGTCTTGGCAAACTCAATGGGCATACTCCTTTGCTTTGCTCCCAACGCCGTTTTCAGCGCATGCGCAGTCGGAACCGTGATGTAGTCTATTAAGGACCGATAAAGACTTTATAGTCTGTTCAATTTGAGCAGTTCTGAACATTTATAAAATGTCTAAAACTTGAGTCCTAGGCTAATTGGAATGATGGTGTTTGTTTTGAATATTTACCATTTGGATTAAACATATACAAATAAAGCTCCATGACTACATAACCTCATGTCGCCTCATGACGAGGACCAGAGACGGAAGACCCGCGACTGGAAAGTATAGTTTTCTATCTAAAATTACAATGATTTATAGTTTGTTTTACTTTCCGTGTCGCTGCCGTATGGTTTGCCGCTACTTGGCTGCTTAAGCCCCCCCCCCCCACACACACACATGCCCCACGCCCCCCCCACACACATTTTTCTTAGCAGCAATCTAGCACTTGAATTTAATTTTGAAAGAAAAACCAGCACGTGAGTAAATAATTGACCTGCTCTAGCTTTGTAGTTGGATCTTTGAGTTGGGTTCTACTGTAAGTTAGTAGTGGGCTCATTCAGCTTTTGATTATTTGGCCTCGTCCATTGTCTCATTTGTTTGCACTGCGAGTCATTTGGAGGTTTTGCTAGGCTTTTTGTGTTGTAAAGTTAGCTTAGTTTTGAGATACAACACTTTAGACACCACTAACACTTCAGTGATGGTCACCTCTGTTCAAGTGGTCAAGTAGTTCCCCTTCATCTGTTGTGTGAATGTTAGTGTTGTCATGTGCACCTTCTGTTCTTGTGTAGAAAATGCACTTCTTGTGGTACTAACTCTCCTCAGCACAAATATTGTCAAGAAGCCCGACAGTTTTTTTGTTTTTTAAACCAAACATTTTTGTGCAGATCATGTTAGTTTTGTGTTTCTTCCTATTAAACTGAAGTGTACCTATATGTACATATATATATTTATATGCGTGACATAATATGAGATATAATATATATGAGGTGTAAAATCTTAAATATATTTGATATACATGAGATATTTTATATATCAAATATATGAGATATATTTTTATATTAGATATATAATATAGACATGCTTTTGGTAGCAATTCCTCTTACATATTCTTTTGTTTTGAATGTATAAAATAAATTGCTTGCATCACCCACTTAATTTAAATTGTCGGGAACGTTTCAAATCTTTACATTAGTGTTCAAGCTGCTCGGCATAATGCAATCAAGTGGGTAACAATCACTTTATTTGAATACTTTGACAAATAAATGTATGTGTATATATATATATATATATATATATATATATATATTTTTTTTAATTGTTAGCAATATTTCTTTAAATTGTTAGCAATATTCGATATTTTGAGTAGTTGTTAGCGATTAGACGGTTGATGAAGGAAAGCATGGCATGATGACTGCTGCTTTTAAATGCTGGGGCTGGCCTAGATACATTAATTAATAATGCTGGGTCTGGCCTAGATACATTCATTAATTAATGCTGGGCTGGCCTAGATAACATTAATTAATGCTGGGTTGGCCTAGATACATTCATTAATTAATGCTGGGATGGCCTAGATACATTAATTAATTAATGCTGCGTCTGGCCTAGATACATTAATTAATTAATGCTGGGGCTGGCCTAGGTACATACATAATTAATGCTGTGCTGACCTAGATACATTAATTAATCCTGGCTGGCCCAGATACATTAATTAATTAATGCTGGGGCTGGCCTAGATACATTCATTAATTAATGCTTGGCTGGCCTAGATACATTCATTAATTAATGCTTGGCTGGACTAGATACATTAATTATTTAATGCTGGGGCTGGCCTAGATACATTAATTAATGCTGGGGTGACCTAGATACATTAATTAATGCTGGGCTGGCCTAGATACATTAATTAATGCTGGGGCTGACCTAGATACATTAATTAATGCCGGGCTGGCCTAGATACATAATTAATGCTGGGCTGACCTAGATACATTCATTAATGCTGGGCTGGCCTAGATACATTCATTAATTAATGCTGTGCTGGCCTAGATACATTCATTAATTAATCCTGGGGCTGACCTAGATACATTAATTAATGCAGGTATATATCAAATCAACAGGACACTACTTCAGTTTCATTCTCATATGTTATAATGGATTTTTTTTTATTTAAATGGTATTTAATATGTATGTGCTGTATAAAAAGTATGCGAGTATAAAGGTGTGTAAGGGAATATTCCTTCTTGGCCACCCTGATGTTGTGTACTACTTTATGGGTGACCCCCTCTTTACAGTGGGACAGGTGGCGCCACCACACCCCATCGCTACCAGTGCCGCGAATACTGTCACTCGCGGACTGGAATTTTCTCAGATCAATGATCATATACAACTTTCAATCTATATTTCAGGTTAACGGTAATTTTCAAATTAAATACATAGACCTGCCTACCCCAAATTCCTATTTGGGTACTCCAATGGAAAACTAATTTGTATTCAACAACAAAAAAACCTATGTACTTTCCTAATGTTTTTTGGGTGTTCACAATTTTAATTTTGCACATTGGCATATTCCAACCTAAAACTACAAAATATGCAAAATTCATATGGGTAGGCAGGTGGAAATTATATAGTTTAGGTTAATGATGTACAAATTGTTATGTAGTGATGTGTTCCACAGACTGGTTTCACTTCCTTGACAGATTCGCAGTTCTAGCAGGCAGCTTATCTTGCACCGCTGTTTGTGGTGCGTGAAATACTTAGCACATTCAGCTTATCCAATGTAGCCTGATCAGTTCTGTCATAACCTGCGAGCAACAGACGGCCGGCTGACAATGCTCGAAGGAAACATGCTACACACACGAGTAACATGCTTATTTGAAAACCAGAAACACGCCTTGTACCTGTTTTTATCCACGACCTAAGTGTATCAGGATGTCTATAGCACCTTGTGTTCCCAGGTGGTCACCCATCCAAGTACTGACAAGACTCAACTATTTCTTATCCATGACTGATTTGGTAGGCTATAAGCCTCTATCAGGATGTCTACAACACCTCGTATTCCCAGGTGGTCACCCATCCAAATACTGACGAGACTCAACTATTACTTATCCATGACTGATTTAGTAGACTATAAGCCTGTATCAGGATGTCTATAGCACCTCGTATTCCCAGGTGGTCACCCATTCAAGTACTGACGAGCCACAATGATGCGTAGGTGACTGGATGAGACCTGGTGTTTCCAATACGATAATGGCTGTCCAAGTGTAGTCGCAGATCTCCCAGTGCGTATTAAATCCTGGACCGTTGTTGGTTTTCTAGCCCCGTACCACCGTCTGACAAACCCCACCACCACCCACCACCATCACCACCACCACCATCACCTACACCACCATATTTCATCCATACACCAAAAGCCAGTTACCCCATTGCCTTTCCTGTGACTGCCTTACAAGCTATCCGACTTTTGCTGGGGTTACTATTTTCCTGAGACCCTTCTGCTTGTCACCTTGGGAGAGGAGAGTATGCACTGCTTGTATATAACATCAACACAAGGTGACCGAATGAGTGACCAGACGGCGTGGCTGACTGAGTTGAGCGCCTGCTTCCCATCATGTGGCATATCGTGGGATTTGAACCCCGGCCGAGTCAGACCAATGACGTAAGCAATTTTATACTTGTCGCTACCTTGCCTGACACTCGGCTTTACTAGAATTCAATGAGGAGCAGTGGAATGAGGAAGACCGATTATTATTGTCTGCGATTGAAATTTCCTTTGTCTATGCAACGGATGTAATAATTTTGTAATTTCTTTGCTTTGTTTAAACCCAAAGAAAGAGTAGGTATCCGGACTGTAGGCGTCCAGGACTCGGGTAAAGCCTGGTGACTGGGTGGGTTTCCTGCGTGTTTCCTTCGTGCGTCGGGTGCCGGTTGTCTGGGTACCGCCGTGCAGACCTATCGGCGGCCCCGTATAATGTAGGTCACGTATCCCCAGGTCACACAGACACGTGACCGTGTAATCTAGGTCACGTATCTCCAGGTCACACCGGCACGGTGGCCGAATCGGTACAGCACAGGCCTCGCGTGCGGAAGATCGGGAGTTCGCGAGTTAGGTTCCCAGTCGAGTCAAACCAATGACTTAAAAATTTATACTTGTTGCTTCCTAGCCTGGTGCTCGGCATTACTAGGATAGGGCAAGGACTGGTTAGCTCAGTGTCAGGATAATTTGACTGAGTGGGATATCGGGTCATGGTGCCGGCGGCCTGATTTCCCAGTGGGGCAGCACTATAAAAGCATCATGAGTGCATACTGTCACAAGTCGGTATCCGTCCTGATATGACCTGAGATGTTGCTAGGACATAAAACAACAAACAAACAAAAAATCTCCAGGTCATACAGACATGTGACTGTGTAATGCAGGTCACGTCAGGCCGCCTCAGCAATGGTAAGCTTCCTGTCTGCACCGACTATCAAGGTTAAGGTCACGTGACTGACCTTCAGCTCTAATTCTACTGACCTTTGAAGGCGGAGTGAAGGTCATGCAATTTAATATTTAAATAAATTATTTTTACTTGAATTAAAGAAGGAAATGTTCTGATATGGCTGAATGGCTGCAAATAGCCGGGTGTCGCTGTTTAAAAAGTAATAATGCCATCTCATGAAGCAATGGAATGTGTAGTATTTAAATAAAAATAGATGATTAAATAATTAGACAATTTAATAATAAAAATAGAAATGTAATCTATAAGAAGTAATGGCAAAAGAATATATATATCTACCCAATGTTTTCACATTAGGTTGACAGCAACTGATAATTCAATTGTTCTCCTTTACTTGAAGGTGAATGGTCCGATGAAACCTTTTTGTTCAAAACCAAAGCACTTTCCTACATTTGATTATATATATCCATCTTAGATCCTGGTGCCGTAGAATAATCAGTGAATTTATGACCCCATCCCTTTGGACATCTACGTTGAGACAGCCATTAAGGAGGGACAACATTAACCAATTAGCTCAATCTCGTGGCCTCATTAGCCTTGCCGTCATTCCAACCAGGCTATATTTGAATTAGGTCATTCCACATCACGTGCTCATCGCAAGATGTCAATAGCGAGAGGACTTTTGGAAAGCTTGCAACAATTGTTTAGGTTTTTTTTAGTTAATTGTCCGAAATTAACAAGTTTTCATCAAAATTACTCTGGACTAATAATGTAGGTTATAGTGATCAATTTGACATTTTTATCTAAAAGAAATAAAGCCAAAATTCAAACGCCATCGGACTTAGCCTTAAATCTGCATAGGAGAAACAATTTTGTTTTAAAATCATAGCCAAATTTATTTTACATTTGCAACTTGGATGTTGTCTGACGCAGAATGAATATTGAGTAACTTTAATGGCGGCCAGAATCACAGGCCAATGGTGTCTAGGGTTTTGGTGTGCACACCAAAATATATTTAACATATTTTCAATTCAAATATCTGAAAAGCTAATGCTTTAAAGTTGCACAGTCCGATGGATTTGAGTTTCTGTCATTTTCTGAGATAAATATATTAGGTTGATTCTTATAATGTACCTTACTTTAGCTTGAAGTAACTTTTATTTTAAACGGCTAACTTCTGAGATATTCAAATGCAACCATGCCAAATTAATTTGGGCAAGCACATAACAATTGTGACACGATAGGCTTCTGCAGTAACGTGTTGTATTAAATTGCCCCAGTATTCGCTTCTATGTGGTGACACGTGTAATAAGTGCACCAGAAGATAGATGTGTAGAATCAAATCTACACAATTGTTTTGGTTTTGAAAATGTGCTGGTTTCATCGGACTATGCAGCTTTAAACTTAGTTACTGCAAAGTACGTTAAAGTAGATTATGACGTTAGTTATTCCCAGACAAGACAATAGACTATCACTAAATCTGTTCAGCATTGAACAGAAGTTCTATTATGAACTTATGTCATGGACAGGGTGTCTATATATATTTAAAAAATAAATATATATATTTGGGTCATTCTCTAAAATGGCAGTCAATTGTGACATGGAAACCAAAAGTGATTGGATCTAAGTGCACCGGTATCTAAGTTGGATCTAAGTGCACCCTTATCTGAGTGCACCAGTATCTAAGTTGGATCTGAGTGCACCGGTACCTAAGTTGGATCTAAGTGCACCAGTATCTAAGTTGGATCTAAGTGCACCAGTATCTAAGTTGGATGTAAGTGCACCCATATCTAAGTTGGATCTAAGTGCACCCATATCTAAGTTGGATCTGAGTGCACCAGTATCTAAGTTGGATCTGAGTGCACCCGTATCTAAGTTGGATCTGAGTGCACCGGTACCTAAGTTGGATCTAAGTGCACCCATATCTAAGTTGGATCTAAGTGCACCAGTATCTAAGTTGGATGTAAGTGCACCCATATCTAAGTTGGATCTAAGTGCACCGGTATCTAAGTTGGATCTAAGTGCACCCTTATCTGAGTGCACCAGTATCCAAGTTGGATCTAAGTGCACCCATATCTAAGTTGGATCTAAGTGCACCCATATCTAAGTTGGATCTGAGTGCACCAGTATCTAAGTTGGATCTGAGTGCACCCGTATCTAAGTTGGATCTGAGTGCACCGTATCTAAGTTGGATCTAAGTGCACCCATATCTAAGTTGGATCTAAGTGCACCAGTATCTAAGTTGGATCTAAGTGCACCCATATCTAAGTTGGATCTAAGTGCACCCGTATCTAAGTTGGATCTAAGTCCACCCGTATCTAAGTTGGATCTAAGTCCACCCGTATCTAAGTTGGATCTAAGTCCACCCGTATCTATGTAGGTTCAAATCTAGGTGAGTGTTTTCATGCTTTTATCGGACTATGCAACTTTAACAAGACCACCGTCCTGATATGACCTTAGATGTTGTTAGGATGTAAACTCCAACAACCACCCAAAGCGCCACCAATCGGTCATATGCCAGAAGCACCCAGGTGTGTTGTAAATAAGACGCATTCGGCCACATAAAATAAAAACGTGTTTAGCGTCCAACTATTAACATTTTTCGTGCGGGCGGGAGGTTTGTATTTATATTATATATTTTGTATGTAGAATGGCGGTGTGCAGGAAGAAGAAAACTAACCATGGTATTCATGGTCAGAAGGCATGATAGGAAGGTAGAGAATACCAGAGACACTTTCAATGTAGAAATTGAACAAGAAAATATTGAAATTACTATAAAATTGTCAGGATGAAGTTTGTCGGTCATTGCGCAATCATTATAGGCAGGAAAGCGTTGTTTTAAGTTTTAATATTTTATTTCAAGGGTGTTTTTTTTTAAATAACAAATATTTGGAGTATCAAGAACGACTTGGTCTTAGTGTGAGAAGGTGGGTTACTGTTTGTAACACCCCCCCCCCTCCACACACAGACACCCACCCCCACATACACATCCACACCCACCCACACCCACACCCACCCAATGTTGTGTAATGTAAAACAAACGACACCAGAAACTGCAGCCAAAACGAGGCTCGACTTGCACAAGGCCAGAAGGTTGTGCAACTAATTATGCCATGTACACACATACCGTATAGGATTCGCGCACTAAAACTCCCGATCCGCTTAAAACTGAAAATGGGCCGATTCATTTTTCGAATCGCGAATCGCAATCGTAATCCTAGCGCACACATACCGTTTTAGTCCTAAAAATCGCGAATCGCAATCAGTAGGTGTGCTAGGGGAGTGCACACCTCACGATTTTTGGGCAGTTTTAGATCGTATACGCTAGGTGGGTGCGGAAAAACGATCGTAAACGGTAGGTGTGTACCGGGCATCAGGGTAAAGCACAATCACACACCCGCACTCACACATAGACACACACCGCTCACACATACACTCACACATAGACACACACTCACACATAGACACACATGCTCACACACACACTCACACATAGACACACACACTCACACATAGACACACATGCTCACACACAGACACACACTCACACATAGACACACACTCACACATAGACACACACATAGACACACACACTCACACATAGAAACACACAGACACACACTCACACATAGACACACACACTCACACATAGACACACACTCACACATAGATACACACACTCACACATAGACACACATAGACACACACACTCACACATAGACACACACACTCACACATAGACAGACACACACACTCACACATAGACACACACACTCACACATAGATACACTCACACACAGACACACACTCACCCATAGACACACATATAGACACACATTCACACATAGACACCCACTCACACATAGACACACACTCAAACAGACACACTCACACATAGACTCACACATACACACACTCACACATAGACACACACTCACACATATATTCACTCACTCACTCACACATAAACACTCACTGACACATAGACACTCACTCATGCATAGACACTCACTCACACATAGACACTCACACACAAATAGACACTCACTCATACATAGACACTCACTCACACATAGACACTCACTCATACATAGACACTCACTCACAAATAGACACTCACTCATACATAAACACTCACTCACACATAGACACTCACTCACACATAGACACTCACACATAAACACGCACTAACACATAGACACTCACTCACACATAAACACTCACTCACACATAGACACACACACTCACACATAAACACGCACTCACACACTCACTCACACAGACACACACTCACACATAGACACACACTCACACATAGACACTCACTCACACATAGACACGCACTAACACATAGACACTCACTCACACATAGACACTCACTCACACATAGACACTCACTCATACATAGACACGCACTCACACACTCACTCACACATAAACACTCACTCACACATAGACACTCACTCACACAGACACTCACTCACACATAAACACGCACTCACACACTCAATCACACATAAACACTCACTCACACATAGACACTCACTCACACATAGACACTCACTCACACATAAACACACACTCACACACTCAATCACACATAAGCACTCACTCACACATAGACACTCACTCACACAGACACTCACTCACACATAAACACTCACTCACACATTGACACTCGCTCACACATAGACACTCATTCACACATAAACACTCACATTCACACATAGGCACACACACTCACACATAGACACACTCACTCACACATAAACACGCACAAACACCCACCCACACATAGACACTCACTCACATATAGACACACACACTCACACAGACACACACACTCACACATAGACACACACACTCACACAGACACACTCATTCACACATAAACATGCACTAACACCCACCCACACATAGACGCACACTCACACATAGACACACACACTCACACATAGACACACACACTCACACATAAACACGCACTAACACCCACCCACACATAGACACTCATTCACACATAGACACACACACTCACACATAGACACACTCACTCACACATAAACACGCACAAACACCCACCCACCCAGAGACGCACACATACACACACTCACACAGACACACACATAGACACACACACACATAAACACGCACTAACACCCACTCACACATATACACACACACTCACACATAGACACACTCACTCACACATAAACAGGCACAAACACCCACCCACCCAGAGACGCACACATACACACACTCACACAGACACACACATAGACACACACACACACATAAACACGCACTCGCACAAAAACACGCACTAACACCCACTCACACATAGACACACACACTCACACATAGACACACTCACTCACACATAAACACGCACTAACACCCACCCACACATAGACACTCATTCACACATAGACACACACTCACACATAGACACACTCACTCACACATAAACACGCACAAACACCCACCCACCCAGAGACGCACACATGCACACACTCACACAGACACACATAGACACACACTCACACATAGACACACACTCACACAAAAACACGCACTAACACCCAGTCACACATAGACACACACTCACACATAGACACACTCACTCACACATAAACACGCACCCACCCAGAGACGCACACATACACACACTCACACAGACACACATAGACACACACTCACACATAGACACACACTCACCCAAAAACGCGCACTAACACCCACTCACACATAGACACACACTCACACATAGACACACTCACTCACACATAAACACGCACAAACACCCACCCACCCAGAGACACACACATACACACACTCACACAGACACACACATAGACACACACACACACACATAAACACGCACTAACACCCACTCACACATAGACACACACACTCACACATAGACACACTCACTCACACATAAACACTCACTAACACCTACCGACACATAGACGCATACTCACACATAGACACACACTCACACATAGACACACAAACACAAGCAACACCAGTAGCAATGGGAGACCGTGCCACCGGCACCATGGCCTGATATCCCACTCAGTCACATTATCCTGTTACTGAGCATGATCAGTATTTGTCCTATTCTAGTAATGCCAAGTGCAGGCTAGATACCGACAAGTATACATGTGTGTAAGTCAGGATTGGAACTCCTGACCTTCCGCACGGAAAGCCTGCGCTCTACCAATTCGGCTATCACGTTCGGTACACGGTACCAGGCAGTGTGTGGAGGGAAGTAAGAATTTGTCAAATAAAGATTTTACACAAAGAGCGCCAATTCTACCTAGCACTCTCCGTAAATCGACAAAATAAAGCAGCAAAAATAAATAATAAGGGGCTGGTTTACCAGCAGTTTGCAGATCACTTTGGAAACCAGAAGACAACGCTACACCCGGAACGCTCTCCGGGGCTTTTGGAATGATTTTTAGTTAAATTTATTTATATTTTTTAAATATCTGGTGGATTTAATTTCAGTGGTGGGAAACAATGTTGCCACGTATATAAAGTAAGCCCTTCAGATCTAACTCAAATCGTGTTATTGTAGCTGTTGATTAAGTGGGGGAAATTTCAATCGCAAACAATTGGTCTTCCTCATTCCACCGTTCCTTGCCCTATTCTAGTAATTCCAAGCGCCAGGCTAGGTAGCGACAAGTATACATCTTTACGTCATTGGTTTGACTCGGCTTGTCTTTAAAAACCCGGGGCTCATTGGAAATGGGTGCTCCACTCATTCAGCTGTCCTGGTTGGTTTTATTCTTTTTATTCTTAAACACTTAATACAAGTTAGTATGCACAAAGTCCACCGCTCCTTGTTCAGAAACTCCTAGTGACACATGATATGACCTTAGATGTTGCCAGGACGTAAAACTCAACCAACCTAGTGACGCAATCCGATGAAAACATCGCATTTTCTAAACCAAAGCCCCTGCCTACAGTTGATACTACATATCCAACACAGGTGCGCTTAGCAAACATTGTGTAAAGTCCACGGCTCGAATCTGTGGTTGTGTAGGCAGGCTATAGTGAAATCAATACAGGCAAAAAGAGAAAGGAAGAGTATAAAGTGTGAAAGAAGAGAGAGAGCCAAGCCCTCAGGTTGATTATTAGCCGTGTTTACACGGGCAATTGTGAAGCAATTTAGGCAAATCGATTTATATGAGGTGATGTAGTGGCACGTTTACACGAGCGAGTTTTAAAGTGTGTCGGCGACCGGGAACCAGCAGCCTTAGTGCTGCGCCTGTAGCCGTCAAGCACTGCTATTTGTTTAGTTTACACTCGTCGATTCGACGCCGATGTAGCTGCTATGTTAATATCGCTTGGAATTTAAGGTTAATTTAATTAAATTTCATTATTTGAGTATGTAATTCTGTTAAATATGATCGCATTCACTAGATTTTGGCCTAATCGGGCCCTAACACTGCCGGGCACCAGCGATTAGTTACAGCTGAGCCTGTAGCCGGCGAGCACCACTATTTTACACTATCGCCGCCCGGGAACCAGCTGAATCGCTTCATCTATACTACCTCTTGAGGTGGTTTACATGTACCGATTTATATGAATCGATTCAGCCCTAAAACGCCTCAAAGTCGCGTTTACACGGCAAATGTGAATCGATCTAGGCAAGTCGTTTTATATGAGACATTTTAAATCGCCCGTGTAAACAGGGCTATTTATATGGTACATGAATCCAATATAGTGTATCACCCCACCCCATTCTCTAAATGAGAAACAAGCATTTCTAGCTCCACCAATGAGAAACAAGCATTCCCGGTCCCCATGGTTACAGTGATCTGCCCACCACTACCAAGCTGTGTGGCTCCCTTGACCATTACCTGCCTTGAGCATGCATGTGGTGATCCTGACTAGCAGAGGGAGGGGGGTGGGGGGGTGAGGGGGTAGTGTGTAGGGCTCTGAGTGCCCCTTACACACTATCTTACTAGCACCACAATGTCTGTTTACCAATCAATCAAGCACCACCAGCAACTACATAAACACATTATTATCGGAATATTTTACAATTTCTTGCTGCCTAGAATTCGAAGGTAGTGGGGGGCATTCGACTGGGCCTCTCTATCCGAATATCAAAATATTTCCGAACAAATTCCTATTCGACTGGGATCGGAAGTGGGTTCATATTCCGATGATTCAGATGTGTGTATGGGGCTCCATCTGTTCCATCCGTAAATCTTGCGGATAGAAAGGGCCCAGTCGAATGCCCCCAATGACTAAGACAACAGAACATATTGGGTTATTACTGCCGAAGCCTGTGACGTCAGACTCCTGAATTGTACAATTATTGTCCATGTTTGTGTGTGTGTGGTATTTAGGTGCTTTAGTTGATTAAGCAGGGTAATTGCAATCACAAACAATTGGTCTTCCTCATTCCACTGCTCCTTGCCCTATCCTAATAATGCCGAGCGCCAGGCTAGGTAGCGACAAGTATCAATTTTTACGTCATGGGTTTTATTCGACATGGGTTTGAATCCCATGACCTATGAGCACGGGCGGCAGACGCTTAAATCATTCAGCCGCCTGTTCTGGTTTTCATTTCAAATATCTTTATATTTAGCCAGATAATCCAAAATAGTCAAATAGAGTAAAATGATCAACCTAATGTATTTATATTTAAAAGGAAATGTCGAAAATTCAAAACCATCTGATTGTGCAGCATTAAGTGAGCACTAGTAGTTTTACTTTGTTTAAGTTGAGTTTTATTTAAAGCTGCATAGTCCGATGAAATATCAAATTTTCAAAACCAAACCAATTATCTAGATTTGATTTTACATATCTAACTTAGATACTGATGCACTTATTAAACATTTGTTTCTGCGCAGAAGGCAATACTGAGTCAATTTAACAGAACCTGTTACTGCAGAAATCTATGGTGTCAGAGTTTTGGCAAGCTTGCCAAAACTAATTTTCCATGTTTGCACTCAAAATATCTAAAAGTTTACCATTTAAAATTAAAATAACTTTGAACTAATGTAAAGTAGATACTAGTGATCGATCTAATATATTTATCTCAGAAAAAATACAAAAATTCAAAACCATCGGACTATGCAACTTTAACCAGAAACATGTAGTAAGGTCACGGTATGGCTTCCCCGGTGGGTGATCCTCCACCCGAGCAACCAATGCTACATTAAATTAAAGTTCATACTTATGCAAAAGACATTGTTACGACAAATCAGCAATTGACATCTTAACCTAGAATCAGCAAATTAAAGAGTGATATTTAAAATTAAAATAAATTAAAACAACTCATTTGAACCGCAGACTTGGGTCAGTGGATTTAGAGTGTTACAGGCAGTGTCGGGCATCGGGGAATTATAATCGGAATTTTGTATGATTTAAGCAACACACAAGAAAATAACCAGAGAGTATTTCACTTTGGCACACAATACTAAGGACTTGTTGGTAAACCTCGGCAGTTTCACGTGTGGATAGCCATAAGTGAGGTGCTGTGACGTCACTAGACCCGACTTACAGGGGGAGGGGGGGATCTGACGACACAGAGGTTAACAGAGCCAAGTGTTGCCGGCGGGGGAGGGATGGGGCAGGGAGGGATGGGGCGGGGAGGGATGGGCGGGGTCGGGGAGGGATGGGGCGGGGGAGGGATGGGGCGGGGGGGGGAGGGAGCGGTGTTTTTTTTCTGTGACTTTTAGGAATAGTATTTTCCTTTTTGTTCTCGTAAAGTCGTAGCCACTATGCATGGTAGCTTGGACTTATTTTTCTGTTCTAAATTCTCGCGTGCGAATGACAGATATGTGTAATTCAGCCCCGTCCTGATGTGATCTTAGATGTTGGCAGGACGTAAAACTCCAACAAACAAATAACCATCAGCCCCAACTCCTACCTCACCCACAGCCCCAACCCCAACCCAAACCCCAACCCCAAACCCCAAACTGATAACCCACAACCTCAGCCCCCTCTTGATATGACCTTAGATATTGCCAGGACCTAAAACTACAATAGCCAACCAACCACAACCTCAGCACAAACTCCAACCCCATCTCCAACCCCACCCACAGCCCCAACCCAAACTCACAACCCAAACTCACAACCCCAAACTCACAACCCACAACCCCAAACTCACAACCCACAACCCAAAACCACATAACCCACAACCACACAACCCAAACTCACAACCCACAACCAAAACCACACAACCCAGACTCACACAACCCAAACTCACACAACCCAAACTCACAACCCAAACTCACAACCCACAACCCCAAACTCACAACCCACAACGCAAAACCACATAACCCACAACCACACAACCCAAACTCACAACCCACAACCAAAACCACACAACCCAAACTCACACAACCCAAACTCACACAACCCAAACTCACAACCCACAACCCCAAACTCACAACCCAAAGCCACACAACCCACAACCACACAACCCAATCTCACAACCCACAACCACACAACCCACAACCCAAAACTCACAACCCAAAACCACACAACCCACAACCACACAACCCAAACTCACAACACACAACCCACAACCCAAAACTCACAACCCAAAACCACACAACACACAACCCACAACCCCAAACTCACAACCCACAACCTAAACCCCACACCCCATAACCACACAACACACAACCCACAACCCAAAACCCCACTACCTGAACCACACAACCCAAAACCACACAACCCACAACCTAAACCCCACACTCCAAAACCACACAACCCACAACCACAACCCACAACCCCAAACTCAAAACCCACAACCCCACAACCTAAACCCCACTACCCAAAACCACACAACCCACAACCACAACCACACACCCCACAACCCAAAACCACACAACCACACAACCCAAAACCACACAACCCACAACCACACAACCCACACCCCAAAACTCACAACCCAAAACCCAAAACCACCCAGCCCACAGCCCCAAGTGGCAGTACTTGTTATGCATTAAACCAACATATGTGTGTGTGTGTGTCTGTGTGTGTGTGTGTGTGTGTGTGTGTGTGTGTGTGTGTGCAGAGTACTAGCTCTGCTGTGATTGGTTAAACTAACTGAGGACTAACAGGAGCCTGCGCAAGGATACATCACCTGACAGAAGACTGAACTACAAGGCAGCTCGGACCGCATCACTCCCTCAAGTCCGTCAGTACACACGGCGTTCACTGCGCTGCTGTCGTTACTTGGCCTTTTCTTACTTTTATTTGACCCAGTCCAGGAGAACTGGGTCAATCCATGCGCATCTTAATTTGTTTTTTATTCCTTTGGAGTTATGTATATGAGTTGAATTATTTCCATGTAGGGCTGTTCCGAGAAGGGGGAGGGGAGGGGCGGGGGGGTTGAGGCAGTTTTTGGTTCATCCTCAGCACTTGCATATCATTTTCCCACAGACCTAGCACCCACGATTTAGTTTGTCACTGATACCCCAACCACCCATTTTAAAAATGTAGTTATTTTATTACACCCCCACCACGACACATCCATGAACTGACCCCCCCCCCCCCCATCTCCACCCCCGACACTCACTCCAATACCTCAACACGTACATTCCGAGTTACTGTGGGCTGATTGCTGAGAAAAGTCTGGCATTGGGACCCGGCATGTTTACACATGAGAAGTGGGGTGACTCCCTCCCAGCACGTGTCTGACGCTGGGACTCGGCGTGTTTACACACTGGAAGTGGGGTGACTGTCCCTCCCAGCACGTGTCTGACGCTGGGACCCGGAGTGTTTACACACGGAAGTAGGGTGACTGTCCCTCCCAGCGCGTGTCTGACCCTGGGACTCGGCGTGTTTACACACCGGGGGTTGGGTGACTGTCCCTCCCAGCGCATGTCTGACGCTGGGACCCGGTGTGTGTATGCACTGGAAGTGGGGTGACTGTCCCGAGTGCGTGTCCAACACTGGGACCTGGTGTGTTTACACACTGGAAATGGGGTGACTGTCCCTCCCAACATGTGTCTGACGCTGGGACTGGGCGGGTTTACACACTGGAACTGGGGTGACTGTCCCTCCCAGCACGTGTCTGACGCTGGGACCGGGCGGGTTTACACACTGGAACTGGGGTGACTGTCCCTCCCAACGTGGGCCTTCACTGCATTCTGGGGCGTAATCGATTAATCGACTCTGGTCACCCGAGCCACTTTTTGGCCCATGCGCACATCCTGCAGACTCGGTTCGAATAATCGAATAAGCTTCTGCACGCTCGGGTTGGAAAAAATGGTACTTAATCTAAAACCTAATTATTTGTTTTAATAACCAATATAAGTACAGCAAAATAGGATTTAAAGTATTTTAGGATCGTATAAGCTGACAATCTGGGTTATTTAAAAAAAAGCATTAAAACAACGAATAGGACTTGTAGTGGTAGCTACAGGTACAAGCTCAGGTGTGACGTCATCGTTCCTAGCAAACCCCAGCCAAGAGGTGGGTTACTGGCGTCGGGTCGTTTTGCACACGGCACGTGTTTTTGTTGACTCCACTCGCGGTGTTCAATTTGAAATTCAGACGACTCGGGTGACCCGAGCCGCCCGGGTCGTGTTAATCGATTACGGCCCCGTAGTCAGTCAGTCCATATACACACGTGGTTCTTGGGGACCAGGCTTAGTAGGATTATTGTCCTACATTTGTTTCTAAATTGCGCTGCAGTGTAATTGTGCTAACGACTGCTCTATGTTGAACAAAGCACCAGAGCCTGTCTGTGTGTAGTGCTGCGGTGTGCATATGTTCCCTGCTAATCATTTAAGTAAGTTTTTACAAGAAGAAAATAAGCTACTCGTGAGTTGGTTGCCGCTATTTGGCTATTTCTTTTCGCTTTTGGTGTTAGATCCGCCCTGGTATGACCTTAGATGTTGCTAGGCTGTGTAACTCCAACAAACTGCTACTTGGTATTAGGCCTCCTTATAATGTCCCATGATAGTTGTAGGCCTATTGGTGTGCAGAAAATTTCCTAAATGCTGAATAATTCTGAAATTACATTTGAATATGAATTTAAAAAATAAATAAATAAGAAAGGGAGAACAATGGCCGTGTCTTGTTTGAAACACGGATTGTCAGTCGATCACCAAAATTAAGCAATGCTGAGCCTCATCAGAACTTGAACCCGAAGGTGAGGTGCCGTATTCATCCTGATATAGGCGTGTAGCCAACCAAATTAATAGCGGATTATAAGTAAAAGTGGAGTCTCGTCAGTACTTGGTTGGGTGACACCTGGAGACACAAGGTGCTATAGACATCCTGATACAGGCGTATAATCAACCAAATCAGTCGTGGATAAGTAAATCGCATGAATCGATTAATGCGAAGGCTTACACATTTGCCCCAAAAGCTAAGAATTTAACAGCACTTCGCTTCTTGAAAGCAGTCAACCAGCGACTGACGGAAAGCCAACACAATCCTTTGTCCATTGGATCAATTACTGCATTTCTTTGTACCCGGTTAAACAAATTACAATTTGGTTGTTTTAGATAACTAATTCTCTTACAAAAGGTGCTGACTTTGTTTTTATGGCTAAGCTCTTACCCAAATTGCAATATATGCCTAAGCTCTTCCCCAAATTGCAATATATGCCTAAGCTCCTCCCCGAAATGCAATGCAGTTCCTGTGGTTGTTGGCCTATTCGTGTTTATTGCAATGGGAGCTCGTCCATGAGTGTGCTCTTCTCTGAGACTGCTTTCGTTTCGCGGAGTCTCAGGGGTTCGGTGTGTATAATTTGTTCCGTTTATGCAAGTCCATGCCTTTATTAAGCTATTTATAAGTATTAGCGAACTTTAATCAATTAGTTGTATAGAACCTCTTTTGTCGTTGTTTTATGTGGTGTAAAGAGAAACATGCAAATTAATAAATAGTATACCACACACCTGGTAAATAGATGTGTGATACTATATATATTATATAATTGTATATATATCCGTTTCCTTTTGATGGTAGTAATAATTATTTAAGCCGTAGATTTTGTATTTTAGCCAAAATATTCCCAACTTACATTGGGATTGTTTTGAGTGAATTGTTGATATTAGTTTTCTGTTAGTCCTAGTTTATATATATATTACGTGATTTCTAGATGAATGTTTAATACATTAAGAAAAAAGTCCTTACTTTATAAATTCATATTAAATTTTTTTTTTCTTTTGATTAAAGACCTTGGATTTACAGATTCACAATCATTTATAGAGCGAATCATTCTTAAAATATTTTAATTCAGAATTAAATTCCTGACATTTATTAGCAAATTGTTAATAATCATTTATATTGAGAATAAAGAATCTTTTCATTTACTGAGAAATGCTATAATTTATTTAGAAGACTTATTAATAACTTTTTCTTTTTTTTTTAGCTTAGACAATTAAATCCCATTGATTTACAAATATGGAATGTACTTTCTAGGTCGACGCCTGAGTTTGGATGTATCCAGCACTCGTCTATTCTGAGGAAGACGCAGTCCCAGCCGAACCCCCACAAAGCTGCATCCAGTCGACGAAGTTGCGACGAGGTCCTGGACTCCAAGCTCGTCGTGAATGACGCGGCCTTCTCTTTGTCCAAGTCCTCCTGCCCTTCGTCCCCCACTGACAAGGACCTGTCGCTGGGCGACAAGGCAAAACTAGACACTGGCAAAATGTTGCCTGCGTTGCTAGGCACTGGAACGCGCCCGAAGAGGACGACTCTCTTCGACGGCTTCCGAAATACCCTTCGACCCAAATCGCGCATCAGCGAGGAGCGGGACGTTGGTGGTGGTAGAAGAGGCGCGACACCTAGTGGCAGTCCGAAGAAAGGTGGTGCTGACAGGAGTCTTCCGCTCGACTTGGCCCCGGACAGGACCTGTCCGGGGTCAGAGGTCACCAATGACGCCGGCACTGATTCTCACCAGCAGTCGATGCCAGACCTGCTGGAGGGTGGTCCGAGCAGCGACTCGTACTGCTCGTTACCACGGCTACAGACTATCGCCATGACCCCGTTCGAACTGGTCGGCGCCATTGGAGGCTCCGGCATTCTGGGACCGGATATTAAGTGGAAGTCTAGTCAGGAGACGGCAGCCAATCAGGACTCAGCTCTCGTAAGTCACCCTTGTAATAGTTATATGAAGACCACTACCCACCACCACCTCCACCACCACCACCACCATCACCACCACCACCACCACCACCACTACCCGCCACCACTACTACTACTACTACTACTACTACCACCCACCACCATCACCACTACTACTACTACCCACCACCACTACTAACTCCACCTCCACCATCACCACTACCCACCACCACTACTACTACCACCCACCACCACCACTACTACCCACCACCTCCACCATCACCACTACCCACCACCACCACCACTACCACCCACCACCACCACTACCACTACTAGTATCACCACCACCATCACCACCACCACCACTACCCACCACCACCACTACTACTACCACTACCACCACTACTACCACCCACCACCACCACTACCACCACTACCACTACCACCACCACTACCACATCTACAACCACTACCACCACCACCACTACTACTACCACCACTACCAATACCACCACATCTACAACCACCACCACCACTACTACCCACTACTACCACCACTACTACTACCAATACCACCACAACAACCACACCACACCACCACAACCGCCACCACTACCAACACATTACTACTACCATACCACCACACTACAACCACCACCACCACTACCACTAGTACTACCACACTACCACATCACTACCACCACCACAACTATTACTACTACCAATACCACCACATCACAACCACCACCACCACTACTACACCACTACACCACTACCACCACTACCACATCACACCACCACTACTACTACCACTACCACCACCCCACAACTACTACCACTACCACCACTACTACTACCACTACTACCACACCACTCCCCATACCACTACCCACCACCACCACCACTACTACTACCACTAACCACCACCACTACTACTACCACTACTACCACTACCCACCACCACCACTACCACCACTACCCACCACCTCCACCATCACCACTACCCACCACCACCACCACCACTACTACTACCACTAACCACCACCACTACTACCACTACTACCACCACTACTACCACCACTACCCCCACCTCCACCATCACCACTACCCACCACCACCACCACCACCACCACCACCACACCACCACGACCACCACCACCACCACCACTACTACTACTACCACTACCCACGACCACCACCACCACTACTACCATTACTAGTATTACCACCACCTCCACCCTTAACCCCTCCCCCACTACCCTAAACTGAGATGTTGAAAGATGCGTCAGTTTCAGTTGCAGACAGATCAGCCTTCAGAGCGGAGACTTGGAACTCAAGGTCTCTGCGGTCAATCTGTTGCTGACTTACGTGAGGGTCATTTAGCCCTACAGTCCGTCCGCAACTGTTAGTGATTTAGGCCAGGGGACACTTGCACAGTTGGATAGGTTTTCTGCACCAAATAGAAGCATGTCAGACTTAGGGGTTACTAATTACAGAGACGGAACAGGAAGTGGAAGCAGATCACATATATAAAAGATTCACCCCATACTTGTAGTAGGGGTGAACGACAACAGAGTCTAAATACGGGCAAAAATCGTCCACGATTGAAATTTCCCCTGCTTAAACAACTAATGGGACCCCCCAAAAAAAAAAAAAAGTTGATTAAACTACAGGTTTTATTTATTTTTTAACTCAAACTTATCGGGTAAATATGAAGACGTACATAATGAATATATTTTGCTCATTAAATTAAGAAGTTATCCTTTAAAATAAGTTATTTCAAACTGGAGTAAGCTACATTGTAAGGATCAACTTATTATATATATATACAGTTAAAACCTCTCTAACCGATCACCTCAACAGATCGACCACCCCCTATATCGATAGCTTTATTTGGGTCATAAAAGATCACCCATACAATACCACTGTAACATTAAATAACCTCTCTCAACCGACCACCTCCCTATATGGACCATTTAAAGTTGGTCCCATGGTCTGTTGATTTAGAGAGGGTTTACTGTAGTGTGAACTCCAAAGCATCAACCTTATACAACTTTAACGCATCTCTGTACTGTTCGACTTAGACTGGAGGATGCTCCGGTAGCACCGCCTCTAGGGTGAACGCAGACTACACAGCCGTCAAAGAAGACGAGATCTCGGTGAGTCGCGGGGATACAGTGAGCGTCCTGTTGACAAACCAACACAACATGCTCTTCGTGTATCGCGAAGCGGACCAGTCTTCTCCGGCTGCGGAGGGCTGGCTGCCCGCCTATGTCGTAGGGACGCAGCCAACTCCGCCAAAGGACGCGAGCGACACCAGCTTCCGGAAGTCGTGGGCCATGAAGCTGCGCAAGCCGAGTCTTGGGTCGCGCAAGGAAATGAAGACTGGGAGTCTCGATCGCGGGATGCGGAAGGAGAAGGAGCAGAGAACAGCGGCCAAGGTAGCCATTTAGCATGTTATTGTTGGTGCGTTACTTGGTTAAAGTTTAAAGTTGCATTTTTTGTTTGGTTTTTGGTAAATGTTTATTCTGCTGAAAGTCTTTTATCAGTGCCGAAGCACTGGTCTTCCAGTCATTTTTCAATGCAGGGTTATTTACACAAAAATGTATATAGAGTAAGGTATACAATAACTGTTGAATATACAATTTGCAGCATTATAACACAATGAAATTCTGTTACCAAAAAGTTCCATAGCAATATGGCAACAGTAGTGTCATTTAGCTAGATCAAAATTAGTCAGATCAATGTGTGTATTTACACCCTCATCCTGAATGTATTGGATGTCAGTCTCCACTGACAGTCAAGCTCATTTTACTAAACTGTGTTGATTTTATGGCACTGCGCCAACAATTTCACACTGCAAACAGCATGCATGACCCTTTTACCAAAGTTAAACAAGAAGACATCTTAGCCTTTTTGAGGGCAGCTGGTCTATACCACCTCATATAGTTCATTAAAACAATTTGATTAATTAATTCTTTCATCTATTTTATTTAATTATATGATTTAGCTTTAAAAAATTCATAACTGTCTATTGACACCTAACTGATTGTATGCTTTTACATTATATGTAAAGGCGATGGTTGAAAAAAAAAAAAATTCTCACCGTGAATATGGCCTATGCTGCCGACACGGCGTAAAGAAACCACCAATCAATCAATCAATCAATCAATCAATCGTGTATTTACATGGTATAATGTAAGCAGAAGTTATCTCCTGTATTCATTTGGTAAAGTTGTAAATTTGAATGTAGGGTCTGTTCAGTTGTAGTTAGGCAAGCGGTATAAAAATGTCAGTTTGTTAGAAATATTCTAGTGTAACTCTAGTGTGGTTAGTTATGTGAGTTTATGAATTATGTTGTTAATGGGGTTGTTAATAATACACTGGACCAGCTGTGACCAGGGAAGCAGTGAGACCAATCCCAGTGCATTTTGGTCTTACATTTTGCATTTGTATTTGGACTGTCCGATGCATTGTCTGATGGTTTTGAGTTTTTGTAATTTTTCTGAGATAAATATATTAACTTTATCATAATAATTTACTTTACTTTAGTTAGAAGTAACTTTTATTTTAAATGCCTAACTTTGGAGATATTTGAAGTGCAAACATGCACAAGTAATTTTGGCAAGACAGGATGACCGAATGAGTTAGAGCGTCTGTCTCCCGTGTTGCTAGATCATGGGATCATGGGTTCGAACCCTGGTCGAGTCAAACCAAATGACTTAAAAGTTGATACTTGTCGCTTACTAGCCTGCCGCTCGGCATTCTTATAGCAAGGAGCAGTGGGATGAGGAAGACCAATCGTCCACGATTGAAATTTCCCCTGTTTCATCAACTAATGGACCAAAAAAAAACAGAAAAAAAACAACAACAAAAAACATGCCAAAGCTCTGACACCACAGGCTTCTGCAGTAACAGATTCTATTAAATTGCCTCACTTTTCCCTTCTATGCAGAAAGAAATGCTTAATAAGTGCATCAGTATCTAAGTTAGATATGTAGAAGCAAATCTAGATAATTGCTTTGGTTTTGAAAAGTTGATGCTTCATCGGACTATGCAGCTAGCAGGGGAGATTTTAATCTTGGACCGTCGTGAATATGGGATAAAGAAACCAGCACTCAAACAGTCAATCAATCGTAGACAATTGGTCTTCCTCATTCAAGTGTTCCATGCCCTATCCTAGTAATGCCGAACTTCAGGCAATGTTGCAAATGTTCCATGCCCTATCCTAGTAATGCTGAACTTCAGGCAAGGTTGAGAATGTTCCATGCCCTATCCTAGTAATGCCAAACTTCAGGCAAGGTTGCGAATGTTCCATGCCCTATCCTAGTAATGCCAAACTTCAGGCAAGGTTGCGAATGTTCCATGCCCTATCCTAGTAATGCCAAACTTCAGGCAATGTTGCAACTATAAATGTTTACACATTGGCTTCACTTGGCCATGGTTCGAATCCCTCGAGCTACCAAAACAGGAGGCAGGTGCTCAACTCTTGTAGCCATCCCCCCCCCCCCCCGTCCTGATATTACCTTAGATGTTGCCAGGACGCAAACCTCAATATAAAAACCCGTTTAGCTATCCCGTCTGGTTGGGGGGGGGGGGGGGGGGGGCTTTTAAGTTTAACCCAAAATTGTGTCTTGATGATTGTGCTAGCTTTATCATGGCTTATGTGAATTAATGCTGCATAGAGCGATGAAAGCATCTAATTCTTTTACAGAGTTCAAAGAGTGACGATTTCCAGTATGAAGTGACACCATCCTTCACGCGCGTTCCGGCCGACGCGGCGTGTCACGTGGGGGACGCGGCCGTCTTCACGTGCCGCGTCTGTGGCCGGCCCCGCCCCAACGTCATGTGAGTCCGTCTGCACCTACTGTGCTCCTTTCTTTTCAATTAAAAACAAAAAAATTCTTTCTAACTTAAAAAAAAGAAAAGTCTTCTTTAAAAAAAATATTTTTTTAGACTAAAACCGGGATATAAGATTCCTACCATTTTGGTGAATCTGCGATTTGTTGTCGTTTCTAAAGTATTGTTATGGAGAGGGGTGGTGGAAATGGGAAATACTGCGCCTATAGCAGGATTCGAACCCACACCTTGCATTCCGGGCTAGTGTGCTAACCATTACACCTCCCTGATGTGATCGAACCCACACCTTGCATTCCGGGCTAGTGTTGTTAACCATTACCCCTCCCTGATGTGATCGAACCCACACCTTGCATTCTAGATTAGTGTTGTTAACCATTACACCTCCCTGATGTGATCGAACCCACACCTTGCATTCCGGGCTAGTGTTGTTAACCATTACACCTCCCTGATGTGATCGAACCCACACCTTGCATTCCGGACTAGTGTCTTAACCATTACACCTCCCTGATGTGATCGAGCCCACACCTTGCATCCCGGGCTAGTGTTGTTAACCATTACACCTCCCTGATGTGATCGAACCCACACCTTGCATTCCGGGCTAATGTCTTAACCATTACACCTCCCTGATGTGATCGAACCCACACCTTGTATTCCAGGCTAGTGTTGTTAACCATTACACCTCCCTGATGTGATCGCTATATCCATGCTCACTTGTGTATGTGGTTCCTTGTCTGAGATTATTCAGGAGGCAACATTTTGTTGTCAGGGCCGAGTTGGTGGTATTGCAGCCATGCGACATTACACTTGATATAAGTGATAAATACCCGATAGGCCCAACTACAAATCAATTAAATTATTTATATTCTGGAATATAAATCCATTAAAATCCATCTGGAATATAAATCCATTTTAAAAACTAGAACCCACTGGATTGAAATTAAATATATATCATTTTGAGCATTTCACTCCGAAAATTAGAATATATATGATGAAGTGCAGTATGTTTTGAACACAGTGCATTTCACATACTCAGTACTCATATAACACTCTTGATTCCAGGCATTACCCCAAGCACAGATTGTTTCTTAATGCCTAGGTATATCATCTTTTTCACTAGAGTCTAAAAAAAAGTTTCTTTTATTTAACGACGCCTCTTAGAGCACATTGAATTTTATCGTCGGCTATTGGACGTCAATGTCACTAGAGTCTAAGTGGTAGCATGCCCAAGATATTTACATTTACCAATTGTGGGCAATATTTTGTCTTTCAACAAAAGATCTGGGCTGTGTATATCGTTGAAGTTTTTACTGCAGAATGCCGCGTTACTTTTGTGTTGTTTTGATGTCATGACGTATACCACAATGAACATCTTTAAGACATCGGCGCCTTTGTTTGCTGTAGGGAGAGCGGGACGTAGCTCAGGTGGTAGAATGTCCACCTGTGAAGCTGTCGGGTCATCCTATCGATCCTTCTCAGGGGACACATTTGCAGTTTGGGCTATTTTCCGTTCCAACCAGTGATCCACAACTGGTTCATCAAAGGCTGTGGTATTTGCTATTCTGTCTGTGGGAAAGTGCATATAAAAGACCCCTTGCTGCTTATCGGAAAGAGTGGCCTATGTGGTGGTAGCTGGTTTCCTCCAAAGAAATATGCCGGAATGACCATATGGTTGACGTTCAATAGCCGAGGATAAAAATCGATGCGCTCTAGAGGTGTTGTTAAATAAAACAAACGTTACTTTTATATATTTGTTTGCTGCAGGTGGGTGGCACCCGACCAGACGACCTTGACCGACGGACCCCACGTGACCGTGACGCATGACGACGACGGGACGGCGACGTTACGTCTGAGTAGTGTCGACGAAACTCACCAGGGGGAGTACACAGTGATCGCCAATAACGAGAAGGGTTCGGAGACTGGCACCGCCATGCTGATGGTGATCGGTGAGTCCAAGTTAGTCCAGCAGCCCCGTCTCCGGGACAGGGCTGCTGAACAACCCGACACAAAAAGTGGCGGAAGGCTGGCTTATATTAAATAGGCAGTGGCTACCCGTATGTGACCGTACGTGTAGAGTTGAAGTCTAGGCGTACGTGCGCATGCGCGGTCGTTCCTCACGTATCTTTAGCAGTTGCTAAGCGTATGTGACCGTACTGGTAGAATCGAAGTCTAGGCGTACATGCACATTCCTCACGTATCTTTAGCAGTGTCTACGCGTACGTGACGCCATACCCAGTTTCACTGAGTTTATTCATGATTTTATTTAGACCCTATGCTTAAATATATATAATAAATTAAGATTTTAATTTGGTGGAAATAGCCCTAACCCTAACCCTAACCCTACAGATGCGCACGCACGTACGCCTAGACTTCAACTCTACCCGTACGGTCACGTATGGGTAGACACTACGTATTAAATAACCGCATGATTCTGCAATTTAATACGCTAAGTATATTCACATATTCACATATTTATCAATCATAGCCTGTTACTTTTGAGTGGATCATTTTTGAAATCATGTATATTCATCGACTTTAAAAGTTGAATCAATAATTTTTGTGTATGGCCGCCATCTTGTTTTTAAACACTGCACACAGGAAGCACCACCTGCACAGTTAATGCTCACGGACGCAGGGTTTGCTCGGGTTTAGGCAGGGTTGTCCTTCACCTCTACTTCTGGGAAGCTGTGAATCTTTTTTCTAGGTGACCTGGCTGCTTTGTCGCTTGGTTTTAGAACTCGTTCTTTACATTTGCTATGTTTCTCAAACTCGTCCTGTTATGACCTTAGATGTTGCCAGGACGTAAAACTCCCAACAACCGACGAGCCTATATCTGAAAACTGCATTGTCCAATGAAAGGGTTCACTTTCTGGAGTCAAAACACTGACCTACATTTGATCCTACATTTCCGAATGTTTTGACCTACATTTGATCCTACAAATATCTGAAGTCAATTTAAAATAACTTGCTCCTGCAGAAACCTGGGTCAAAATATCTCAAAAGTTAGCCATTTAAAATACAAATTACTTGAAACTAGAGTAAGGTAGATTATAACAATCAACCTAACATATTTATCTTTAAACAATGACAAACTCAAAACCATTGAACTATATTTAAACAAAATAAAATTTAGTGATGGTTTGTTTACCCTGTCCATAACATCATTATCATCATCATGCTGTCGGTCGCGATGCGACAAAGACTGCTTTCATTACTTGACTGCCGCTCTCCATTTAGCTCTCTGCTGTGAGAGTGATGTCCATGAGTCGGTCTTAATGTCTCTCAGCTTCAGGTTTCTCTTGATGGTATCCTTGAACTGGAGACGAGGGCGCCCTCTCTTTCTGTAACCAGAAGACAGTTGAGAATAGAGGATCTGCTTTGGTAGCCTGTCTGATGACCTCCTCATGAGGTGTCCAGTCCACCGGAGATTCTTTTTGATCTGAAGATCTTCCATAGAGGGCAGCCCTGTCCGTTCGAGTATTTCCTTATTTGTCCATAACATATAAGTTGATGATAGAACTAGGTTTCAACGCTGAACAGCTTTAGTCGTTAGTTTGTGCTTTATTGTCTATACAATGTTAACCCTGTAGAATAAGTTACTTCAAACTAAACTTGATGTGTAAGACGTGTGAATGCAGATAAATCAACGGTTGATGATAGAACTTGGTTTCAATGTTGAACAGCTTTAGTCGTTAGTTTGTGCTTTATTGTCTATACAATGTTAACCCTGTAGAATAAGTTACTTCAAACTAAACTTGATGTGTAAGACGTGTGAATGCAGATAAATCAATGGTTGATGATAGAACTTGGTTTCAATGTTGAACAGCTTTAGTCGTTAGTTTGTGCTTTATTGTCTATACAATGTTAACCCTGTAGAATAAGTTACTTCAAACTAAACTTGATGTGTAAAACGTGTGAATGCAGATAAATCAACGGTTGATGATAGAACTTGGTTTCAATGTTGAACAGCTTTAGTCGTTAGTTTGTGCTTTATTGTCTATACAATGTTAACCCTGTAGAATAAGTTACTTCAAACTAAACTTGATGTGTAAAACGTGTGAATGCAGATAAATCAACGGTTGCTGGGCAACCAGTTGTGAAGGACCAATCAGGGACGTCGTTAGAACTGGAGTGGGAAGCACCGACACAACCTACGACGACGCTACAGAGTTACACCATACAGACCAGAGTGAAAGGTAAATGTTACCCCCTCGTAATCTTCGACACAGCAAGAAGACGGTGTCAAATTCACCTGGACGGGATCGTCAAAGTTAACCCTGTAAAGTCATCCGGTACAGTCCACTGAGACCACAAACCCAACTCGGAATGTAATATATGAATGACGTCACGAGTGGGATTCCCTCATCACATGACCTAATATGGTTTGCCACAAACCAGGGAACACCGGGGAACCCTTTTAGGCTGTGTATCCATAGACTGTTCCCTTGTACGTGTTCCATTGTTCCGTATTCGCTTGTGCTTGTGACATGCCACACAGACAATGAACATGTTCATTCTCTATGGTCCCAGTCAGTACGTCCTTGGGTCCAACCTATGGAAATGGCCGTTAAGCAAAACACAGGTTCATTGTTTGTGTGGGGCGTCACAAGTGAACACGGAACAAGGGAACACGAGACAAGGGAACAGTGTATGGATAAACAGCCTTAAGTTGCACTTGTACTCAAGCCATTGCGGAACTCTCCCTCCACATATTTAGTTACACAAACTGAAAAGGTGTGCTTGGAGAGCATCTGGTGGAGTCCAGTTCCAGTCTCAGCGTCCTATATGGGATCTGTTTAAAGTAAAAGTTTCACTTAACTAGAGTTAGGTGGATTATAACGATCAACCTATTATATTTATATAAACAAAATATGACAATAACTGAAAACCATCGTCTTACGTAACTTGAATATGACATGGCTGTGCTGAAATCTCACCCCATATTGCAAACTTCTCCCACCAGGCTCGGAACAGTGGCAGGTCTGCGTGGACAACCTAGTTATGACGTCATACATGGTGACTGACCTCCAGCCGGGCTTGACCTACTACTTCCGGGTCCTGTGTAAGCTGGTTGACAGTGTGAGCGCCCCCAGCCTGGTGTCTACATCTGTCTGCATCCTTCCGGAGGCGGGTGAGTTTGTAGCTTCAGCTCAGTCTCCAGTCATGGTGGTGGCCGCATGTGTTGAGCGCTCTGCTTCCTGTGTGGCGGGAATTGGATTTGGCCACTATAATATTTGTTCAAGATGTTTTACCAGCTATCTTTACAAAGCACAAATGCTGTGGAGCTGAAATGTCTCAGAAGTTGACTCTATAGTCTACGGACTGGTCATAAGTGTACGCATACTTTGACAGCTTTTTACTGATTGATTGGCATGTGGTAATCCTCTAATTTACATTTGCTGTGATTGATTGATTGATTGGTGGTTGCTTTACGCCGTGTCGGCAGCATATGCCATATTCACGGTGAGAAATGTTTTTGTTCAAACCATCGCTTTTACATGTAAAAGCATACAATCAATTTTGTGTCAATGGACACTCATATATTTTGTAAACTCACAATCATTATAGTTTCTGGTCAAGCTAAATAAAGTTCTAAATGATAGTATTATTCACTGATGAAATTTGTTTAGAAACCTATATGAGGTGTACAAACCAGCTGCCCTCAAAAAGGCTAAAATGTTTTCTTGTTTTACTTTAGTAAAAAGGTCATGCATGTTGTTTGCAGTGTAAAATTGTTGGCTCAGGGCCATGAAATCCACACAGTTTAATAAAGTGTGTTTTAATGTCAGTGGGGACTGACATCCAATACATTTAGTGGGAGGCTGAAAATAGGTATTAAATTGTATGAAAATTGGTATTAAAAAGTGTTAAAAAGTTCTTAAATGTGATTGGCTGATGGGTGCAGGAACCCTGTGTTTAGGATCATGTTGATGCGTCTAATAATCTGTTCTTTTTTACCATTTTCAGATCAACTTGACCAGAATGATCCAAATCGCAAGTGGAAGATGACATTTGACAAGGACTACGCGGTGGTTTCCGAAATATCCAGGTAAAGTCGGTTTAATGATCTATGGGAGGAGGGGGGGGGGGGGAGGGGCAGACTAGGGAACAAACTCCTGCTGAATTCAGTTCAATTCAAAAACTTAAAGCTGCATAGTCCGATGAAGCGTCAAATTTTCAAAACCAAAACAATTATCTAGATTTGAGTCCACATATCTAAATTAGATACTGATGCACTTATTAAGCATTTAATGCATTATTAAGCATTTCTTGCATTATTAAGCATGTCTTGCATTATTAAGCATTTCTTGCGTTATTAAGCATTTCTTGCGGTATTACACATTTTTTGCGTTATTAAGCATTTCTTGCATTATTAATCATTTCTTGCGTTATTAAACATTTCTTGTGTTATTAATCATTTCTTGCATTATTAAACATTTCTTGTGTTATTAATCATTTCTTGCGTTATTAATCATTTCTTGCGTTATTAATCATTTCTTGCGTTATTAATCATTTCTTGAATTATTAATCATTTCTTGCATTATTAAGCATGTCTTGCATTATTAAGCATTTCTTGCGTTATTAAGCATTTCTTGCGGTATTACACATTTCTTGTGTTATTAATCATTTCTTGCATTATTAATCATTTCTTGCGTTATTAAACATTTCTTGTGTTATTAATCATTTCTTGCGCTGTTAAACATTTCTTGTGTTATTAATCATTTCTTGCGTTATTAATCATTTCTTGCGTTATTAATAATTTCTTGCGTTATTAAGCATTTCTTGTGTTATTAAGCATTTCTTGAATTATTAAGCATTTCTTGCATTACTAAGCATTTCTTGCGTTATTAAGCATTTCTATTTATACTTCTTTTTTTTGTTTGTAATTAATTAATTTACCCTGCTCATATCGGATAAGTGTGTTAACACTTGTTTTCACCGCTGGGCAGCAGTAATCCAATTTGGTTCAACTATTTAGAATTTTGATTTAGTAATACATTTTGGTTTTCTTTCTTATTTAGATGAATATATTAGGTTGATGGTTATCATCTACTTTAAGTAACTTTGAAGTAACTATTATTTTATTTTAACAGGATGATATTCGGAGTAAAAACCTGCTAAATGAACTTTGGTGTGCACAGCGACCTGCTGGACATGCTAAGCTTCAGCAGTGACTGGTTCTATTAAATTTACTTGATAGTCCATAATGTGCAGCTAATACCTGTTTAGTGAGTGCACTAGTATTTATTTTTGTTATCGATACAGTATTTATTGTTGCCCTAGCGTGTAAGCTCCCGTGAGGATGCTTGTTTTCAACGTTGGACAGCTGTGAGGAATGTTATGGTGTATGCCCGCGTTCCGGTTCCGGGTTGGTATCCGGGACATCCACCAGCATTTATTTAAGTAGTTAGTATCTACGTTAGTTTTGGGGTGCTTTTTTAGGGGTATAATTTCCTATCATATAACTAATATCATAGCCTAATATGTACATCTAGTGAGGTGGTAATAGGCTTGTGGATAAGGACATGTTCCCAGAATTTGTTGGTTTGTTTTGTTTGCAGCTTTCCTTTCACTTGTGCCCTGTCCCTAACTATTTTCTCATGCCATAGTGTATTATAGGTTGGGTTTGGTACCTTTCGTGATTTGTGCCAGAACACATATCAAGGTGGACTATGGCCTCATTTCTTCCGACCCTCCCAGTACTCCAGATAGCTGTGTATTTATAGGTTTGATGCGCACCCTCTTCCGTTGCCTGTCCTTGGCATGTGTGCTCTTTCACAGTTTGCCTTGACTGCGCCCGATCAGGTGTTATTTGGTGCCCATATGATGGTGTATGGTTTTTATTTGTTCTTTTTTAGGTATTGTTTATAGAGCTCCAGTTTCTTGATTGCTCTGACTGGAGGTGGTTGTTAGTTCCAGGCTTGCGCGGCCATAACTAACACACTTCTCTCATGTATTTTATTAATGCTTATCGTTTCTTTTAGCACTGGTGCGCCTGTATGTCTGGTGTTTCTACCAGCAGTCATTGTGAGACCTTGTTGTGTGGTGTAGTGGTGTGCAAGCAGCTTGAGGTGTAGCTCTCTTCTATTTGTTAGTAGTTTTGTATTGCATTTAATGTGGAGTTCCATCATTGGGAATCTTTTCTGGACCTGGAGCCATACCTTTAGCTCTATTCTGTCGCACTTGTAATTAGCAGGTTTGCATTCCCTCCCATGTCATGAAAGTAGGGTAGGATCATACCTTTGTATATTTTTATTGCCATGTTTTCTGTCATGTAGTATCTTAGTTTTGCTACTAGCCATATTTTATAATTAGCTTCCTTTATTGTATTAGTTATGCAGCTGCCATAATTTAAGTGCCTGTCTAGGTCCACTCCTAGATAGCGATAGCTGTCTACTGACTCGAGTTGACCTGACCCCAGTTGGCAGTTTAACTTTAGGTTTTTGGTGTGCCTGGTTCCGAACAGTACCGTTTTTGATTTACTTGTATTTAGTGTTATTTTGTTTATTTGGCACCATTCGTTTAACTTCAATAGTGTTTTATTTAGGGTTGCTTCTAGTTCCTCGGGTGATTTGCTATCCGCGTAGACCACTGGGTCATCAGCGCATAAAAGCAGGTGTTCTGTTTCTAACCAATTATTGAGGTCATTTATGTAAATTATGAAAAGGAGGGGGCCCAACATGGACCCCTGCGGTAGTCCGTAGTGTAAGTATTCTTCCCCCGATGTTGCCCCATTCGCTATAGTGCACTGTTTCCGGTTTAGCAGGTAGTCACTTACCCAGTCTCCTGTTTTCCCTTTTATCCCATTCGGGTTACCATGTCAAAGGCTTTGCTAAAGTCTATGAATGCTGCCCCCACCATGTTCTTTTGATTTATATTGCTTGCAATGTCATTAGTTAACTTAGCTATGGTTTTATTTTTTTTCGGGTGACATATATCAGCTCATGGTCACTAATACCCCAGTTTCTGGTTCCCGATTTGTGGACATGGTTTGAGTTACTTATAATGAGGTCTATAGTAGAACTGTTTTCCCCTAGTTTAGTTAGTTGACCGATTTTTTTGCACCAGACCTTTACCTTTAATCAGATTTTCTACGGTATTTTTATTTTTGTTATCTGTTTTATAGTTTATATTAAAGTCGCCAAGTAGGAATATCTCCGCAGTTGTGAGTTTGGGTATATTGTCTAGGATAGCCTCCAGTTCCATAATGAATTGCTCCACGTTTCCATCTGGGGGGTCTGTATAGGCTCCCTAATGCAATGTCGGCTTGTTTTTCATTTTTGATTACTGTCCATATTAATTCTAGGTTATTGTTTGATCTGTTTGCTTCTTGTAGCAGATTGTTATCAGTGTTAAGGGATTTCTTTTGTATAGATTGCAACCCCTCCTCCTTTTTTTTATTGTTTGCAGGTTGTTCAGTATCTAGCCGTGTTAGGATAATGTGACTGAGTGGGATATCAGGTCATGGTGCTGGTAGCCTGATCTCCCAGTGGGGAAGCAATATAAAGTCGCCATGACTGTATACTCTCACAAGTCGATACCCGTTCTGATATGACCGTAGATGTTGTTAGGACGTAAACCCCAACAAACAAACAAATCCGACTACCCATCTCTAACCTCTTTGTCTCGATTTTAACACGTGACTTCGTCTCGTTCCTGCTTCCATTTCCGGTTCTGCTTTGCAGAGGGCGCTTCTCGATTGTGAAGAAGTGTGTGGAAGGACGAACTGGCAGGGACGTTGCGGCTAAGTTTATTGCGAAGAAGCTTATGCGGAAGGAGACTGTGGAGAGCGAACACAGCATCATCGTCGGGCTGCAACATGCCAACATCATCGCAGCTCTGGACCTCTACAACACCACCACCTGCCACATCATCGTGCTGCAGCTGTGAGTCATATGACTGTGTGCCACTGACCTACTTTTTTATCACATGGCTGCCCTTTTTCTTTTCTTAAAGATTCTTTCTCCTATCATGGATACGTCTGAATAGTCTTGTTTTCACCATTAGACAGTTGGTCGATAGAAAGCCAGAGCCTACACTTTTACCAACCCAAGGGATTTTTAACCTCCCAAACCACATAGGCGTGGTATGAGAGCAAGTGGCCTTTGATGACGGTGTATTTTTACCTTTTCTTGACATATTTAGCCAGCGTAGAATTACACGTGAGGCTTTGGTGGGGGTGGGGGTGGGGGTGGGGGTGGGTGTGGGTGTGGGTGTGGGAGGGGGGTGAACCATTGGTGATTTCATCCTTGGAATAATATCAAGATGTCTGATAATGGAAAGCTTACCTGATGTTTGCTTGCGTGTGTTGGGGAGCGGGTCATAGCTCAGGCGGTAGAGTGTCCACCTGTGAAGGTGTCGGACATCCTATCGATCCTGCTCAGTGGACACATTTGGAGTTTGGTCTATTTTCCGTTCCAACCAGTGGTCCACAACTGGTCTATCAAAGGCTGTGGTATGTGCTGTCCTGTTTGTGGGAAAGTGCATATGGGTCACTCTCCTGAAAACTGGCCAGAAGTGTCACATGGAGAGTTAAAATCTAATATTTGAATTTTTAACATTTTTTGGTGGCAAATGAAAGCTGGAAATCTCCCCTTTACATCTATGTGAAATATAAATTGATGAGATAAAAAATATTATAGGTGTAGTCCATGATTAAGCTATGTCTTATGGCAGTATAACATGTGTTGCTGAGATGTAACACATGTTTAGGACACCACACAGTCTGCTTAATAACAATCTAAGCAGAATTAAATAATTTCATACTTAGAAGCATATTAATCATGGCATAATTTACAGAAATATGTAGTGCTTATATTGATAAAAAAAAAAAGTAATTCCCAGCCATGCTTTATTCACTGAATAATTAGTGTACAATATTTGTGTGGCATCCAGACACCACTGATTACATCTGTGACTGAAATTTGTAATGTTATTTCTGAAGACATCAAATAAATTTGTTTTAAATTTAAGCATGCATACATGTTAATAAATACTTCCTTTTTGATTTGGGAACTGTTTTGTTTGATATATCAATGCAATACAAGATGTTACTAAGGATCCAACCATGTCCCATATGTCATGGTAGCCTGATCTCCCAGTGGGGAAGCAATATAAAGTCGCCATGACTGTATATGATGTTGACTCGCTACTTGATGAATGATGTTGACTCGCTACTTGATGAATGATGTTGACTTCTTACTTGATGAATGATGTTGACTCGCTACTTGATGAATGATGTTGACTTCTTACTCTTCTGTAAAATATTTTGTTGTTGTAAAAAACACTTCATAACTAAAAGGACCAAAGTTGCACACAGTTTATTTTATTTCCCTTATTTCTTACATCAAATCTGAACATGAATATGAAAAGTATAAGGACAAGAATGAGTAGGAAGTTTGTTTATTGATGTTTTAAAATCCCATCCCAAGCTGACCAGTTTTCAGGAGAGTGACCCATATAAAAGACCCCTTGCTGCTTATCGGAAAGAATAGTCTATGTGGCGGCAGCGGGTTTACTCCAAAGAAATATCTCAGAATGACCATATGTTTGACGTTCAATAGCCGATGATGTGCTCTAGAGGTGTTGTTAAATCAAACAAGCTTTACTTTTTGATGCATTGGCAGGTTGCCGGACGGGCGTCTGTTTGACCTCATTGTGAGCCGGCCTCGGTTTGACGAGACGCAGGCGGCTGGCTTCATCGTTCAGGTCCTCAGCGCCACCCAGTACCTCCACAACTGTCGCATTGCTCACCTCGACCTCAAGGTACTGCCGCTTCCTTTCCAACTCATTCGGCAAACTGCTTTGTGGGGCAGCACTATAAAGTCGCCATGAGCGTGCACTGTCACAAGTCGTTACCTGTAATGATAAGACCTTAGATGTTGCCACGACGTAAAACTCCAACCAACAAATCCAATCCGTACATTGTAAATCACACAAATTGGATCAATATTGTTTAGCGATGAAAAAAGTCAATGTGACTTATTTTGATAGCAGATGAATCATTTTAAAAAGAAAAAGAAAAAGGAAAAACAGGAAGTTGGCGAGGTCGCCATTCTCTCCACGATCCTTCTCTCTAAACCCTAAACTTTACACTCACTTTGCAGCTATAACCACATGCCCCATCATCACTGTAAACCCTAAACTTTACACTCAATGTGCACCTAGAACCACGTGTCTCCTGATGATCAAAGTTGGTAAGGTTCATGCCATACACGTATTTACAATGTACTTTGCAGTGAAATTATCGTAACAAATATTTCACATTAGATAAAATACCAGTTCCTCTATGTGTGCTCACCCGCTCCCCGACCCTCTGACACTGAACTACAGAGCGCAGACTCTCGTCACCCGCACCGTGTAGGTAGCGGGGCCCGCTGGAGCCGCTACTCCACCAGTAAAGCGTGCACACTGTGTGTGTTACCGCAGTGTGTGCCCCCTCCAGCTGCGATATCCAGGTCTCCGTGTAATTTTATTCGCTTCCTCCCTCCGTCCATCCCAGCCGGAGAACCTGATGGTGGACCTGACGAGCGGCTCGCCCAAGGTGAAGGTCATCGACTTCGGCGATGCACAGCACATCTACAATAGCTACTACGTGCACCCGCTCGCCGGAAACCCGGAGTTCGCAGCTCCGGAGCTGGTCAGCGGCAACCCGGTCGGGCTCCTCAGCGACATCTGGTGAGCAGCCGGGACTCTGCGACATTTTGTAATGTTAGTCATGCCCTGCAATGACCACAAATAATTCTACCTGCTCATTCCAACCCATCTTATGTAATCCGAGACTTTTGATTTCTATAACCTAATTTGCTTTAATTTGAAGTAATTTTCAGTTTAAAGGGTTGACTTTGAAGATATCTGATGTGAAAACATGCAAAGTTAATAACAAAGATGAATCCAAATGACGACATGTTCGTCTTCTTGGTTGCGACAGGTCAGTGGCAGTGGTGACGTATGTCATGTTGTCTGGAGTGTCGCCCTTCTTAGACGAGAGTCCGGAGGAGACTTGCTCCAACATCGTTCGGACCGACTTCTGTTTCCCCGAAGAATACTTCACCGTGGTATCTGAAGATGCAAAGCGGTTCATGGTGGCCATGCTTGTTGTTGAGTTGCAGTAAGTTGGGCTTTGCTTTGTGGTACAATCCTTAGCCGTAACCAGCCAGTCTGACCAAATGTTCGATCAGACGCGTCAGATTGCCACAGCGCCTCCGGCCGGGCAGTTTAAACACCAGAAGCTCTGGATAAGGTGTAGGAAGAAATTGCACATCAGATGGTACTATGTGAAATCTGTGTAATATAAATTAAATAAAGTGGACAATTTCTCTTGAAGCATTCGTGAATAGTGAAAGTTGAATCTGAACTTACATATCAATATTGTTATCTATAAATATTTGTTTAATACATTGGTTAGTATATTATATCTGAGCCTACTGGAAATGTGAAAGTACCTGAAATTCTAAATTCTAAAAAATTACCATTTCATTTTTGTATCCTATTATGTGCTGGACAAGCAATTATTTGAATATAATTATCCGGAAACCGATTATCTATGAACTATGTCCTCAGTTCATAGCAACCTGACAACTACACCAACTAACTGACACTCCTCCAGTCATCGACTAGTCAGGCCTTCTCCCTCGCCTGGTGGCGCCACCTCCTGCCTCACGCCTGTACCACTTTTTTCCTTCTTTTTTGATTGCGCATAGTCTTGAAGAAAGAGCTCTTCACGGGTAGACCCCTTACAAACCTCCTTATGTATCTGTATATATATGTCATATAATCCATTATATAAATATAAATCAATGTGCCCAGTGGCGCCACCTGGCTACAATTTCACACACCACCACCATTGAAAGTTCCTCTCATTTTTCATTCAACGCCAACCCGTTAATAACTATTTACATCTTTCATTGAAGCCAACGACCGACGAGTCAGATGTGCATGGATCATGCATGGATCCAGAAGTCGCTGACCGCCCCTACCCCGGGTTCCGCATTCCCGAAGAACATACCAACTGCCAAGTTGGTGGACTTCATTGAGAGACGCAGGCACAAGGTGGGTACCACATGTAGCTCGGCTCAGAGGCATATCGATGCTGGATGGTCAGGGGTATTTGGACATTAACAGATCGGGGGGAGGGGGGTTGCATTGTCAGGAATAAGATAAATCAGGGATGAAAGATCTCCGTGATTTCGTAGATTTCCGCCATTTTTTATATTCACTGAATAATATTCACAAAATGAATCAACGAATCACGAGATCTATGACAGCAATTGGTTAGTCTGAATCCCGTTCTTATATGACTTTAAATGTTGCTATAACATAAACCCCAGCAAGAAAGTTTGGCATGAGCGATAATATAATCACACTAAGGACAGTTGAAACCTAACTTCTACTATTTTTCCGCGATTCCCGGACACTACTAATCCTATTGAGACTGGCACCCAAAACTACCGTCTTGATAGAATTTCTACTCCCTGGGATATCGCTTTCTCCGCCCGGTTATAAGGTGGTGTGAGTGCATGTCTATTTGCGGTCGGCAGAGCCTAGACCCTGACTGGTCCTTAATGACCTGCCGTTATAAGGCGGTGTGAGTGCCTGTCTATTTGGGGCCGGCAGTGCCCAGACTCTGGCTGGTCCTTAATGACCCGTCGTGATAAGGCGGTGTGAGTGCCTGTCTATTTGGGGCCGGCAGAGCCTAGACTCTGGCTGGTCCTTAATGACCCGTCGTGATAAGGTGGTGTGAGTGCCTGTCTATTTGGGGCCGGCAGAGCCTAGACTCTGGCTGGTCCTTAATAACCCGTCGTTAGTTTTATTCAAGAGTAAATTTCGGATGAAGTAGGTCGAGAGCGAGGGTGAGTTTGGACGCTGGCGGAACCAAGGAATTTGACTGCTCGCATGCAGACCCCTGTTTCTCCAGGCCGCTCGAACCACGTCCCCCTCAGCCTCAGACTGCTGTTAATAGCAGCAGACGCATTACATTCATAATAATAAATATTTGCAAATTGAGCATCCACCTTCCGTTCTGGTAGGTCGAGGGATTCGAATCACCAGGTTCAAACCCTGGCCGAGTGACACCAATGACTTAAAAATTTATACTTGTCGCTACCTAGCCAGGCGCTCACCATTATTAGGATAGGGCAAGGAGCAGTGGAATGAGGAAGACCAAACATCCGTGATTGAAATTTCCTCTTCTTAATCGACTAATGTACAAAAAACACAAGACGTATGTTTAAATAGAGTGCCTTTACTTGAGGGACCCACTCTAAGGCGGCCAACAATGAAACCACTGATACATCTTGTCAAGCTCTAATTCGCGACATAACGACATTCACTCCCGTAAATCTGTGTGTAATAGGCGCATAATTAATGCAATTGTAATTTGTAATTTCTGCACCATCACAAACAGATTCAATTCCGTTAGAAATTGAGGTAAAGGAAGTTTATTTGTTTTTTCTTCTTTTTTTAAAGTGGAATTATGATTACTGCATTCTTATAATTCCACATGAAATTATAGGTTCTTTGTTTTTATTAAGTAGAATTATAATTGCTGCCCTTTTACCATTCTAAGTATTAAAACAAAGTGTGCTATCCTAAACCTTTCTGTGTCCTAACAGTCTCTTTGCGAATTAACTTTGAGGTCATGTGATGTGTGTATGCTTCGTAACCTGACCACGTGACCTGCCTAGGTCATGTGACAAAGCTGATGCCCGACTTAAATCTTGATAATGATTAACTGACACCCTACTTAAATCTTGATAAGGATTAGCTGATACGTTACTTAGATCTTGATAAGGAGTAGCTGATACCTTACTTAAATCTTGATAAGGATTAACTGATACCCTACTTAGATCTTGATTAGGAGTAGCTGATACCTTGCTTAAACTTTGATAAGGATTAACTGATACCCTACTTAGATTTGGATAAGGATTAACTGATACCCTACTTAAATCTTGATAAGGAGTAGCTGATGCCTTACTTAAATCTTGATAAGGAGTAGCTGATGCCTTACTTAAATCTTGATAAGGAGTAGCTGATGCCTTACTTAAATCTTGATAAGGAGTAGCTGATGCTTTACTTAAATCTTGATAAGGATTAACTGATACCCTACTTAGATTTGGATAAGGATTAACTGATACCCTACTTAAATCTTGATAAGGAGTAGCTGATGCCTTACTTAAATCTTGATAAGGAGTAGCTGAGGCCTTACTTAAATCTTGATAAGGAGTAGCTGATGCCTTACTTAAATCTTGATAAGGAGTAGCTGATGCTTTACTTAAATCTTGATAAGGATTAACTGATACCCTACTTAGATTTGGATAAGGATTAACTGATACCCTACTTAAATCTTGATAAGGAGTAGCTGAGGCCTTACTTAAATCTTGATAAGGAGTAGCTGATGCCTTACTTAAATCTTGATAAGGATTAGCTGATGCCTTACTTAAATCTTGATAAGGATTAACTGATACCCTACTTAAATCTTGATAAGGATTAGCTGATACCCTACTTAAATCTTGGTAAGGAGTAGCTGATGCCTTACTTAAATCTTTATATGGATTAACTGATACCCTACTTATATCTTGACAAGGATTAACTGATACCCTAGTTAAATCTTGATAAGGATTAACTGATACCCTACTTAAATCTTGATAAGGATTAACTGAATCTTGATAAGGATTAACTGATACCCTACTTCGAGCTTGATAAGGATTAACTGATACCCTACTTAAATCTTTATTTGGATTAACTGATAGCTTACTTAAATCTTGACTAAGATTAGCTGAATCAGGATTAGTTGATCCCTTATTTAAACCTTGATAATTATTAGCTGATACTCTTTATATTCCTGAAAATGTTGCAACTTCTAAAGCTAAGATTCCATATACATGGTATACGGCATGCTAATGCATACGCAGTCTTTCTTGCTCCAAATTTGTGGAGGAAAGTCAAAGTTCCTGTTTTCTCATGCAAATGAAGCAGTATTCGCATTCGCCTTGAGCGGTCCATTCAGCGGTCCACTTGCCACATTCGCATTCACATCCAGACATATGGAAGCACCACTGTGCTTATCCATTTTTTATTGCATTCGCATATTGCGTATATAGAATCTTAGCTTAACTCGTTACTTGATGAATGATGTTGACTTGTTACTTGATGAATGATGTTGACTTGCTACTTGATGAATGATGTTGACTCGCTACTTGATGAATGATGTTTACTCGCTACTTGATGAATGATGTTGACTCACTACTTGATGAATGATGTTGACTACTTACTTGATGAATGATGTTGACTACTTACTTGATGAATGATGTTGACTCACTACTTGATTAATGATGTTGACTCGGTACTTAATGAATGATGTTGACTCCTTACTTGATGAATTATGTTGACTCACTACTTGATGAATGATGTTGACTACTTACTTGATGAATGATGTTGACTCGTTACTTGATGAATGAGGTTGACTCACTACTTAATGAATGATGTTGACTCGTTACTTGATGAATGATGTTGACTCGTTACTTGATGAATGATGTTGACTCACTACTTGATGAATGATGTTGACTTGTTACTTAATGAATTATGTTGACTTGTTACTTGATGAATGATGTTGACTCATTACTTGATGAATGATGTTGACTTGTTACTTGATGAATGATGTTGACTCCTTACTTGGTGAATGATGTTGACTCCTTACTTGATGAATGATGTTGACTCGCTACTTGATGAATGATGTTGACTCGCTACTTGATGACTGATGTTTACTCGCTACTTGATGAATGATGTTGACTCACTACTTGATGAATGATGTTGACTACTTACTTGATGAATGATGTTGACTACTTACTTGATGAATGATGTTGACTCACTACTTGATGAATGATGTTGACGCGGTACTTAATGAATGATGTTGACTCCTTACTTGATGAATGATGTTGACTCACTACTTGATGAAGGATGTTGACTACTTACTTGATGAATGATGTTGACTCGTTACTTGATGAATGAGGTTGACTCACTACTTAATGAATGATGTTGACTCGTTACTTGATGAATGATGTTGACTCACTACTTGATGAATGATCTTGACTTGTTACTTAATGAATTATGTTGACTTGTTACTTGATGAATGATGTTGACTCCTTACTTGATGAATGATGTTGACTTGTTACTTGATGAATGATGTTGACTCCTTACTTGATGAATGATGTTGACTCCTTACTTGATGAATGATGTTGACTCGCCACTTGTTTAATGATGTTGAGTCACTACTTGATGAATGATGTTGAGTCGCTACTTGATGAATGATGTTGACTTCTTACTTGATGAATGATGTTGACTCGCTACTTGATGAATGATGTTGACTCGTTACTTGATGAATGATGTTGACTCACTACTTGATGAATGATGTTGATTCCTTACTTGATGAATGATGTTGACTCGCTACTTGATGAATGATGTTGACTTCTTACTTGATGAATGATGTTGACTCCTTACTTGATGAATGATGTTGACTCACTACTTGATGAATGATGTTGACTCCTTACTTGATGAATGATGTTGACTCCTTACTTGGTGAATGATGTTGACTGCTTACTTGATGAATGATGTTGACTCACTACTTGATGAATGATGTTGACTCACTACTTGATGAATGATGTTGACTCCTTACTTGATGAATGATGTTGACTCGCTACTTGATGAATGATGTTGACTCACTACTTGATGAATGATGTTGACTCGCTACTTGATGAATGATGTTGACTCACTACTTGATGAATGATGTTGACTCACTACTTGATGAATGATGTTGACTCACTACTTGATGAATGATGTTGACTCACTACTTGATGAATGATGTTCACTCGCTACTTGATGAATGATGTTGACTCGCTACTTGATGAATGATGTTGACTCCTTACTTGATGAATGATGTTGACTCCTTACTTGGTGAATGATGTTGACTCCTTACTTGGTGAATGATGTTGGTGACTGCCGTTGAGACCCTCCCCCTGTTCTGCTTCACTTGGCACGCAGCTGGTCGAGGTGTGGGACCCCTGGTAAGTCGTTACAGCCGTCAGTCCCTGCTCGTCTCTTGGAGACTCCGCATGTTGAACGTGGTCGTTTTTTAATTACACACGCACACATTTATATATTATATAAATTTACTCCGAACGATTGGAGGATTGGCCCCACGAGGGAGGTCGAGCGGTGCATGCTGGTACCACCACCACCACGGGTGGGGGGGGGGGGGGAGTGCACACACTACAGGCATTATTACCCTATGCTCTATAATCTATTAACCTATGCTCTATAATCTATTATTACCCTATGCTCTATAATCTATTATTATCCTATGCTCTATAATCTATTATTACCCTATGCTCTATAATTTATTATTATCCTATGCTCTATAATTTTTTCTTACCCTATGCTCTATAATATATTCTTACCCTATGCTCTATAATATGTTATTACCCTATGCTCTATAATCTGTTATTACCCTATGCTCAATAATGTATTCTTATCCTATGCTCTATAATCTATTCTTACCCTATGCTCTATTCTTACCCTATGCTCTATAATCTGTTCTTACTGTATGCTCTATAATATATTATTACCCTATGCTCTATAATCTATTATTGCCCTATGCTCTATAATCTATTATTACCCTCTGCTCTATAATCTATTATTACCCTATGCTCTATTATTACCCTATGCTCTATAATCTATTCTTACCCTATGCTCTATAATCTATTCTTACCCTATGCTCTATAATCTAGTATGGGAATATAAACAAGGACACTATCTTCAGTTCCTTATATTATAATATACTCACTATATTCTATCTAACTGGCCCTGTGTAGTTACAGTATTGGCCACACTGGCGCCACCTGTGAGGGGCTCTAAACATTCTATGCCAGCTGCGTCTGGCCGTTATCGCCTATAGACGCGTTTGGACGGACAGATTTGAACTATAGATATAACTTTAGGTTGCAGTAACTTTCATTAGAAATAGCTACCTTTGTCCTTTGTAGATGTTTTAAGTGAAAACCAGCATATTTAATGTTGGTGTGCATGTTGAAATGGTAGACATCTCCTCAGGTTTGCACAACTTGTAGACGTGACAGGTAGTATTAAGTTCATATAACATTCCTTCTGTGCCATGATATATTTGTAATAAGCGCACCAGTGTGTTAGTTGGCGATGTTGATTCTAGCCCAAGGAAGTGTTTTGGTTTTGAAAATGCTGTGGTTTTATTGAATTACACAACTTCTAATTAAAATATCCTTGTATGCCCTACAGTTTGCTGTTTTTGTTTTACATCCTGGCAATATCTAAGGTAATCCTAGGAGCACCCTATGTATAAATGATATACATATAGGAGTAGCTACAAATAATAAACGAGACAAGAGAGGCAAATGGATTGGCAACTTTATACATATATCTCGACCAATGGTATACGCCTTATATTTTTATATATAGTGTGTAACGCAGAAATACTTCAGGACGGAAAGAGTGTACCGGGATATCTTGATTATTATTAGTTCCTTCCGTAATAATTAGCAAGAATATAACAGAAAGGAGACAAGTCAGATTTGTATGGATCGAGCCTATAACTCTGGCTGGCCCTTAGACCTACCGTTAATTTTATTGAACTCAATCGTTGGCGAAATGTGCCGTTAGTAGGGGGATGAGGCGCTGCCTGGAGGACAGGAGGGGAATTAGGGGAGCTGCTTGGAAGCAGGCCTCCCGGTCTCCAGGTCGCACCCCAGCCTCCAGTAACCCAAGTAGAAAGGAGCATATCAAAAGGAAAGTTACAGGAGCAGTCGTAATAATAACAATAGAAGACAGGAGAATTACATACATAATAATATTTGCATAAGTACTTTATGCCTCACATAATCTCATAAAACCACAACATTTTCAAATCCAAATCACTTCTCTTGGTTTGAATAAGCATAACCAACTGACATGCTGGTGCACTTATTAAACATCTTGTGGCATAGAGGGAATGTTACGTCAATTTAATAGAACCTGTCACTTCTACAAGTTGTGCAAACCTGATATGCCCCGCATTTCGGTGTACTCACTAAAATGAACTTTGCATGTTTTCACTTCAAATACTTGCAAAGTTAGCTATTTCTAATCAAAGATTCTCCAGCATAAAGTAAAATGGATTATAGCGATTAACAAGAATATTGTTGGTAGAAACTCAAATAGATGGGATTACACAACTTTAAATAGGAACCACAAGACCCGCTTTTGGCACTGCTAAATTTGTTATTCTGAAAACTGACATTTATTTACCAAATTATGCGATTTGTAAAAATGCTTTGGTAATAGAAAATACGACTAGAATACAATTTGTATTTATTTAAAAATTGATTTTAGTTGATCTGAGGTTGGTCTTGGGTTTCTGATCCCGGCTGGAATCTGTTGCCGCTGATGATTTCTGTATAAAGGGCGAGAATTCATGGTTTTTGTTGTCGTTGAGTTCTGTTGTGGCTTTTTTGTGTGTGTGGACTTTTACTATACATATATCTTGACGTCCAATAGCCGATGATAAAAATCAATGTGCTCTAGAGGCGTCGTTAAATAAAACAAACTATAGATATATATGTATATAAGGTTTTTTTTTAATATTACTATAATTATTTAGTAGAAAATGGTGTGTAGATTATTATTGTTGTTATTAGAGTGTTGTCTGTGTGGTATACTGCATGTGCTTTCGTTGTCTGTGAAGTGTGAGGTGGTTTCAAGCTTCTTAGAACAAGCAGCACCGAATCGGGAAGATCCATTGTCCGCCAGTGACCTCTCCCTGCTTAATCAAGGAATATAGGGGGAGCGGGACGTAGCTCAGGCTGTAGAGTGTCCACCTGTGAAGGTGTCGGTCATCGGACCAATCCTGCTAAGTGGACCCATTTGCAGATTGGGCTATTTTCCGTTCCAAACAGTGGTCCACAACTGGTTCATCAAAGGCTGTGGAATGTGCTGTCCTGTCTGTGGGAAAGTGAATATAAAATACCCCTTGCTGCTTATCGGAAAGAGTAGCCTTTGTAGCGGAAGCGGGTTTCCTCCAGAAAAATGTCAGAATGTCCATATGTTTGACGTCCAATAGCCGATGATAAAAATCAATGCGCTCTAGAGGCGTCGTTAAATAAAACAAGCTTTACTTTAACGAATTTAGGGGGGGCTAATTAACAAATACCTGAGACAAGTAGCACTGGAAACACTTGGTAACCCCCCCCCCGCCCATCCTGCCTCTCGAGTGTTGAGAGGATTGTGAGATGACAGGCGATGCTGCTTATTTGGTAAAATGAATAAACCTTTCCAAAAATATGCAATTGGAGCCAGAGCCTCGCTTCCATTTATGTGGGTACGTGGCTGCGTACCGCCTGAGATTACAACATTTAAACTAATTAAAATATTGGAGCTTTTATAGCGTTTTTTTCCAATAGCATTTTATTCCATCGCTGAACATGTCTGAGCACCACCTGAAACTCGCAACCTACGCCCCTAGGAGTTAAGGTTCTATGTCATGTCTTCCACAGTCCTACAAATATAGGTTTGTTTGTTTTTTAAGTCTTTTTTTATACACATCTGTTTCTTTCATTTTACTTTCAGAATGATATCGAGCCGGTGCGACCTCTACTGGGCTACTGAAGCAGCGGACGCAGCAACAAGCACCGGGAGTAGTGACGTCACCACTGGCAGGTGTGACGTCATACCACCGGCATGGCCGTGACGTCATTAGTGTCAGCAACCATGACGTCTTTCAGAGTGTGTCAGTGAGCAGATTGACTGACGCCACAAACATGTTATACATAGCTACACACAAATATATATATATATATATATACATATATCAGAAGTGCCAAGTAGATAAGAGTGTGTGAATAGGGCGATCTCTGTAATACACAAATTGTAAATAGGGATAAATAGTGTAGGTAATGGGGGAGGTTGCAGGAGAGTCTAGGAACATTTTGGGGGGCAAAGTGATGCAAAATGGTGCATTCTGGTGCATTTTTATGAAAAATATCCTTACAAATTTTAAAAAGACAAGCTGAAAAAGTTATTTGGTGGGAGACAAATTAAAGTGGGAGATTAAGGTTATTTTGCTATATTTTAGGGAGATCTTCCACCAAATCGGGAGACTTGGCACCTGTAATATATATATGACAGAAAGGAAGAGAGTGAGAGAGATTGATTCTCTGATGCTGTCATTGGCTGGTCACCTGGCTCCTTCACCCAACACATGGTCGAGGTTTCCAAGATGGCGGTGCGACTGGTGCTGCCGACTGGCGTCCCTCCCGCACACTAAGCTGCTGGTGTTGATTGCCCATTATCGCTCACTGACTTGCCACTAGTTGCTGCGGCTGTGATTGTTGTCCACCACCTGCTATATACGGTAGATCCAGTCAGGTTGATAAAAGCAGTTTTACTGATGCCCTAAAGCCCTGCGTAGAACCCTACTAGGAGCGGTTCAACGACCCCCTAAAGCCCTGAGTAGAACTCTACCGGGAGCAGTTCGACTGACAATCTAAAGGCCTGCGTAGAACTCTACTGGGAGCAGTTCAACTGACACCCAAAAGCCCTGCGTAGAACTTGGCTGAGAGCAGTTCGACTGATGCCCTAAAGCCCTGCATAGAACTCTACTGGGAGCAGTTCGACTGACGCCCTAAAGCCCTGCCTAGAACTCTGCTGGGAGAGGTTCGACTGATGCCCTAAAGGCCTGTGTAGAACTCTGCTGGGAGCAGTTCGACTGATGCCCTAAAGTCCTGCGAAGAACTCTGCTGGGAACAGTTCGACTAATGCCCTAAAGCCCTGCGTAGAACTCTACTGGGAGCGGTTCAACGACCCCCTAAAGCCCTGAGTAGAACTCTACTGGGATCAGCTCGACTGACACTGTGTAGAACTCTAGTGGGAGCAGTTCAACGACCTCCTAAAGGCCTGCGTAGAACTCTACTGGGAGCAGTTCGACTAACCCCCTAAAGGCCTGCGTAGAACTCTGCTGGGAGCAGTTCGACTAACCCCCTAAAGGCCTGCGGAGAACTCTGCTGGGAGCAATTCGACTTATGCCCTAAAGGACTGCGTAGAACTCTACTGGGAGCAGTTTGACTAATGCCCTGAAGCCCTGTGTAGAACTCTGCTGGGAGAGTTCTGAACAGACACTTTGATTTTCTGCAAAGGCTACACTTAAATATGCATAAGGTATCATCTTATACTGAAAGACTCTCATGATATGGTCATGAGGCTGAGCAAATGGCTTGAGTTATTAAGTGGTTCTATATTGGTGTGATTAGATTAATGATTTATTGATTCTCCCTGGGTATCCAAGGCGCTCTAGAGGCTATGTAGAAGTGTCTTATTCACCGAATCCATAAATTTCAGACGCGGTTCAGAAGTTGGGGAAGCGCTCTCCCTCCATATGGGCACTCATATGTTTGATGTACAGCCATTAATTATATATTCATTAAATCATAAATGATTTTTTTCATATAGTTTTATTTTCATTAAATACCTTCAGAATGTATGTTCATGACATGTCAGGTGTCATTAATGGGTGACAATGCTTACCTGGAGAACTTCGTTGTCATTGCATTGCAGTGAGTTCCAGGTAGTTTCAAGTTAGTTAAAGTCACCCGGTATAGTCCATTGAGATGACAAACAAACTCAGAATGTCATATATGAATGGCATCATGGGTGCGATTCCATCACCACGTCACCAAATTTGGCTCCCCACTGACTGGGGAGCATCTGTAGGTTGCACTCACACTAGCCATTTTGACACTCAGTCTCCACATATTCTCTTACACAAACCGAAAAGGTGTGCTTGGAGAGCATTTGTCGGAGTACAGTTCCAGTCTCAGCATCCTATACCGGGTTCATTTAAGAGTCGGATCAGTGTATGAAGGGCACGGCACAAAGCTGTATGCGGTCCTTTGAAGTGTTGTATATAAGTTCTGACGAGTGAGTTGAGATTTTACGTTCCTTATGATTAGCAAGTTACACATGTAGAGACTTACTCTACTGTCATGACCCACAACCGACTCATCTGAAGGAAATAGTTCCGGATTCTAGTCACGTGACCTAGCCGGATGATGCAGATAACTACTCCTTTAAAGACAATTTTGTTAGAAACTGGATTCAGCAAGGAAAGCTTTTGTTTTCTTTTAAACGAGGCCATGTCCGGTGTTTCTCTGTGCTGGAAATGGCGGGCGGTTTGAGAGGCTTTGTGGATGTTCTGATGAACGTGAGTGCAGACTGTGTTGGCGTATGATGTGATATTGGGGACGTTTGAGACAACTTATTATTTATGTACAAGAAAAGTTGCCGCTTTTTCTTCTTCCCTTAGCTTTAATTTAGTCGAAGTCCGCCTCAAACCTAGAGGAGTATGAATGTGGGACAAAGACTTCCTGTTTAATATCTTGTTGCAACACAGCTTCATCGCACTGTGTAAATAGTCTTTTTGTGTGCCTTTAGACAGAACTCATGGAGCATGGTGTTTTCAATATAAGCGTATTTGGTCAAAATCTCATTGGAACTAATGGTTCATGTTTGATCACCGATGTTAAACAACATTGAGTCTCGTCGGTACTTGGATGGATGATGACGTGGGAACGTGAGGTGCTGTAGACATCCTGATACAGGCTTATAGTCTACTAAATCAGTAGTGGATAAGTAATAGTTGAGTCCCGTCAGTACTTGGATGGGTGACCACCTGTGACTACGAGGTGCTGTAGACATCCTGATACAGGCTTATAGTTATAGCCTGTCGTATCAGTACTGGATAAGTAATAGTTGAGTATATTATATATACCCACTAGAGGAGAAGCAACAGACATGCAATTAAAAGTTGCATAATCCAATGAAATCATCTTTTCTAAATCAAAACATCGACCTATAGTTGATCTTACAAGTTCTACTTCGGTACTAGTGGTTGCTTGTTGGAGTTTTCCGTCCTGGCAACATCTAAGGTCATATCAGGACGGGAGTACCAGTGTGTTCATTCATTTCTCCAGACCTTTCCCTTATAAACATGAAGACTGGCTGACTGTCACGTGACCTAATTAACACCACAATGGCACATCACACTTGGCTTCAAGTCGTGTGTGAGCTCAAGTTACTTTTCACTCCAAACATTTCCGCAGTTTGTCAACCACCATAAAAGTTACAGCAAACTGAAATAAAGTACATGAGCATTATAATTTTGAAATCACATGAGAATAAAGAGCTTACATTCTAGATCTACGTTTTCTTCCCAAATACAGAGATGAAAGAAAGATGTCTATGTTTTCGCTTTTTTAAGTGAAAAAGCAGACGGCACTTGTAGGTTTTGCAAGACTACAGAGTTGTGAACAAATTTGCGGAAGTCCTGTTTCTTTTCAGTCAGACACAAAGTTTATCCGAGTTGAAGAAAGTCCAGGGCCCGTATGCGTGAAGAATTATTTATCGCCCCCGGTGGTAAGGACCGAGTTTGGGGTAGCTATCGTTGGTGGTAAGAAATGGGTCACGGGGTATGCATGAAGCCAAAGCGGCGAGGAGGTAGGTACCCTAGCAGTTACTTTACATTCGTCGATTCGACACTATTAATATCACCGCCAATGCGGCGGTAGCCTTAATAACGGTTCGAATTTAGGGTTATATTGATAAAATTTCACTTATTGGGTATGTAATTCTGTTAAATATGATTGCATTGAATAGATTTGGGCCCAAAAGATTGCCGCTGGCGTTGTGCCAGTATGGATAGCGGCGGCGGCGATTTGTTTACTTTACACTCGTCGATTCGACACTATTAATATCGCCACCAATGCGGCGGTAGCCTTAATAACGGTTCGAATTTAGAGTTAAATTGATCAAATTTCACTTATTGCATATGTAATTCTGTTAAATATGATCGCATTCGATAGATTTGGCCTGAGTCGGTCCCTACCCCCGCCCTTATACCTGCTACTGAGTGGGGATAGCTTACCCGACTTTTAGCTCTCAGGGTTTCCATAACACTGCCCCATGCATACCGACTTTTCGCCGCTACCCCGGATATCCCCTCTACCCCCAGGGGTAGAGCGCTACCACCGCTCCATGCATACGGGCCCAGAACTTGTCCAAACTTCGGTCAAAGATGAAAGACTTGGGGGCGAGAAAGAAAGGAATGGAATGTTGTTAAATTTAATAATCTTTGTGGTTTTTGTTTGGTTTTTGTTGTTTTGCAAAGGAGTAAGTTTGCTGCATACAGATGACATTGCCATTTTAAATGTGGTTAATATGTGGCCTGCACGCAGCCTGAAGCATTTGGTTTCACTGAGAACACTCTGTGTAACCAGTGCGGATTTGTGTACGTCCAAATTAACGCCCTTCATGTTCAGCCTAAAGCACTTGGTTTCACTGAGAACACTCGGTGGAACCAAGGGGGACTTGTGTAAGTCCAAATTAACGCCCTTCATGTTCAGCCTAAAGCACTTGGTTTCACTGAGAACACTCGGTGGAACCAAGGCGGACTTGTGTAAGTCCAAATTAACGCCCTTCATGTTCAGCCTAAAGCATTTGGTTTCACTGAGAACACTCGGTGGAACCAGTGCGGACTTGAGTACGTCCAAATTAATGCCCTTCATGTTCAGCGCAATCTGTGCAGATGTTTCGAGATCATCTTGTGCAATCAGACGTTCTGGTGTCGTGTGGCTTCAAACTGGAAATTACTAGCATAGGGCAAGGACTGGTTAGCTCAGTGTCAGGATAATGTGACTAAGTGGGATATCAGGTCATGGTGCCAACGGCCTGATTTCATAGTGGGGCAGCACTATAAAGACGCCATGAGTGTGCACTGTCACAAGTCGGTACCCGTCCTGATATGACCTTAGATGTTGCCAGGACATAAGCCTCCAACAACCAACCAATGAAACTGGAAAGTAGGTCAGCACCACTGGACGTCACGTGGTCACGTGTAACTGGAAATTATAGCTGCATAGTCCGATGAAAGCATCACATCGTCAAAACCAAAACACTTATCTAGACTTGATTCTACATATTCAGCTTTGATACTGGTGCACTTATCAAACGTTTGTTGCTGCGTAGAAGGTCATAATACGTCAATCTACTAGAACATGTTACTACTGAAGCATGTGGCATCAGATTTTGACGTGCTTGCCAAAATTAATTTGGCATTTTTTCACATGAAATATCTTAGTTAGCCTTTTAAAATAAAAGTAACTTCAAAGTAAAGTAGGTTGTAACGATTAATGTGATTTATTTATCGCAGAGAATGCCAGAAACTCAAAACCATCGGACTGTGCAACTTTAAGATGAGATGCATCCAAGACATTGATCTACCAAAACCCAGTTTCAATTCAGTGTCACTAGATCGACTTGCAATCATTAATTCCATACCAATATGGAATCGATACTAAATTAAGATGGACATCAACAAATACATTATTTATTAATTTGTAGAAAATTTGTAGAAAATTCAGATCGGTGGAGAATAATAAAAATAATACCTAAAGATTGGCAATATATTCAACATGGCTGTTTCGACACTGAATCAATAGACTACATCACGGTTCCAGCGGCGCGGTGCATTGTGGGATGCATCAGAGCAAAACAACCCCCACCCCCCCCCAGAAGCACATGGCACATGCTAATACACTGGGTGCAGCTATGAAATGTGCTAGTTTCAGCTCATCTCAGCTCTTGTTTGAAACATAGAACACCAACTAAAAAAATATATATAATAAATTAAGATATTAATCTTTTATCCAGCATTGCATTTACAGCAATATAATCAGCACATCTTATGCCATGTGCATTTAGATTTAGACAAATCTGGGCACTCAGACTAGTGTTAGAGCCATAGCCAGAGTCAGTTTTACTTATTTTATTCATGTTTTTATTTATATCCACACAACCTAGGCACAAACCGCTTGGAACACATATAGAAAACATGTTTAACAAAAAGATTATATTAAAATAATAAGGTTAGGGTTTTGGATTTCTATTAATTTTGAATAAAACTGATGTTTTTCACTGCGTGTATTGGCAAACTCAATGGCCGTATGCCTTTGCTTTGCTCCCAACTCCGTTTTCAGCGCATGCGCACTCGGAACTGTGATGTAGTCTATTTGAACCCATGTTTGACATTTCACAATGGTGGACGTTGATTGGACGAGTTTGCGCCCATGAAATTATTATATTCCACGTGTTGTAGTGTTGTACCTAGATAAAAGATTCACCTCGTACTTACAGTACAAGGGTGAACGACAACGTAGTCTAAATACGGGCGAAAACTGCTTTAGTATGGAACATGAGGTAGAATCCCTGGTTCCAGTATCAAATGGCTACTTAGATCGGCACAGAGTTGGTGAAATGGGAGAGAATGCAAAAAGACAAGATATCGGTGATAGAACGCCGCCGATTTCACTTTTAAAGTCTATTAAACTAAATGTTTTATTATACTTTTAAAACAAAAGTAGCAGGTAAATATTCAGATATATGTGCAGAATATATTTTGCTTCTTAAATTAAGAATTTATTAGCTCGGTTCATTTACCCAGCATGTCGAGATTTGTCTCCAGCTTTTATATCGGGTTGTTCTTCATCCCTCCTGTGGCTACCGCAGCAGTTCGGGGTGAATCTTTTATCTATGTTGTACCAAGTGCACAGTGCGAGTGCCTTTCTTCACTAGACACAATAAACATTACCCTATATTTAAACTTTGATAGACGCTTTGTTTGACAAATTTCACCAGCTATTCGCGGATATCTGACACTAGTCCAACACAAAGTACTGGACAGACTACTGTAGGTGACCTAGATGCACGTGTTTATTTTGCCAGACACCAGTTTTTTCCCGCCATTAAATATGTTGCATAATTAAGAATAGTTCACGATACAGAGGTTTTTTAAAGTTATTTTTTAATTATTTATTTTGTACTCCTGTACCCTGTACATTAAAGTCTTGGGAGGTGTATCTCAGACTGATGTTTCTGAACAGCGGTATCTATGGCAACAGCAGACTCCAAGGTAAACAGATGAGAAATCTCAGTTCAAAGATTAAAATAGATGAATCGCGGTATCTATGGCAACACGAGACTCGGAGGTAAACAGATGAGAAATCTCAGTTCAAAGATTAAAATAGATGAATCGCGGTATCTATGGCAACACGAGACTCGGAGGTAAACAGATGAGAAATCTCAGTTCAAAGATTAAAATAGATGAATCGCGGTATCTATGGCAACACGAGACTCGGAGGTAAACAGATGAGAAATCTCAGTTCAAAGATTAAAATAGATTAATCGCGGTATCCATGGCAACACCAGACTCGGAGGTAAACAGATGAGAAATCTCAGTTCAAAGATTAAAATAGATGAATCGTGGTATCCATGGCAACACGAGACTTGGAGGTAAACTGAGATAAGTCTCAGTTCAAACATTGAAATAGAAAAGGGTATTATGTATAATATAAGTTTGTGTGAATACGCTATTAACCGTACAAAGGTGTGTATTTATTATTCACATATATTATGGTGATATATGATATCTTTGCAGTTTGTCGTAGAGAAGAGAACTCGTGGCGACCTGAAATGGTTTGCTCGCCCGCCGTCTGGTTCTCACTTGTAGAGTGGCAAGACAATGATGGTCTGTTGCCGATGTTTTGTGTAATAAAGGTATTTTGAAATGTCCCACCTGGCGGGCATTTAACGCACTACAACGTGTCTTCTACTATATTACGTGTTCACCCGCGTTTCCATGGTTACCTGTGCCGGTTTGACGTGTTTTATGTTCCTCACCTGGCACCCATGTATCACTCGCTGTTGACAATTTTTCTAGCCTGAATTAAAAAAAAAAATGAGTGTTTAAAGTTGCATAGTCCGATGTTTTTGAATTTCTGTATTTTTTTCTGAGATAAATATATTAGATCGATCATTAGTATCTACTTTACATTAGTTCAAAGTTACTTTTATTTTAAATGGTAAACCTTTTAGATATTTTGAGTGCAAACATGGAAAATTAGTTTTGGCAAGCCTTCTGCAGTAACAGGTTCTGTTAAATTGACTCAATATTGCCTTCTATGCAGAAACTTTTTTTTATATATATTTTTTATTGAGGCTGTATTTATACTGTCCCTAGCATGTAAGCCCGGGTACCCAGGCTTGTTTTCAATGCTGGCCAGCTGTAGTGTTGGTGTTGTCTTACCAAGCAGTAGCTGCTGATATTTGATTGTCTGCATTTCAGTAGCAGATAGATAGTCTGTTCGTACGTTTAGTAGCCTATGTTAGTTTTAGGTGGTTGAGTTATGTTTGTTTGAATTTGATTTGATTTATATTGTTGTTGGATATGTTATCTGGCTTTTATATTTCCGGTTATCCCTTTCTGGGCTGTCCAGTTGGGGGCCGTGACATATCACCTGCCCCCTTGTGGTGCAGTTCAGTTGGGGTTCCCAGTTTATATTTTGCACAGATATCTTTTGTACGTTTTTAGGTCAGGGATTTCACCTTTTGCGCATTCCATGCCTTGGCGGCCATTTCAACTGCTTAATAAGTGCATCAGCATCTAAGTTAGATATGTCAAATCAAATCTAGATAATTGGTTTGGTTTTGAAGATTTGATATTTCATCGGACTATGCAGCTTTAAGTGAGTTTAAATCAAACTGGGGTGTTGTGCTTTAAGCCCCACACATCACCGGATTGGGGGAAACGGACAGAAACCGAACAAAGTCCGTTTTGTGTCGGTACAAGTTTTGAACATGCACAAAACTAGGAACGGATGCCGGACTGATGTCTACAGTTCTTGACCAGTTTGAGTTTGTTTCGTCCGTTGGCTATCCGTTTCATGTCCGTTCGTCCGGCGGCCTTCGCAACACTTTGACACATTTTAATACATTTTGATAAACTTATCACCACCAGACTAGACAATTATGTCCGTTGCTCAGTCCGGTGAGGTATGACTAGGCCTTTAACCTTCAGATATTATTTGGACCCTCTTGATACAAAGCCAATGGGGAGCTTTCAGTTTGCATGACTCTCTCGTCAGATGGCGCACCATGCCGGTCTCTTTAATCCTTTGGTTGGATAGATGCAGTTCCTTCTACTATCAAGTGTGCGTAAATAAGAGGGGGTGGAGTGGGGGTTGATGGGTGTGGGTGTGTATGGTGTGGGCGTATGTTTGTGTGGTGGGTGTGTGGTGAGTGTGTAGAGGTGTGTGGTGGGTATGTGGTGTGGTTGGGGTGTAGGTGTGTGTGGTGGGGGCATATGTTTGTGTGGTGGTGTAGGGGTGTGGTGAGGATGCTGTGTGTGTGGTGGGGGTGTATGAATGTAGGGGTGTGTGGTGAGTGGGTATGGTGGGGTGTATGGGTGTGGTGGGGGCTTAGGGATGTGGTGGGGGCTTAGGGATGTGGTGGGGGTGTATGTGTGTGTGGTGGGGGTTGACGGTGGGTGTGGTGGGGTGTATGGGGATTTAGGGGTGTTGGTATGGTGGGTAGGGGTGTATGGGTGTGGTGGGGGCTTAGGGATGTGGTGGGGTGTAGGTGTGTGTGGTGTGGGTGTAGGTGGTTTGGTGGAGGTGTAGGGGTGTCTTGCAGAGCGGCACCTCACAATCTTTAGCATCCCTAAACCCCCACCACACACCTACAACCCACTCCCACACACCTACACCACTACCACACACACCTACACCCCCACCACACACACCTACACCCCCACCACACACACCGACACCCCCACCACACACCTACACCCCAACCACACCCTTTTTTTCTCTTTTTTTTTTTCTCTTTTTTTTCTTTTTTTTTTATTGAGGCTGTATTTATTCTGTCCATAGCATGTAAGCCCGGGTACCCAGGCTTGTTTTCAATGCTGGCCAGCTGTGGTGTTGGTGTTGTCTTACCAAACAGTAGCTGCTGATAAGTTATTTGATTGTCTGCATTTCAGTAGCAGATAGATAGTCTGTTGGTACGTTTAGTAGTCTATGTTAGTTTTTTTGGGCCCTCTTGGCATTGTATTTTTGTTCTATTCTTATTACTATGTTAGTTGTTTTCTTAAGGTTCTATGTTAGTGTTTTGGGGTTTTCTTGGGAAGAGTTGCCGCTTTTTTCTACTTAATTCTATACTAGCCTATTTTATTTACATGTCCATAGGCTTGTACGTAATAGGTGGTTGAGTTATGTTTGTTTGAAATTGATTTGATTTATATTGTTGTTGGATATGTTATCTGGCTTTTATATTTACGGTTATCCCACCCTGGGCTGTCCAGTTGGTGGGCCGTGACATATCACCTGCCCCCTTGTGGTGCAGTTCAGTTGGGGTTCCCAGTTTTTATTTTGCACAGATATTTTTTGTACGTTTTTAGGTCAGGGATTTGTCTTTCTTTCACCGTTTGTGCATTCCATGCCTTGGCGGCCATTTCCAGTGTGCTCCTTTCATGGGCTTTGATCTGGCTTCTGGTCTGTCTTAGTAGTGGTGCCTTGCTTGCTCTGGTGTCCCTTAGTGGTTGGGTTAGACGCTTAATGTCTTGGCTATATCCATATGCTAATGTTTTTAGGTGGATTATCCTTCTGTTTTCTAGTAGCTTTACTTTAGTTCTTTTGTGTAGGTCATAAGTGGGGTGTAGTTTGTCTACTTTCAGGCATATTTTCAAGGCCCTATTTTGTAGTATCTGCAATTTTTTTAGTAGCTCTTTTTTAGCACCCATGTAGATTACATCCCCATAGTCAAAGTAGGGGAGTACCATGCCTTTGAAGATTTTTATTGACATATCTTGTGTCATATAGTTTCTTAGTTTAGCAAATAGCCATAGTTTGTGATTTACTTTTTGTATGATTTTTGTTAAACACAGATTGTAGTTTAGCTGGCTATCCAGTTCTAGGCCTAGGTATTTGTAGTGATTTACACTTTCCAGTGTTTGGTTTCCTAGTGTGCATTGTAGGTTTCTTCCTGTGATTGCTGTATGTGAGAAGAGTACTGTTTTAGATTTATTTGCATTGATGGTTATTTTATTGGATTCACACCAGCTGTCCAGTTTTAGCAGGAGGTTGTTCAGTTTGGTAGTTACCTCCTCTACTGTGCTTCCTTCTGCATATATGACTGTGTCATCCGCATATAGCTGGAGACATTCTGTCTCCAGCCATTTTTCTAGGTCATTTACGTATAGTATAAATAGCAGTGGTCCCAGGACTGATCCTTGGGGTACACCACAGGTGATAGTTTGTTGGTCTGAGAGTGTACCATTTACTTTAGTTTTTTGCTGCCTGTTGTTTAGGTAGCATTTTATCCAGTTTATTGATTTGGATTTAATGCCCATGTTGTTTAATTTTCTTATTAATATGCTGTGGTCTACAGTGTCAAAGGCTTTGCTGAAGTCGATGAACGCTGCTCCAACTAATTTCTTTTGGTTCAATGATGCCAGCACATCACTTGTTAGGTTTGCTATTGTTTTTGATGTGGAGTGGAGTTTTCTGAAACCTCCTTGCCTCTTGTTTAGTATATTGGTTTTTTCCAGGTGCGCATTTATGTGCCTGTGGAATATTTTTTCAATTGGCTTGCCAGGGCCGCGTTCAGGCTCCGTCTCGGAGGCGCCTCGGAGGCGCCCGTGACGTCAGGCTAGTCTGAACAACAATAGCAGTTGGTCGCCTCGAAAATGGCCGCCCCCATAGGCGGCGGCCATTTGCAATCGAAATGCTGCGCTCTGATTGGATGAAACCACTGAGCCCGGCGGCCATTTTCGAGACGCTTTTTGTCTCCAACCTGAAAAGGGAGGCGTCGCCGAGACGTCGCCGAGACGCACCCTGAACGGGAATAGGCCAAAAAGCATCGCCGAGACGTCGCCGAGGCGCCTCCGAGACGGACCCTGAACGCGGCCCTGGTGTTTGCAAGATTGATATTGGTCTGTAGTTCCCCATGTTTTGTTTGTCACCACTTTTGTATATGGGGGTGATGGTTGCCATCTTCCATGCTGTGATGAAGTGTCCCTGCTGAAATGATATGTTGAACAGGTCGACCATGGTATCTGGGATGGCTTGGAGAGCCTCTTTTAGTATTTTTGTGGGGATTCCATCTATTCCACTTGGTTTGTTTTCATCTATGTCATTTATTAGCTGTGTTAGTTCTTTTAGGTCAGTTTTGCAGGTGGGGATTTCATCCTGGATATTTTCTGACTTGTTTTCCCAGATTCTTGTGAATTTCTTTGATAACCTTTGTCCTACCGTGGCAAAGTGTGTATTTAGTTTGTTTGCTGCATCACTATCTGTGTGCGTATTTCCATCCTTATCCTGGAAGCTTATCCATTCTTCTATCCTATTTTGGGGGAATAGTAAGCTTACATTTTTCCAGAACTTATTTGCATTGCTTCCCCAGTCCTTGTCTTGTTTTATTATATATTTCCTTTTTGCTACCCTTACTGCTTTGAGGGATTTGTTTCTGGCAGTATTATAGGCCCTTTTATCCTCTGGGTCTTTAGTACGTTTCACTTTGTCACCTAGCCTTCGTTTTGTTGCAATATGCGTTAAAAGTTCCCTGTCTACCCACGGGTCTTGGTTTCTCTGTATTTTTAGTTTCTTTATGGGACACATCTCATCTAATGATTGTTTTATTTCTGTGACAATGTTATTCCAGTAAATATCAGGGTCCTAAACCCCGACCACACACCACGATCCCCCACCACACACCTACACCACCAAGACACACACACCTACACCCTTCTATCCAACCATGATGGCCGACTTGGGTGTCTTGCAGATCTCACAATCTTTAGCATTCCTAAACCTCCACCACACACCAACACCCCCACCACACACCTACACCCCCACCACACACATAAACCACCACCACACACATACACCCCCACCACACACACCCAACACCCCCACCACACACCCCCAACACCCCCACCACACACACACCTACACCCCCACCACACACATACACCCCCACCACACACATACACCCCCAACACACACACCCAACACCCCCACCACACACACCCAACACCCCCACCACACACATACCTACACCCCACCACACACCACCACACACCTACACCGCCAACACACACACACCTACACCCTTCTATCCAGCCATGATGGCCGACTTGGACTGGGAACGGGTGCTGCCACCAAGTGTATAGCGAGAGAAATGGCTCATGAAAGGTGGCCATTGATATGCAGCCGCTCCCCAGCTCTCCCAACCACGGCTTTCAAACCTCCTCCACCCTCCACATGTCCCATACTCGGTACAAATGAAACGGAATAGTCTCGAGTTGACAATTTTAGCAATCTTCATGATGACTTTAATGAGCTCAAATCTGTACCATTAAGAATAAATAACCAAAAGAATCTCATCCTCATTTGCGAGGGGCATTTCGCTCCACACTCCGCTGTCTTGTTACAAGTAGGGGAGGTCAGGTAGTTGGCTAAAAGTCGAAGGGGGGGGGGGGGGCAAAAGTCACTGTGGAAGGCTAAAAGTCAAGGAAGGCCAAAAGTCACCGTGGACGACTAACGGTCAAGGAAGGCCAACAGTCACTATGGACAACTGCTTTATAGTGTGCATTTGGGCAAAAGTCCTTTTTCCATAATACAGCAAAGCCATCGTAAGTAGATAAATGTATCCACGTTAGTCATAAATGGTGACATTTGCAGTCTCAGGAGAAGCCAAACTGAATGCAGAAGATTCTGCTTTCTGTTGTTTAAGTATATTATTGTATTTTATATTTAAAGCTGCATAGTCCGATAACAGTAGACACTGTTCAAGTCCCAAACGCCTAGATTTGAATGTGAATGTGCAACCTACATACAGTGCCCCTTTAAGCATTTGTTGCTGCACAGAAGCAACTATTAACTAAACCTTTTAAAGCTGCATAGTCCGATGAAATATCAAATTTTCAAAACCAAACCAATTATCTAGATTTGATTTTACATATCTGACTTAGATACTGATGCACTTATTAAACATTTGTTTCTGCGTAGAAGGCAATACTGAGTCAATTTAACAGAACCTGTTACTGCAGAAGTCTGTGGCGTAAGTTTTGGCGTGCTTGCCAAAACTAATTTTCCATGTTTGCACTCAAACATGGAAACATAAATAAAAGTAACTTTGAACTAATGTAAAGTAGATACTAGTGATCGAAATAATATATTTATCTCAGAAAAAATACAGAAATTCAAAACCATCGGACTATGCAACCTTAACCTATTACTGCTGAAGCCTATTACTAAGTATTAGGTCAGAATTTTGATTTGATTAATTTGGCATGTTTCTTTCTTTAAATATCTAATAAATTATCCATTTAGAATAAAAGTTACTTCAAACTAAAGTAACCTACATTAGAATGGCCAGCTTAATATATTTCCTTTTGTTTCACTGAAGTATAATAGATTATAGTCATCAACTTAATTTGTCCTTTTTTAAGGCAGAATCTCGAAAGCCTTGCATTATACACGATATTCACATGCATGCGCTGTGGCAACGGTCCCACAACCGTGGTGTTTGTCGTCGCCATCAGTTGTCGCATGCGTTGTGAATATTGTGTATTAATAGTGACTGACTAGTTTGGTACCCTCCTAAAATTTTCAAATGGGTCCAAACATGAAAAAAAAATGTCTTGGAAGCTCCAATCACCGAAAAGCAATATACTTTTGGAATTTTCAAAATATCAAAAGGATAGACACCAAGTAGTGTGTGTGTGCCACAATAGTAACAGTATGTCCTACTACATACCCAACAGTAACACCAAGTAGTGTGTGTTACAATAGTAACAGTATGTCCTACTACATACCCAACAGTAACACCAAGTAGTGTATGTGTGCCACAATAGTAACAGTATGTCCTACTACATACCCAACAGCAACACCAAGTAGTGTGTGCCACAATAGTAACAGTATGTCCTACTACATACCCAACAGTAACACCAAGTAGTGTGTGTGTCACAATAGTAACAGTATGTCCTACTACATACCCAACAGTAACACCAAGTAGTGTGTGTGTCACAATAGTAACAGTATGTCCTACTACATACCCAACAGTAACACCAAGTAGTGTGTGTGTCACAATAGTAACAGTATGTCCTACTACATACCCAACAGTAACACCAAGTAGTGTGTGTGCCACAATAGTAACAGTATGTCCTACTACATACCTAATGCCCCTGTCACACTACGACGTGACTACGTCAGCGTAGGCAGAACGTGAAAATAATTATATTACGTCGATGTTATGGGCGTAATATGCAAATTGTGGACGTGAGCGTAACGTGAAAGTAACGTTGGTGTAGGTCGTGACCTTAGCTGTAACGTGACAACGTTAGGGGGGAGGGGTAATTGGCGACGTGACCGGGCGTTAGTGTAACGTGAGCGTAACGTCGCCGTAACGGGTGCGACGTGGACGTAACGTGACCGTAACGCCACCGTAACGCCACCGTAACGTGACCGTAACGTGACCGTAACGTGACCGTAACGTGACCGTAACGTGACCGTAACGTGACCGTAACGTGCAAAACGCTGGCCACACGTTGCTCCCACCCGGGCCGTCGGTCTGACGTGACATAACGTGACTCTAACGTCAGTTACGCTGCTATAACGATCGCGGAACGTCTACCTAACGTCATTGTCACGTCATCCCGACGTAACGGCTTCACGTCGAGATACGTCGAAAGTTTTGAACAGGTTCAAAACCTTGACGCGCGCCGACGTAACACGACGTAACATGACGTAGCTCGACGTCACTCTAACGTCATTATGACGTCATCATAACGTAACCCAACGTACGGCAACGTAATGACGAAAAATCGTCACGTTACGCTCACGTTGGCTCGTTACGTCGTAGTGTGACAGGGGTATAACAGTAACACCAAGTAGTGTGTGTGTGGCACAATAGTAACAGTATGTCCTACTACATACCCAACAGTAACACCAAGTAGTGTGTGTGCCACAATAGTAACAGTATGTCCTACTCCATACCCAACAGTAACACCAAGTAGTGTGTGTTACACAAGAGTAACAGTATGTCCTACTACATACCCAACAGTAACACCAAGTAGTGTGTGTGTGTTCCACAATAGTAACAGTATGTCCTACTACATACCCAACAGTAACACCAAGTAGTGTGTGCACATAGTAACAGTATGTCCTACTACATACCCAACAGTAACACCAAGTAGTGTGTGTCACAATAGTAACAGTATGTCCTACTACATACCCAACAGTAACACCAAGTAGTGTGTGTGCCACAATAGTAACAGTATGTCCTACTACATACCCAACAGTAACACCAAGTAGTGTGTGCCACAATAGTAACAGTATGTCCTACTACATACCCAACAGTAACACCAAGTAGTGAGTGTGTCACAATAGTAACAGTATGTCCTACTACATACCCAACAGTAACACCAAGTAGTGTGTGTGTCACAATAGTAACAGTATGTCCTACTACATACCCAACAGTAACACCAAGTAGTGTGTGTGTGCCACAATAGTAACAGTATGTCCTACTACATACCCAACAGTAACACCAAGTAGTGTGTGTGTCACAATAGTAACAGTATGTCCTACTACATACCCAACAGTAACACCAAGTAGTGTGTGTGTTCCACAATAGTAACAGTATGTCCTACTACATACCCAACAGTAACACCAAGTAGTGTGTGTGTCACAATAGTAACAGTATGTCCTACTACATACCCAACAGTAACACCAAGTAGTGTGTGCCACAATAGTAACAGTA
>CM059203.1:47539080-47629319 GCA_030323885.1 Branchipolynoe longqiensis | reverse complement strand
TACTGGAGGTGAATAACTTAACCAGGTGAGGGTTGTGTGATTGTGTGTGAGTGTGAGTGTGTGTGAGTGTGATGCATGTGTGCGTGTGTGTGCGCGTGATTGTGGCGTTAGTTACTACCACAGCCCTGCATTGGGTACTGGAGGTGAATAACTTAACCGGGTGAGGGTTGTGTGATTGTGTGTGAGTGTGAGTGTGTGTGAGTGTGATGCATGTGTGTGTGTGTGCGTGATTGTGGGGTTAGTTACTACCACAGCCCTGCATTGGGTACTGGAGGTGAATAACTTAACCGGGTGAGGGTTGTGTGATTGTGTGTGAGTGTGAGTGTGTGTGAGTGTGATGCATGTGTGTGTGTGTGCGTGATTGTGGCGTTAGTTACTACCACAGCCCTGCATTGGGTACTGGAGGTGAATAACTTAACCGGGTGAGGGTTGTGTGATTGTGTGAGTGTGAGTGTGTGTGAGTGTGATGCATGTGTGTGTGTGCCGTGATTGTGGGTTAGTTACTACCACAGCCCTGCATGGGTACTGGAGGTGAATAACTTAACCGGGTGAGGGTTGTGTGATTGTGTAGTGTGGTGTTGTGAGTGTGATCATGTGTGGTGTGTGCGTGATTGCGTTAGTTACTACCACAGCCCTGCATTGGGTACTGAGGTGAATAACTTACGGGTGAGGGTTGTGATTGTGTGTGAGTGTGAGTGTGTGTGAGTGTGATGCATGTGTGTGTGTGTGCGTGATTGTGGGGTTAGTTACTACCACAGCCCTGCATTGGGTACTGGAGGTGAATAGCTTAACCAGGTCAGGGTTGTGTGATTGTGTGAGTGTGAGGGTTGTGTGATTGTGCGTGAATGTGAGTGTGTGTGAGTGTGATGCATGTGCATGTGTGCGCGCGTGATTGTGGCGTTAGTTACTACCACATCCCTGCATTATGTACTGGAGGTGAATAGCTTAACCAGGTGAGGGTTGTGTGATTGTGTGTGAGTGTGAGTGTGTGTGAGTGTGATGCGTGTGTGTGTGCGCGTGATTGTGGCGTTAGTTACTACCACATCCCTGCATTGTGTACTGGAGGTGAATAGCTTAACCAGGTGAGGGTTGTGTGATTGTGTGTGAGTGTGTGTGAGTGTGATGCGTGTGTGTGTGTGTGCGCGTGATTGTGGCGTTAGTTATTACCACAGCCGTGCATTGTGTACTGGAGGTGAATAGCTTAACCAGGTGAGGGTTGTGTGATTGTGTGTGAGTGTGATGCGTGTGTGCACGTGATTGTAGGCTAGTTACTACCACATCCTTACATTGTGTACTGGAGGTGAATAGCTTAACCAGGTGAGGGTTGTGTGATTGTGTGTGAGTGTGTGTAGTGTGATCGTGTGTGTGTGTGTGCGCGTAATGTGGCGTTAGTTATTACACAGCCTGCATTGTGTACTGGAGGTGAATAGCTTAACCAGGTGAGGGTTGTGTGATTGTGTGTGAGTGTGATGCGTGTGTGCACGTGATTGTAGGCTAGTTACTACCACATCCTTACATTGTGTACTGGAGGTGAATAGCTTAACCAGGTGAGGGTTGTGTGATTGTGTGTGAGTGTGTGTGAGTGTGATGCGTGTGTGCGTGTGTGCACGTGATTGTAGGCTAGTTACTACCACATCCTTACATTGTGTACTGGAGGTGAATAGCTTAACCAGGTGAGGGTTGTGTGATTGTGTGTGAGTGTGATGCGTGTGTGCGTGTGTGCACGTGATTGTAGGCTAGTTACTACCACATCCTTACATTGTGTACTGGAGGTGAATAGCTTAAAGTTGCATGGTCCGATGGCATTTGAATTTGTTAGTTATATTTGAGATAAATAGCTCAGGTTGATCAGTATATCCTAATATTCATTAGTCCTGAATACCTTTGATGAAAAATGGCTAGTTTTGGAGCAATTTGAGCTGAAAGAACCCAATATAATTTTGACAAGCTTGCCAAAAGTCCTGTGGTTATGACCCAGATGGTCACCTCGCGGTGACCACATGATGCGAGATGACATACTAATCTTGGAACCTAACAGGGCTGTATGTAGGTATTTCTGTTTGGGCCGGGTCCATTCTGGGAACGGATTGGTGCCATAGGCCTGTGGCACTAGGGTTTGTAGAAACGTTAATTTGATTTATATCTATCGAATTGACCATGTAGCATCGAATATCCAACATCACATATACATCGTTATATGATTGACATCGTCCCAATGGCAGAAATTTCAAAACATCAAACTATGCAACCACCCACCAAACTGCATATTCTATGATTCAGCCGGGCCTGAGCATTAATGGTTTGACGGGATCCACCGCAATTGCGAAGGTTTCTGGGTTTAATGCTATGGTTGCAGCAGCCGTTCTGGTCGTGCCTATGTGTTATCGTTTGGACGGGATCCATCGCAAATGCGCCGTTTCACAGCGTATGCGTCAGAGGACGGCATGGGGTTGTAGCACCATATCAGTTTCTACACTCACCTATGATGAACTGCATGCACTGCGATCCCGAGCTGTCCACCCGCGTATATGCTGTGGAACGGCTGCTGCTGTCATAGCATTAAGCCCAGAACCTGGCACATTTGCGATGGATCCTGTCCAAATGATAACGCATGACCAGAACAGTTGCTGCCATCATAGCATTAAAACTGGAGATCTGCACATTTGCGGCGGATCCCGTCAAGCCATTAATGCTCAGGTCCGGCTGGATCATAGAATATGGCTGCTGCCATCATAGCATTAATCGCAGAACCTGACACATTTGTGATGGATCCCGTCCAAACGATAACGCATAGGCACAACTAGAACAGCTGCTGCCATCATAGTATTAAAACCGGAAACCTGTGTATTTGCGGTGGATCCCATCGAACTATTAATGCTCAGGCCCAGCTGATGTAGCCAGCATGGAATGGCTGCTGCATTAGCTAATACAAAATATCTGAAAGTCAAAAACTTTCAAATGCGCATATCTCACTCCATATGGTTCACTCCTTTTTACATTCAATAACAAAAAAACTTTTCCTTTTATATACAGTGTAACTGCCAAATTTCAAACGGATGCGTGCAAACCCATGCGTGTGCATCCTCACATACATTTAGACTGCCAAGGATATGTAATATATGCATAATAGATGTCTAGACACGTCTGTAAGATATGCTAATGAGATGATGTCATAGAAAGTTTAGCTGGCGGTTCAGTGAGCCCTGGATGGGAATAAACCATTCAGTATCCAGAAGTCAAAGTGTTCAGACGTACTTTCACAGGATATGCGTACTGCTTGTATTTCTCATGTACATATTATTGCTGTCATTATTTACTGTTATGTCATCCACATGTCTCATCCTCCCTCATACCATACATACTCCCAATGGCGGATGCAATTTTAATTGACAAATGTAAAAATTTCAAAATTTAAATTACCGAAATTGATTAATTATATGCATTGAATATCCAATATAGAGGGGATGGGGCAACATTCACCTCATTTCCCCTTCCCCTCTATGGCCCTGTTTACACGGGTGATTTAAAATGCTTCATATAAAATGACTGGCCTAGATCGACTCACATTTGCCGTGTAGATGCGACGCTGTGGCGTTTTAGGGCTGAATCGATTCATATAAATCGGTACATGTATACCACCTTGCGAGGTAGTATAGATGAAGCGATTCATCTGGTTCCCGGGCGGCGATAGTATAAAATAGTAGTGCTTGCCGGCAACAGGCTCAGCTGTAACTAATCGCTGGTGCCCGGCAGTGTTGGGGCCCGATTAGGCCGAAATCTAGTGAATGCGATCATATTTAACAGAATTACATACTCAAATAATGAAATTTAATTAAATTAACCTTAAATTCCAAGCGATATTAACATAGCAGCTACATCGGCGTCGAATCGACTTATGTAAACTAAACAAATAGCAGTGCTTTCCGGCTACAGGCGCAACACTAAGGCTGCTGGTTCCCGGTCGCCGACACACTTTCAAACTCGCTCGTGTAAAGGCGCCACTACATCGCTTCATATAAATCGATTTGTCTAGATCGTTTCACAATTCCCCGTGTAAACACGGCTTATGGCCCTGCACAGTAGGTCTACTTGGTTGGGGGAGACTAATGAGGTCACAGGATTGGCCTTATTGGTTAAAGTTGCATGATCCGATGAAATATAATTTTGTCAAAATTAAAAGAACTACTTACATTTGATCCTATATATCCAACTTAGATACTCTTAGCTAATGATTTGGGACAGCATATATATAATAACCAGTGAATTTAGAACCTCACTCCTTTGGACACTCACTTTGAAACTTCATCGAACCATGCAACTTTAACCAGGTGTCGGGTGTGTGTGTGAGTGTGTGTGAGTGTGATGCATGTGTGTGCGCGTGCGTGTGTGCGTATGAGTGTGTGTGCCTGTGTGCATGTGTGCACGTGTGTGTGTGAGTATGTATGTGCATGCATGTGTGAGTGCCCCAGTTGGCTGCCCTGTTAGACTGTGTGTGCGTGTGTATGTATGTGCATGCGTGTGTCTGAGTGTGTGTGTGTGCCAGTTCGCTGCCCTGTTGGATGGTGTGAGGTGCGTGTGTGTGTGAATGTGTGTGTCTCTGAGTGTGTGTGCACCAGTTGGCTGCCCTGTTGCATTGTGTGAGGTGCATGTGTGTGAATGTGTGTGTCTCTGAGTGTGTGTGCACCAGTTGACTGCCCTGTTGGACAGTGTGAGGTGTGTGTGTGTGAATGTGTGTGTCTGAGTGTGTGCGCACCAGTTGGCTGCCCTGTTGCATTGTGTGAGGTGCATGTGTGTGAATGTGTGTGTCCCTGAGTGTGTGTGCACCAGTTGACTGCCCTGTTGGACGGTGTGAGGTGTGTGTGTGTGAATGTGTGTGTCTCTGAGTGTGTGCGCACCAGTTGACTGCCCTGTTGGACGGTGTGAGGTGCGTGTGTGTGTGAATGTGTGTGTCTCTGAGTGTGTGTGTGCACCAGTTGGCTGCCCTGTTGGATGGTGTGAGGTGCTTGTGTGTGAATGTGTGTGTCTCTGAGTGTGTGTGTGCACCAGTTGACTGCCCTGTTGGACGGTGTGAGGTGTGTGTGTGTGAATTTGTGTGTCTCTGAGTGTGTGCGCACCAGTTGACTGCCCTGTTGGACGGTGTGAGGTGCGTGTGTGTGTGAATGTGTGTGTCTCTGAGTGTGTGTGTGCACCAGTTGGCTGCCCTGTTGGATGGTGTGAGGTGTGTGTCTCTGAGTGTGTGTGCACCAGTTGGCTGCCCTGTTGGATGGTGTGAGGTGTGTGTGTGTGTGAATGTGTGTGTCTCTGAGTGTGTGTGCACCAGTTGACTGCCCTGTTGGACGGTCTGAGGTGTGTGTGTGTGAATGTGTGTGTCTCTGAGTGTGTGTGTGCCAGTTGACTGCCCTGTTGGATGGTGTGAGGTGCATGTGTGTAAATGTGTGTGTCTCTGAGTGTGTGTGCACCAGTGTCAGCTGTGTTGGATGTGTGAGGGGCATGTGTGTGAATGGTGTGTCTCTGAGTTGTGCGCACCAGTTGACTGCCCTGTTGGATGGTGTGAGGTGCATGTGTGTGAATGTGTGTGTCTCTGAGTGTGTGTGCACCAGTTGGCTGCCCTGTTGGATGGTGTGAGGTGCGTGTGTGTGAATGTGTGTGTCTCTGAGTGTGTGTGCACCAGTTGACTGCCCTGTTGGACGGTGTGAGGTGCGTGTGTGTGAATGTGTGTGTCTCTGAGTGTGTGTGCACCAGTTGGCTGCCCTGTTGGACGGTGTGAGGTTGTGTGTGTGTGAATGTGTGTGTCTCTGAGTGTGTGTGCACCAGTTGGCTGCCCTGTTGGACGGTGTGAGGTGCGTGTGTGTGAATGTGTGTGTCTCTGAGTGTGTGTGCACCAGTTGACTGCCCTGTTGGACGGTGTGAGGTGCGTGTGTGTGAATGTGTGTGTCTCTGAGTGTGTGTGCACCAGTTGACTGCCCTGTTGGACGGTGTGAGGGGCGTGTGTGTGAATGTGTGTGTCTCTGAGTGTGTGTGCACCAGTTGGCTGCCCTGTTGGACGGTGTGAGGTGCGTGCGTGTGAATGTGTGTGTCTCTGAGTGTGTGTGTGTGCCAGTTGACTGCCCTGTTGGACGGTGTGAGGTGCTTGTGTGTGAATGTGTGTGTCTCTGAGTGTGTGGCACCATTTGCTGCCCTGTGTGTGCCAGTTGACTGCCCTGTTGGATGGTGTGAGGTGCTTGTGTGTGAATGTGTGTGTCTCTGAGTTTGTGCGCACGAGTTGACTGCCCTGTTGGTCGGTGTGAGGGGCGTGTGTGTGAATGTGTGTCTCTGAGTGTGTGTGCACGAGTTGGCTGCCCTGTTGGATGGTGTGAGGTGTGTGTGTGTGAATGTGTGTGTCTCTGAGTGTGTGTGCACCAGTTGACTGCCCTGTTGGATGGTGTAAGGTGTGTGTGTGAATGTGTGTGTCTCTGAGTGTGTGTGTGTGCCAGTTGACTGCCCTGTTGGACGGTGTGAGGTGCGTGTGTGTGAATGTGTGTGTCTCTGAGTGTGTGCGCACCAGTTGGCTGCCCTGTTGGACGGTGTGAGGGGCGTGTGTGTGAATGTGTGTCTCTGAGTGTGTGTGTGCACCAGTTGACTGCCCTGTTGGACGGTGTGAGGTGTAGGTGTGTGAATGTGTGTGTCTCTGAGTGTGTGTGCACCAGCTGGCTGTCCTGTTGGACGGTGTGAGGTGCGTGTGTGTGGATGTGTGTCTCTGAGTGTGTGTGCGCCAGTTGACTGCCCTGTTGGACGGTGTGAGGTGTGGGTGTGTGAATTTTGTCTCTGAGTGTGTGTGCACCAGTTGGCTGTCCTGTTGGATGGTGTGAGGTGCGTGTGTGTGAATCTGTGTGTCTCTGAGTGTGTGTGCACCAGTTGACTGCCCTGTTGGACGGTGTGAGGTGTGGGTGTGTGAATGTGTGTGTCTCTGAGTGTGTGTGCACCAGTTGGCTGCCCTGTTGGACAGTGTGAGGTGCGTGTGTGTGAATGTGTGTGTCTCTGAGTGTGTGTGCACCAGTTGACTGCCCTGTTGGACGGTCTGAGGTGCATGCGTGTGAATGTGTGTGTCTCTGAGTGTGTTTGCGCCAGTTGGCTGCCCTGTTAGACAGTGTGAGGTGCGGGTGTGTGTCTCTGAGTGTGTGTGCACCAGTTGACTGCCCTGTTGGACAGTGTGAAGTGCGTGTGTGTGAATGTGTGTCTCTGAGTGTGTGTGCACCAGTTGGCTGCCCTGTTGGACAGTGTGAGGTGCGTGTGTGTGAATGTGTGTCTCTGAGTGTGTGTGCACCAGTTGGCTGCCCTGTTGGACAGTGTGAGGTGCATGTGTGTTAATGTGTGTCTCTGAGTGTGTGTGCACCAGTTGGCTGCCCTGTTGGACAGTGTGAGGTGCGTGTGTGTGAATGTGTGTGTCTCAGAGTGTGTGTGCACCAGTTGGCTGCCCTGTTGGATGGTGTGAGGTGCGTGTGTGTGAATGTGTGTCTCTGAGTGTGTGTGCACCACTTGACTGCCCTGTTGGATGGTGTGAGGTGCTTGTGTGTGTTGTCTCTGAGGTGTGCACCGTTGGCTGCCCTGTTGGTGTGAGGTGCGTGTGTGTGAATGTGTGTGTCTCTGAGTGTGTGTGCACCACTTGCCTGCCCTGTTGGATGGTGTGAGGTGCTTGTGTGTGAATGTGTGTCTCTGAGTGTGTGTGCACCAGTTGGCTGCCCTGTTGGATGGTGTGAGGTGCGTGTGTGTGAATGTGTGTGTCTCTGAGTGTGTGTGCACCAGTTGACTGCCCTGTTGGATGGTGTGAGGTGCGTGTGTGTGAATGTGTGTCTCCGAGTCTGTGTGCACCAGTTGACTGCCCTGTTGGACGGTGTGAGGTGCTTGTGTGTGAATGTGTGTGTCTCTGAGTGTGTGTGCCAGGTGACTGCCCTGTTGGACGGTGTGAGGTGAATGTGTGTGTCTCTGAGTGTGTGTGCACCAGTTGACTGCCCTGTTGGATGGTGTGAGGTGTGTGTGTGTAAATGTGTGTGTCTCTGAGTGTGTGTGCACCAGTTGGCTGCCCTGTTGGACGGTGTGAGGTGCTTGTGTGTGAATGTGTGTGTCTCTGAGTGTGTGTGCACCAGTTGGCTGCCCTGTTGGATGGTGTGAGGTGCATGTGTGTGAATGTGTGTGTCTATGAGTGTGTGTGCCAGTTGACTGCCCTGTTGGATGGTGTGAGGTGCATGTGTGTGAATGTGTGTGTCTCTGAGTGTGTGTGTGCCAGTTGACTGTCCTGTTGGATGGTGTGAGGTGCATGCGTGTGAATGTGTGTGTCTCTGAGTGTGTCTGCGCCAGTTGGCTGCCCTGTTAGACAGTGTGAGGTGCGGGTGTGTGAATGTGTGTGTCTCTGAGTGTGTGTGCACCAGTTGACTGCCCTGTTGGACAGTGTGAAGTGCGTGTGTGTGAATGTGTGTCTGAGTGTGTGTGCACCAGTTGGCTGCCCTGTTGGACAGTGTGAGGTGCGTGTGTGTGAATGTGTGTCTCTGAGTGTGTGTGCACCAGTTGACTGCCCTGTTGGACGGTGTGAGGTGCATGTGTGTGTGAATGTGTGTCACACGGAGAATTTAAACCGCGACACCGCTTTACGTTCCCAGTTCTCCAGCCACCTTGATACCTGCTGCTAATCGCATGGTTGAGTGCAGAAACGTCACAAAGGCTGCCTTGTAAAGTTGTAGTCGTGTCGACACCGCGACACTCAGCACTGTGTGCAAGTAGGTCAGGGTGTGCAAGTATGTCAAGATGTGCAAGTAGGTCAAGGTGTGCAAGTAGGGCAAGGTGTGCAAGTAGGTCAAGGTGTGGAGGCAGGTCAAGACCTAGGTCACCGCAGTCTACGTATGTAACACCAGTCAAGGGACTGTGAGTGAGTGACTAGGGTTTTACATCCCAGCAACACCTGAGGTTATAGTAGAACCGAGTTAGTGCGCACTTGTGGTGTGTTGCCCCACTAGGGTGAAGTGGCGTCGGCACCATGACCCGATAACAAACTCAGTCACATTATCATGAACTGAATCAACCACGCGCTTACTCGCTATTCAATTGCTTGCTTTGGTTTATGTTTACTGGGGTTTTACATCCTCGCAGCGTCTAAGGTAATGTGATGGGTACCGACTTGCAGCAGTGGGCACACATGACAGTTACATAGTGCTGCTGGCATCGCGCCCCGATACCCGACCCAGTCACATTATCCTGTCACTGCTGATACTGAGACAACCAGGTGCTGCCGTTGCTATATCATTGTTCGGTTCGGAATCAATCCCCAGTCGAGTGCAAAGACTGACTGGGGTCTCACTACATAGTATAAGGGATGACGGGCCTGCCATCTGTTGGCAGCGTAAGTTGACTTATTCAGTAAACCCGCCGTCCATTGGCAGCAACTTACACAAACTGCCTATAATATAAGTTGACACCAGTTCCGTTACCTGGGGTTCAACGTTACCAGGATAGGGCAAAGACTACTTGGTTCGGAGTCAGAATAATGTGACTGGGAGGGATATCACATCACAGTGGGGCAGCACTAAGAAGTCTCAGGAGTGTAAACTGTCACACTAGACAGAATATTCACCTTCAATAGGGATGAACAGAGATAAAGTATTCACCTCCAATAGAACGTAGATAAAGTATTCACCTCCAATAGAACATAGATAAAGTGTTCACCTCCAATAGAACATAGATAAAGTATTCACCTCCAATAGAACGTAGATAAAGTATTCACCTCCAATAGAACATAGATAAAGTATTCACCTCCAATAGAACATAGATAAAGTGTTCACCTCCAATAGAACAAATAAAGTATTCACCAATAGAACTAGATAAAGTATTCACCTCCAATAGAACATAGATAAAGTGTTCAGCTCCAATAGAACATAGATAAAGTATTCACCTCCAATAGAACATAGATAAAGTATTCACCTCCAATAGAACATAGATAAAGTGTTCACCTCCAATAGAACATAGATAAAGTATTCACCTCCAATAGAACATAGATAAAGTATTCACCTCCAATAGAACATAGATAAAGTATTCACCTCCAATAGAACATAGATAAAGTGTTCAGCTCCAATAGAACATAGATAAAGTATTCACCTCCAATAGAACATAGATAAAGTATTCACCTCCAATAGAACATAGATAAAGTGTTCACCTCCAATAGAACATAGATAAAGTGTTCAGCTCCAATAGAACATAGATAAAGTATTCACCTCCAATAGAACATAGATAAAGTATTCACCTCCAATAGAACATAGATAAAGTATTCACTCCAATAGAACAAGATAAAGTATTCATCTCCAATAGAACATAGATAAAGTATTCACCTCCAATAGAACATAGATAAAGTGTTCACCTCCAATAGAACATAGATAAAGTATTCACCTCCAATAGAACATAGATAAAGTATTCACCTCCAATAGAACATAGATAAAGTATTCACCTCCAATAGAACATAGATAAAGTATTCACCTCCAATAGAACATAGATAAAGTATTCACCTCCAATAGAACATAGATAAAGTATTCACCTCCAATAGAACATAGATAAAGTGTTCACCTCCAATAGAACATAGATAAAGTATTCACCTCCAATAGAACATAGATAAAGTGTTCACCTCCAATAGAACATAGATAAAGTATTCACCTCCAAAAACAAATAAAGTATTCACCTCCAATAGAACATAGATAAAGTATTCACCTCCAATAGAACATAGATAAAGTATTCACCTCCAATAGAACATAGATAAAGTATTCACTCCATAGAACATAGATAAAGTATTCACCTCCAATAGAACATAGATAAAGTATTCACCTCCAATAGAACATAGATAAAGTATTCACCTCCAATAGAACATAGATAAAGTATTCACCTCCAATAGAACATAGATAAAGTATTCACCTCCAATAGAACATAGATAAAGTATTCACCTCCAATAGAACATAGATAAAGTGTTCAGCTCCAATAGAACATAGATAAAGTGTTCACCTCCAATAGAACATAGATAAAGTATTCACCTCCAATAGAACATAGATAAAGTATTCACCTCCAATAGAACATAGATAAAGTATTCACCTCCAATAGAACATAGATAAAGTGTTCAGCTCCAATAGAACATAGATAAAGTATTCACCTCCAATAGAACATAGATAAAGTATTCACCTCCAATAGAACATAGATAAAGTGTTCACCTCCAATAGAACATAGATAAAGTATTCACCTCCAATAGAACATAGATAAAGTATTCACCTCCAATAGAACATAGATAAAGTATTCACCTCCAATAGAACATAGATAAAGTATTCACCTCCAATAGAACATAGATAAAGTATTCACCTCCAATAGAACATAGATAAAGTGTTCACCTCCAATAGAACATAGATAAAGTGTTCAGCTCCAATAGAACATAGATAAAGTATTCACCTCCAATAGAACATAGATAAAGTATTCACCTCCAATAGAACATAGATAAAGTATTCACCTCCAATAGAACATAGATAAAGTGTTCAGCTCCAATAGAACATAGATAAAGTATTCACCTCCAATAGAACATAGATAAAGTGTTCACCTCCAATAGAACATAGATAAAGTATTCACCTCCAATAGAATATAGATAAAGTATTCACCTCCAATAGAACATAGATAAAGTATTCACCTCCAATAGAACATAGATAAAGTGTTCACCTCCAATAGAACATAGATAAAGTGTTCAGCTCCAATAGAACATAGATAAAGTATTCACCTCCAATAGAACATAGATAAAGTGTTCACCTCCAATAGACTACATCACGGTTCCGAGTGTGCATGCGCTGAAAACGGCGCCGGGAGCAAAGCAAAAGCGTACGGCCATTGAGTTTGCCGATACACGTAGGGCAAAACTGGCATTTTATTCAAAATAAATAGAAACACATAACAATTTGGCAGAAAGATTGATGAAAGGATGCAATATAATAACATAATGAATATGTTTAAGATACAACTCTCCATAATTAAGCATTTTTAGCTAGGAAACATACAATTTCAGTCACTTTACAGGCTGGTGTTTACATCACCATTGATTAGTCAGAAGTAATTCTTGTTCTGAATATTAAAATGTCAAATGTGTCAATGAAAACTTGTTTCAAAAAAAAAACAAAAAACCCACATTCTATTTCTACATATGTCATTAACCATAGAATATAAATAAAAACATGAATAAAAAAATAAACTGACTTGCAGGCCAACACAGTCTGAGTGCAATGCAAATCTAAATCACATGCTAAGGCATTAATAGTAAAAACAAAAAAAACAAAAAAAACACAACAAACAAACAAACCCCAGTGTATTAGCATGTGCCATGTGCTTCTCGCTACTTTGTTTTGCTCTGATGCATCCAACAATGCACCGCGCCGCTGGAACCGTGATGTAGTCTATAGAACAGAGATAAAGTGTTCGGCTCCAATAGAACATAGATAAAGCGTTCATCTCCAATAGAAAATAGATACTTGTCGCTTCCTAGCCTGGCACTCAACATTAATAGGCTAGGGCGAAGACTGGTTAGCTCAGTCTCCGGATAATGTGACTGAGTGGGATATCAGCTCATAGTGGTGGTAGCCTGATTTCCCAGTGGGGCAGCACTATAAAGTCGCCATGAGTATGCACTCTCACAAGTCGGTACCCGTCCTGATATGACCTTAGATGTTGCCAGGACGTAAAACTCCAACAATCAACCAACCAACAAGACTGTAGGTACCCGTTTTAGTTTTTTGTTGGTAAAAATGTTTATTCTACTGAATAAAGTTCTTTTGTCAGCGCCGATGCACTGGGGATCAATTGGGGATTATTTACACTAAAATGTTATATAGAGTGGTATACAAGTGAGCTAACAATAGCTGTTAAATACACTTGTTTTTTGTTGGTGAATGGTTATTCTGCCGAATAAGTTCTTTTGTCAGTGCCCAAACACTGTGTAAAAATATATGGATTTTCGGTTCGGATTTATATAATGGCAAACATTATTATTCTCGGGCAACGGAGTGGGGACCATGATTATGTAACAGAGAAGCAATGGGTGCCCCACTCGCTTTGTGACATGATAACACATAGCGACCGAGATTGTGATGTGATGTTCAGATAGTTAATAATTATTATGACGCAAACCATACTAGAAAAGATGGCAGAAAGGAAGAAAGTGAAAACCATTGATCCACTTAAATACAAACACCTGAAGAATGAAATAGAAGATGAATGCAAAAAAGCTAAAGATGAATGGTGGAATAAGAAGTGTGAAGTAGTGGAACAACTTGAGTCTCAACATCGTTCAAGAGAGATGCACAAGAAAGTGAAAGAGATAACAGGTCAAGGATACAGACAGAGAAGCAGTAAATGTATCAAGAACAAAGACGGCAAAATGCTCTTTGAAGAAGATGAAATAAAGTCCAGATGGGAAGAATATGTAAACGAACTATACAATGATGACAGAGGGAACCCACCCACAATTGAGAAAGAAGATGGGAATATTATATTAGTATCAGAGGTTGAGAAGGCTATCAATGATCTAAAGTCAGGTAAGGCTCCTGGAAGTGACCAGATAACATCAGAAATGATAAAAGGACTAGATGAAGTGGGGATTCAAATCATTCATAAGCTAGTAAATGACATCTATGAGACTGGATTTATACCATTGAATATGAATGAATCCATATTTGTACGACTCCCAAAGAAGCTAAAACCAACATTGTGTACTGAGTACAGAACACTAAGCCTGATGAGTCATATGTTGAAGATGATCCTGAAAATAATTTTACTGAGAAACAGACAGAAAATTGAAGAACAAATCAGTAATGTACAAAGTGGGTTTATATCTGGAAGAGGTACACGTGAAGGGATTTTCAATATGAGAATGATTTGTGAACGTTATTGTGAAATGAACCAGGATGTTTATGCCTGCTTTATTGACTATGAGAAGGCCTTCGACTGAGTCAATCATGAAATGTTAATCAAATGTTTACAAGATATTGGTGTCAATGGCAAAGACATTAAACTAATTGTGAACTTATACTGGACACAACATGCATTTATAAAAATGGAGCAGGGCCTATCGGATGAAGTTATGATTAAACGAGGAGTTCGACAGGGGTGTGTATTGTCACCATGTCTTTTTAACCTGTACACAGAGATGATTTTCAGACACATTGAAGATTGCAAGGGAGTGACAATAGGTGGCATGAACGTCAACAATCTTAGATATGCCGATGACAGTGTAATACTAGCAGACAGTGAGAAAAACCTACAAGATATAGTGAATAGAATCAATAAAGCTGGAATACTATTCAACATGAAGATGAATGCCAGGAAGACCAAAACAATGGTTATAAGTAAAAAGACAGATAAACCAAATGTCAATATAACCATAGATGGCACAAACATAGAACAAGTATCCGAATTCATATATCTCGGACAAAAGATTACAAATGATGGGAGATGTGAGGAAGAAATTAAAAGAAGGATAACAATAGCCCGAACAACATTCTCCAAAATGTATAGAGTGTTAACATCAAGTAAGATATTAATACAAACAAGGAAGCGTATTCTTCTAATGTATGGGGCTGAGACATGGACAATCTCTAAGAAAATGTACAAACGTTTAGCAGCATTTGAGATGTGGACTTATCGAAGGATGATGAAAATATCATGGACAAAGAAGATCACCAACAAAGAAGTTCACAGAAAAATTAAAAATAAGAAACGCTTGTTTGCCACTATACAGACAAAGAAACTTACCTATTTTGGCCACATCATTCGTCAGAGTTCAATATACCGTACATTGTTGGAAGGGAAGGTGAATGGCAGCAGAGGGAGAGGGAGACCAAGAACATCATGGTTTACAAATATTTCAGTGGACAGGCTTGAATTATTCACAGTCTATCAGAACAGCACACCATTGGTTCAAGTGGAAAACCATTGCATCCAACCCTCGACTAGAGGACGGAACTATTGATTGATTGGATAATTATTTAAATGTTCGCTTCATGCACCAGAAAGAGTGTCATTTAAGGAGAGGAGCATTGATATATGTTTGTTGTAACTGTCTGCAACTACCTGTTACCACAGGACCAATGGACAAGCACTCCCAGCCATCCTGCAAACATTATGGACACCACCTGCAGCTGGTGTTGAGTGACAGCTGCAGCTGTCTGATTGGCTGGCTGTGTGAGCCCAGTCACCTGCATTCCTCATACCTGACACACAGACCCCACATAAGGACTCTTGGAGAAGCACTCTTGGAGAGGACTCCACTTTCGACACTCGAACTAGCAACAGCTATTCCAAAGACACTGCGCTGTGTGCAACAACCAGTGGACTCAGGTTCAATGGGCTGTTGGCACTGATTCTTATATACACCAGCAAGAGTCATGAGGATCTGTGTGGGCAGTTGGTAAGGAGTGAGGGTGATAGGTCGGTCGACAGTAGGTGAACAGGAGTTGATGCCAATAAAGCACAACCTCTTCGCTGTCAATCTTGTGCGACTTGTCTTCCTTATGAGTTGTTAAGAGTAATTACAGGCGGGAACTGACAGACAGTTGTCAGAACACACCTGTGGAGCATAGTGATCCTTGGGGTTCAAACGGCCGAGTACCGACTATATTACAACTGGTCTTCCAGCCATTTTTCAATTCTAGATTATTTATACAAAATTGGTGTCTAGAGTAAGGTAGAGTAAGGTAGAGTACGGTACATAAAGGTAACAATGGCTGCTGAATACACAACTTGACGCATACAGCACAATGGAATTCTGATCGTTACCCGCAAGTTGCCTAGCAATATGGCACCATTGGTGTCATATGACTACATCAATATTATTCAGATCGATGTGAGTATTTTCATGGTATTTAGAATGTAAACAAAGTTTTTTTTAATCTTCTGCATTAATTTGGTAAAGTTGTAATAAGTGTTAATGTAGGGTGTCGTCAGTTGGAGTTAGACAGGGAGTATATAAATGTTGGTTTGACAGCAATATTCTAGTGTTACCCTATCGTGGTTAGTTATTTACAGTTTGTTGTTTTAGTGTTGATACTGATAGAGGTAGGAGGATGCTGCTCTGGTTCTGGCTGGTAGGTTGTTCCACATCATGCTGCCTTTATAAATTGGTGCTTTAATTAGTTTGTTTGTAGAAGGTTTGGGGACAAGAGTGGAATCAGGCCATCTAGACCTCTTTGTGTCACCTATATATTGGGTCTCCAGGGCTCTTTTGTACATAAGTGATATGAGGTGTGAATCGTTTCTACCTATTAGGTAATCGAGCTTTGATTAGTAAAATTATTGGTCAACAACTGTTTCCAATGTGATGTCACATTCCTTAGATAGCTTAATAATGGAAGGAGCTTTGGAGGATTTACCTATTTACTGCTGATTTGGTCAGCTAGGAGCCTGTATCAGGATGTCTACAGCACCTTGTATTCCCAGGTGGTCACCCAGCCAAGTACTAATGAGACTCAACTATTACTTATCCACTACTGATTTAGTAGACTATAAGCCTGTATCAGGATATCTACAGCACCTCGTATTGCCAGGTGGTCACCCATCCGAATACTGACGAGGTTCAACTATTACTTATCCACTACTGATTTAGTAGGCTATAAGCCTGTATCAGGATGTCTACAGCACCTCGTATTGCAAGGTGGTCACCCATCCAAGTACTGATGAGACTCAACTATTACTTATCCATGACTGATTTAGTAGGCTATAAGCCTGTATCAGGATGTCTACAGCGCCTCGTATTGCAAGGTGGTCATCGGTCCAAGTACTGACGAGACTCAACTATTACTTATCCACTACTGATTTAGTAGACTACAAGCCTGTATCAGGATGTCTACAGCACCTCATATTTGCAGGTGGTCACCCATCCAAGTACTGACGATACTCAACTATTACTTATCCACTACTGATTTAGTAGGCTATAACCCTGTATCAGGATGTCTACAGCAAATCGTATTGCAAGGTGGTCATCGGTCCAAGTACTGACGAGACTCAACTATTACTTATCCACAACTGGTTTAGTAGACTATAAGCCTGTATCAGGATGTCTACAGCACCTCGTATTGCCAGGTGGTCATCGGTCCAAGTACTGACGAGACTCAACTATTACTTATCCACTCCTGATTTAGTAGGCTATAAGCCTGTATCGGGATGTCTACAGCGCCTCGTATTGCAAGGTGGTCATCGGTCCAAGTACTGACGGGACTCAACTATTACTTATCCACTCCTGATTTAGTAGGCTATAAGCCTGTATCGGGATGTCTACAGCGCCTCGTATTGCAAGGTGGTCATCGGTCCAAGTACTGACGAGACTCAACTATTACTTATCCACTCCTGATTTAGTAGGCTATAAGCCTGTATCAGGATGTCTAGCCTCATATTCACCCATCCATGTATTGACAACACTCAATGTTGCTCAAAACTACCTGCAATGAAAGAATAACATTTTCAAAACCAAAACCCTGATTTGGAAGTGATCAATAATCAACTTAGGAACTGCTGAACTCAAACATTTACTCGTTTTACACGACTCGAAAAGGGGTCAATAATGTCATGTCCAGCATTTTGTTATACACACGAAAATTAATTCTACATGTTTTCACTTGTCTCCAAAGTTAACTATTTATAACATTTGCATTTATTGACCGTCCATAATATAAGTTCATGATAGAACTTTGTTATTGACCATCCATAATGTAGTAGTCTGCACTGACCTCTCAGGCAAGTAACCACATAGACAGGTAGGCGTGGGTAGTGTGGTGATATCAGGGATCCTAGGTGGTGTAATGGTTAGCCCACTGGCACGGAATGCAAAGAGATGTGGGTTCGAGTCCCAATCTAGGCACAATATTTCCCATTTCCATCACCCCCACGACACTGGTAGCCATGACCAGGATCCTGTACAAGCTACGCGCTGTATGGTTGTTGAACCTACCCTGTGTATATATGTGTTAGTGGATTGCCTGTATGTATGTAATTGTAAGCATTAAGAGACTTACAATTCCCGGGGGACGAGTGTAGTGGTCTGCACTGACCTCTCAGGTAAGTAACCACATAGACAGGTAGGCGTGGGTAGTGTGGTGATATCAGGGATCCTAGGTGGTGTAATGGTTAGCACACTGGCCCGGAATGCAAAGAGATGTGGGTTCGAGTCCCACTCTAGGCGCAATATTTCCCATTTCCATCACCCCCACGACAATAACATAAGTTCATGATAGGTAGAACCTTTGTTATTGACCATCCATAACATAAGTTCATGATAGAACCTTTGTTATTGACCGTCCATAACATAAGTTCATGATAGAACCTTTGTTATTGACCGTCCATAACACAAGTTCATGATAGAACCTTTGTTATTGACCGTCCATAACATAAGTTCATGATAGAACTTTGTTATTGACGTCCATAACACAAGTTATGATAGAACCTTTGTTATGACCGTCCATAAACAAGTTCATGATAGAACTTTGTTATTGACGTCCACCAAAACCACCAACATAAGTTCATGATAGAACCTCTGTTACTGACCGTCCATAACACAAGTTCATGATAGAACCTTTGTTATTGACCGTCCATAACACAAGTTCATGATAGAACCTTTGTTATTGACCGTCCATAACATAAGTTCATGATAGAACCTCTGTTATTGACCGTCCATAACACAAGTTCATGATAGAACCTTTGTTATTGACCGTCCATAACACAAGTTCATGATAGAACCTTTGTTATTGACCATCCATAACAAGTTCATGATAGAACTTTGTTATTGAGTGTCCATAAGATAAGTTCATGATAGAACCTTTATTATTGACGGTCCATAACATAGGTTCATTATAGAACCTTTGTTATTGACCGTCCATAACGTAAGTTCATGATAGAACCTTTGTTATTGACTGTCCATAACATAAGTTCATGATAGAACCTTTGTTATTGACCGTCCATAACGTAAGTTCATGATAGAACCTTTGTTATTGACCGTCCATAACGTAAGTTCATGATAGAACCTTTGTTATTGACTGTCCATAACATAAGTTCATGATAGAACCTTTGTTATTGACCGTCCATAACGTAAGTTCATGATAGAACCTTTGTTATTGACCGTCCATAACGTAAGTTCATGATAGAACCTTTGTTATTGACTGTCCATAACATAAGTTCATGATAGAACCTTTGTTATTGACCGTCCATAACGTAAGTTCATGATAGAACCTTTGTTATTGACCGTCCATAACGTAAGTTCATGATAGAACCTTTGTTATTGACTGTCCATAACATAAGTTCATGATAGAACCTTTGTTATTGACTGTCCATAACATAGGTTCATGATAGAACCTTTGTTATTGACGGTCCATAACATAGGTTCATGATAGAACCTTTGTTATTGACCGTCCATAACATAAGTTCATGATAGAACCTCTGTTATTGACCATCCATAACATAAGTTCATGATAGAATTCTGTTCAAGGCTGAACCGCTTTAGTCATTAGTTTGTGTTTTATTGTCTTAAAATGATATTTGCAAGTGTATTTATCTCGGACCTTCCTGGTCTAAAATAAAACTTACTTCAAACTAAAGATCATAACAATTGTAGAATGATTATAGATTGCATATTATAATGATCAACCTCCCCGTCCTGATATGACCTTATATGTTGCTAGGACGTAAAACAACAACAAACAAACAAATTAATGATCAACCTGATAGATTTGTCTAAAAAGAATCAAATATGACAAAGCTAAAGCCATCGGATCATGCGACTTTAATTTTGATGATCAGAAAGGAACCAATTTTAATGTAACATTACTAGCCATTAAATACCTTAAAGCTAAGATTCCATATACGCGGTATGCGACTGCGACAAAAAATGGAAAAGCATGTAAATGCACAGTCGCGCTTCCATGTCCCGATTCGAATGCGAATGCGACAATTAGATCACTCCATGGACCAGTGCGAAAGCGAAAGCTGCCTCATTTGCCATAGGAAACAGGAAACATTTACTTTCGCTCACATATTTGAAGCAAGAATGACCGAAAATGGCATACCACATGCCGCATACGCATGTATTCGCATATATATGGAATCTTAGCTTAATTGTATCCTAAAACAAACACACACAAACGGCGAAACTATTGCAATGGATTAATTTTTATTTCTGAACATGTGCTTACGTATTCAGATGTCAATACCAATATACTTATAGCACTAGAGATAAACAAAAAAAAGCACATACCGTGAGCACAGAGCCACAGCACGCGTTACCTACACTTCACCGAGAACAGTTAGTTATAGCCATTTTCGGGCTTTACCGGGCAAAAAGAAGACACAACAAAAATTTTAATAAAAGGGTCACATAAATGGTTGACAAGAAAAAGGAGTGATTGTGGATTTCACAAACTTTGTAGTTAATTCATAAGTGAAGCCAACTTGGTAACACCTAGTCACGTGAAGTCTACCTGGATACCGAGGTCAGGTGACACACTTAACAAAAGGTCAAACGAAGCTGCAAACTGCATTCAATACAGCGTACTTATACAAGGTAACTGTACATTCCATGCACCTCAAGTAACAAAAAAGTGATTTAAAAATAAACACGTCGTATTGCATACACACCGCATAAATCCAACGGGTTTTTTCTTTTTACAGAAGTGTACAATTGTACTTAGTCAGTGTACAGTGCTTTCTTTTTAAGGGATTTTTTGTTGTTTCAAAACCAAATACATTCTGCTTTGAAGAGAAGATATATGTTGTGTTCAACCAGGATGAATACATAGGTAAACATTGCATACGCATGTATATATATATATATAAAATCATAATAATATTAATAATGATATAAGTTGGGTTCTTTTTTCACCGGGTGTATGGGTCAGCAATTAACTCACATGAACAAAGGGGGAAAAGCCATTTCAAGAAAAAAAACCTTCGAACAACCTTTCACCCCATTTTAAGCACTTAAATTTGAAATAGCGTAAAGTGTGCGCGGACAAAAAGCACTCAATTGTGCAACGGCCATATGCAACAAAATTGTTGGTCAACTTGTCCAGAATGTTTATTATACAATTTGAGAATATAACTCATGAAATGTGTCGCAGATAATATAAATCCCCATAATAAAGATTAATTCCAAAAGATATAACTTTAATTCTTAATCCGTATCCATCGCTGCCGATAAACACAAATCCCCAGTTTCCTCTAAATAAATAAATTTGATTAAAAATGTCGACGCCTTTATTTAAAGATATATTCTGAACACTTCTTACCAACACCTTCAAAGAATCATAGCGAATCCACCGAATATAAGTCAAATTGCATGTGTCAACCCAGCAATTATAAAGTTGGAGAATGTTAACCCATAAATGAGTAGTAAATTCCATAAACCACAAATCAATGCCAGAAAACGCTGAACCACAAATCGTGGAAACCACCAACATTTCACTCAGACGCTGTAAGAAGTTACCATGGAAACGTCGTCTTTTTTTGTATCCTCGGACAAATAATACTCGTTTTGCTAGTGCCTTCTTCAATGGTGTGAATGCGCATGGCTTCTAAACTCGCTGGTATGTGTTATTGTTACTAGGCATAAAAAACTAAACAAATATTGTAACTGCTAAAACCATTGTAACTGCTATACCATTTTACCAGTCACAGGGCAAACAACAAATCAAATTAAATTTACTTTTTGGGACTGTGTCCTAAAAAAAATTTTAAATTAAAAAAAAACTTTTAATTGCCCACCGACACAATCATATGTAAATATGTATATTGCAGGCTACAACACCCAGTTACTTTGGCAGGCTCGAACTAGTCTAAAAATATAATATATAATGACAAGTGGCAAAATGGGAATACTTCATATATATTTAAAAAATAGATGCTTAAATTTGTTTTCAAGAGCGATAGAGTAGGTAGGCAGCATTGTTTTTTTTGTATGTTTTTTCAAAACAGCGCTGATTTGTGCCTTCAGACAAAAACATCGAACTGAGTCGCCTCACATTTACAAAGCTGGTTACTATGGTTACAACACCACCGGTTCCACAAGGTGAGGAGTCACCTGGTGCGTAATGTGCGAAGTGACGCTAACTCTGAACGGCAACTTGGCGTCTCCGGAGAGGGAGTCACTTGCCGGTTTTACGCCGTGTCGGCAGGTAGGGTCACATTCATGGCTATCTCTCCGGAGAACTTCCATTCAATATATAAGAATCTTCTCTTATTTTTCTTTTTTTTCTGTTCCCAACCCCGCCACAAATAATTCTTTCCACAAATATCTTTTTTAACTGTCACCCCCCCACCCTATCCACCAAACACACTATTCAGCCTCCCCCCCAACCCCCTATAAATAAGACATTTTCTTTGTGTTTAAAACATTGACACATTTTGTGTGTTTTAAAGCATTGACATTGAGAGAGAAGTTGTTTTTGGGGGGGGGGGGGGGTAACATTTAAATGAAGATTCGCATAATTTCTTTTGCTAAAACTGTCCAAATGGTGTCCTTTGTTTCAGTTAGTGACTGCCTCGTTTTGTTAGAACTGCTTCGCACATTGGCACGTGTGGCTGCGGGTTCACGGCTCCTCATCAACAACTCGAGCTGTCGTGAGTCCAGGCTGCCACGAGCAGCATGGTACAGCAGGTGGCACCCCTAAATAAACCCACCCAAAACACAAATTGTTGGGTGCCTTTTGTTTTGGTTTTGGAAAAAAACAAAACACAAAAACTACATTTCTTTCCCTTTCAAAATGAATCAATAAACCCAAATAGAACTTGAAGATATATAAAAGATGAAAAGGAACTTCTGAACACTAAAAGAAAAAATACTAAACGTAGAAATTAGATGGTTTTTTTATATTAAAATCCAAGAACTCTTTTCAAAATATACCGTGCACTTTCGAAGCACCAGAACTAGAAAGGTTTAAAATAATAAAACAATTTTTGTTTAAAGGAAAAAGAAGAAAAGAGTGTGGAACATGGCTATGGGTGCTCAACTTAAACGACATATTTTACGTATTTTAATAAGTATAACAGATGGCAAACTATGCAGTGTCAACCATCCAGAATTAATGATGCAATATGTTCCAGTGCCCGGAAGCCACACCTCCATCGCCCTTCCCGTCCAATCAAATTGAAGCTCTGCCAAGACCTCGGAACAAGTCAGACTCCCCAAACACCGGCTCTCTGCCGAATTTACATATCATACCGTAAACCTGATAACACAAGTTACTCTGATAAATAGGACCTGTATCAGTGATTTACGCCATACCGTAAACCCGATAACAGAAGTTACTTGTATCAGTGATTTACATCATACCGTAAACCAGATAACAGAAGTTACACATGACAGGACCTGTATCAGTGATTTACGCCATGCCATAAACCCAATAACAGAAGTTATACTCACCTGTATTAGTGGTTTATGTCATACCGTAAACCCGATAACAGAAGTTACACCACGACAGGACCTGTATCAGTGATTTACGGCATGCCTTAAACCCGATAACAGAAGTTACACCCACCTGTATCAGTGATTTATGTCATACCGTAAACCAGATAACAGAAGTTACACGACAGGACCTGTATCAGTGATTTACAGCATGCCTTAAACCCGATAACAGAAGTTACACTCACCTGTATCAGTGATTTATGCCATATCGTAAACCTGATAACAGGAGTTACACTCACCTGTATCAGTGATTTATGTCATACCGTAAACCCGATAACAGAAGTTACACCATGACAAATAGGACCTGTACCAGTGACTTACAGTCGGTAAACCCTCAGCGGTAAGTGGAAATTGCACCGGGGTAAAAATTGACATCAACCAGACAACTGTCGATGACTTGGGAGTTAGGAAGACCATCCACACTTGTCAACATTATCACGTGCCAACAAAATGCCAGTCGTAAAAACTGCTGTAAGGTTTTAGAAATACAAATAAATTCTGCTTTACGCTGTGGTAAAGATGATCATTTCATGTTGTACATTGTGACAATGTTCACAAAGCTTCCCATTCTCTAACAAGTCGTCTCCATATAAGCAATTCTACACACAATTGTCAAAGCAGCCTTGCTACCCCACATCGAGGTGCTTGCAAAGCAGCCAAAGAAAACTGGTTGTCTGGGTTGACGGTGCAAAGTGGGTGTTACCATTCTGGTCTGTGGGCAATTTGAGACTTGCTTTGGGATGAATCATGGTTTATTATTAATGGTTTTATTTGTCTATATTTGGATGTAACCACCAGAGCACTGGAACACCTAGATCTACGTTATACTCCTACTGAACCTACAGAGCAGATTAATCATACTACGGCAGTATGTCACCATCTTTGACAACCTACACAAATAACCAGTAAAAAAGCATCCCCGGCTACGTCGGATGCTAAGCATCGTATTTAAATAGTCGCTTTTTTCTTTACTTCAAGTAGTGATATTTTCGTTGTTAAAAAAAATAAAAAAATTCTCAATCGCTCAAGAATGTTAAGTAAGCAATTATACATGAATGCTCTTTAAATTAAAAGTTCTTTAAAAAAACCAGTGCAATGCGACTAATGAATTCACAGCATAAAACACAAAAGACATGATATATATCTGTCGGCCTAGATCCAGCAAAGCGTATAAAAAATCGACTCGGCTCAAATGAAGCCAGTACCACATACATCACATTTGAACCAACAAAAAAAATGTACATAAAGTCAATTAGGCATTGCATAAACGTAAGCATTAAGCACACTAGGTAATACAGGCAAGTATAATATATGCATTGATATATTTATATATGTATATATATAGTTGTTGTAGTTGTCCTTGCATGCACTTCTAAGAAGTGCTGCAGTGTTACGCTAACCAATCAGAAGAGCCCTGACAGCCCCACAGTGAGAATCATTCTGTTAAAAACACAATTAAAAAAACCCACCATAACTAGTGAGTGGTAAATCCAAACTAATCAGGTGCTTACTCACCTTACCGGGGGCTCTACCAGTGTAAACACAAAGCAGGCAATAAAAAGGTTTTTCTTTACTTTTTTCTTTCTCTTTCTATTAGTAGTACCAAGTTCCAGCAACATTTTGTCACAGAACTATAGCAATTCACCCCCAAGTGATGTCACCAGCTTATGTACACTTTAGTTGTTGTAGTCCCATCCCTCAGCCTGCAACCACCCTGTTAAGCCAAATAAACTACAGTCCTCTCCACGCAAAGGACACATCTTAACGAACAAGCACATACAAAGACGGTAAGCGGCTACAGCCTAAGCTAGTAGAGACGACACAGTCACAATGCGTAGTAGGACTCGCACTGCCCTGCCTTCAGAAACCCTTATTTAATTATTTTTTAATTTAAAAAAATCTTTTTTAAATTAAGAAAATAAAAAAGTTGCTAAAATGTCATGGCCCGCAACCTTGTGAACTGCACCGCAGCATCTGGGTCACCATGGGTCATTTGTGTGTGTGTGTGAACGTACTCTGCGCATGTTGTCGAATAGCCGCAGGAGTTTTGCGTCATTTTGTTTCTTGCGTCGGTTATACTTATAATATATGTGTATACAGATTACATAATTAAAAATAATAATAATCATTAAAATAGATTTGAACAAGCTCAATGCAGAATGGCGCGGGGATGAAAAGAAAAAAAAAGTAAGTAGTAAGCACAAATGGATGTAGCAAGAATGACTGGCACATCATCTATTTATAGAATACCCTGAAATCCATGCAGCAGGCATTGACGGCCTCTGACCGCCAGACAGCGGTAAACACCTCATCTAGTTCCTGTCACTACAGCTCACACAACTAACAGAATACTTCTCTCCTTGTAAAATAAAAAAAATAAAAAATAAAATTTTAAAGAGGAAAAGAAAAAGCTAAGTAAACAGTTCATATTGTGTCCAGATGGGTCTATAGCACAATTAGAAACCAAAAAGGCTGGGTTTGTTACAGTTGGGTGCAACTACCTAGCGTTGTAGCTACAGACCAAAAATCTACATACATACAAAAGGTGATTGGTTTTCTATAAAAACAAATGATAGTCGCATTTTCCCAGCGGTTAAGACCTAATTTCAAAAGCATTCCAACAGACAAGACCTACACGGAAGATCAGAAACATGACAACAGGCTTAATGCAATCTGATGGGTAATTTGATCTTTCATGAAAGTGATTAACAACAAACAATATACTGCACCCCAAATTACACAAAGCTTTTGTTTTAGGACATCTTTACTTTCAATGCCAAATAGGAACTAAAGCACGTCATTTACAAACGCTGCCTCGTTCTGATCTCCAGATTAAAAAAAAATAAAAATTCCTACTTAAAAAATAACTCTCAAACAGAGTAGAGGGAATACCGGTAAAACCATAAATATTAAAAGTAATGTATTAAAAAATGGCACCTTCTTGGGGGGAAAAAACATTAAAAAACAACCCTGTTCTCTCAGACAGAAACACCATAGCTGTCATTGGAACCATGACTGTTCAATATGAATGTTCATCTCCAAGCACCACTGTGCACAACCTGTTCCCATCCAATCAATACATCATTGTGAGACAAAGCAGTACCAGCACAAGCACACATGTCATAGATGCGCAATAGCACACATGCGCACGAGCACACGAGCACACATGTGCACAAGCACACGGCAGGGCTTCACACTTTATCCTCCTGTGGAGCTACTGAAACCACGCACACCATTCACCTTCACCTTCAGATCTACCTTCTTTTAGTATCGAGAACTAGTATATATATATATATATATATATGCATATATATGAACTCAGTGCCAGATTTCGACTTGGTATAGTCTAAACTATATGTAGGGATGAAAGTGGTCTCCAGCAAAAATTATGGAATTCAAGCCGAGATTATTACACCGACGGACAAATTTCCACGAAAACACGCCCCCCCCCCCCACCCCCGATTGGATTAGCAGTGTTAGGGAATCATGGGAAAAAGCCGGAAGTACTGTTTCAGCTATCTTTGTTGTGTCCATCTTATTGTCCATATCTAACTCATTCTTGCTTGGGTTTTCTGTTCTACCAACATCAAAAATCATATAAGAACGGGATTCCAACCTAATTGTTGTCATATACATCCAGATTGTATGGCACTTTGCTTAACATTAATCAGTGAATATAAAAAAATGGCGATCTTTCATGCCTGTATATGAACCTTGGAGGCCCTTGCTAACAAATTACACCAGGTCACACAAAGGCACCTAACAAAAGAGCATTTTGACTTTGAGTCGCTAAAAGAAACCGCACACAAATGTGTACAGTATTTGCATTTGAATTATTTAATAGCAACATATTTAAAGTGCAAAATACAATTATTTTCAAATAATGCACTTACGGATTACATATTTATCATCAAAGGTGACTTAAATGTTAAAAGCGAAACAAATTGTTAAATTTTGTGAGGCCGCTGTGGAGTGTAATACCCTAAGCTGTAGTGTGTTTGGATTATGCCTAAATCCGGCACTGTATAAACTATACACATGTATATAAAAACTATACATACATGTATGTATATAATTATACATATAAATTCTATATAATAGTCTTTATATATATATATATTATATTTATATATCCATATATAGTCTATATATAGATAACTACATGTAGACTATATATGGAGACTACACATACATGAATTTATATATATAAAGTATACACAACACATGTAAAGTATATATAACATAAATAGACTATATAGACGGTGTGTTCATGTTTTTCTGTTTAAAACAAATAAAATTTGAAAAACTAATTGAAACAAATGAAGCGACGAGGGAGAGGTTAGCTTCGGTACATGATACGACATATCTGGGATGGCACGTGAATCAGTGATAACACTGGAGATAACGATAGGATAGTGCAACATCTGCCTTTTAAAAAAAACACCTCATGTTACTACACTAACATCAACAATTCACCTCTTCAACAAATAATCAGTAAAGACTCTTGGACGTACACAAAACAGATTAAAAAGTCATCATAATTAATTACCATCTCACATAATTTTCAGAAATGCCCAAAATTTCAACGAATAACTCCATATATTATATATATATATAACCATGGCAGGCTTGCCTTGCCCTGCACCGAATATTAAGTATTCTTGCCAGGAACATGTGAAATTCTTTAAGGAAATGCTCCACACAACGTCCAGAACAGCTCGCCGTCCTATATCCAGGTCACAAGGCGGTGTCACGGTAAAGAATGAGCTCGCCGTCCTATATCCAGGTCACGAGGCGGTGTCACGGTAAAGAATGTGCGCACAGGACAATCCCAGAAATGTCGTATTTTACGGACAAGCTTCACTTACAGAATGGTCTAGGACCACGTCATCACTCTAACAATCTCTCAATTAGTTTGTACTAATTGTTCTAAATTCCTTAACAATGTCCAAGTTGGCGGTCCATACGCTCGTAAGTCTAAGGTATGGTCCAAAACCAATGACCACACACACACATATATATGTATGTGTGTGCGCGCGCACGCGCCATATCGTGCATACAAACCCAACACTTGGACTTAGCTATTAGCAATTTATAAATGAGGAAAATATTCTTAGACGATAAAAATCGACTCATCCTTTCAGAGAAATCTTTTCAGCAGTACAAAAAAAAATAATTCCTACTTCATTTTTGTCTCACACATGTATTCTTACACCTGATTGGTGGACTGCAGTTCACCATTGTGACAGCGACAACAGGGCGCAACTAATCAGGCAACATTTATCTTTGTCCATAAATGTGTATGTGCATATATATACACACAGTAAAACCTCTCTAAATCGACCGACCATGGTACCGAATTTAAGTGGTTCATTTAAGGAGGTGGTCAGATTAGGGAGGTAGAATATCCTTACAATGGTATAGTTGGGACCTAAATAAAGGGATCGATATAGGGGAGTGGTCGATCTGTGGAGGTGGTCGGTTAGACAGGTTTCACTATATATGCTAGATACACATACATATATATTATTATTAAAATATATGATACTGTCGTGGGGGTGATGAAAATGGGAAATACTGTGCTAGAGCGGGACTCGAACCCACATCTCTTTGCATTCCGGGCCAGTGTGCTAACCATTACACCACCTAGGCTCCCTGATATCAAACACTCCCCACGCCTACCTCTATGGGTACGCCTGAGAGGTCAGTGCAGACCACTACACTCGTCCCCCTGGAATTGTAGTCTTGTAATGCTTACAATTACATACATACAGGCAATGCACTAACACATACATACACAGGGTAGGTCAACAACCATACAGCGCAAAGCTTGTACAGGATCCTGATCACGGCAACCAGTGTCGTGGGGGTGATGAAAATGGGAATACTGCCTAGAGCGGGACTCGAACCCACATCTCTTGCATTCCGGGCCAGTGTGCTAACCATTACACCACCTAGGCTCCCTGAATCAAACACTCCCCACCCTACCCAACCCAACAGATACTTTATAGCGTTTTATTCCAATTGCGGTTTATTTGAATTTCATCGCCAAAAAGGTGTGTGTACCACCTGAAACCCTCACCGTAAGCTCCTGACGACATGTGTACACACACAAATAAACTTCACAAATAATTGAATACAAAATACCTCATCAGTCTCTTCTTAACCTATATTATTAATAATAAACAACTGCCAAAACAACCAGATTAAATCCAGACAGACAAATATGTAGAAGATTAAAACGCGTAGACCATGTCCATCGCGATAGATCTAAAACTCACCCAAAACATGGGGGAGGATTTGATTATAATCATAAACAAACCGCTGTTATCTCTGTCACAACTCTGCTCGCACCCCCCTCTGCCCCCCCCCCGCCCCCCCACCCCCATCCCTCTGGAGACCAGGCGTGCACACAGCGGGCGTCTCGTAGTGTGCGTTTCAGCCGCTATTGTTCAGTGATGGCGCCACCATGTAGTTCTTGTCAACGTAACAAAGCAAGTCTTTAAAAAAAAAAAAAATTTAAATGACCACTGTTTCTCCCAGAACTGATACAAAGTGGAGTGTGTAACGTTTGCGCGTCTCTCCCCGGACCCTGTCCACCAATCCACCCGAAGCCACCAGCCTAAAATGCCTTCCATTTTTAATTTATTTTTGCCTACGAAAAAATTGGACAGATCACTGACAGGTATAGCCTAGCTATACATTGGATATCATTAATATGCAATATCTATATATGTATATACACATAGAAAATACACAACATCTAACAGCAGGTTCCAGAACGACGTCCCGGTCGGTTTCCTCTCCCAAAGCGGGCCATTCTTGGGTGTTTTGTAGACTTCTTTTTGTGTGGCGGACTTTTTAGAGTTTAGGGGCCCGGAAGAATTAGAGAAAAGCAGCTTTTACAAAGTACATCAATGTCGTCTGCCTTATCATTTTGCGTAGGACTAAGCAGATCTTGAACAAGCAGACACCCCCCCCCCCCACATCGACCCATCCTGACCCCATAATCAATTTTGACAAATCTTTGCATCTCGTCCTTTTGACGGTCAACATAATACTTGATCCAAGTTGAAAAATTAAGAATCTTAACACATAAAGAGCTAATCCATATGTGGTTGTAGTTTAAGCATTTAGAAAAAAACCATAACCGATAACAATCAGGTTAGAGACCTTTACCTCACTCGCCACTTCCAACATACGAAACCCTTCATCACTTGCATGTTTGTTGTTGCTGCTAGCATCATAAAGGTGTGGGAAAAGTGGAGATGGAGCGCAATAAGGACAGTCTCCGCGCAGGGCTGTCATCCCCTGTAGCATGGTGTAGACCGTCACACATGATTACACAAGCAGGCTACCACTGCTACAGATAAAACATTTATATACCATGAAGACAGTGCACAGAGATTCTAGTTTTACGTACACAGATAATATATATATATCATCAAAGCGGTCTACAACTAAAAAACTAAATTTTTTAAATAAAATAATTTTTTGTTAAAAGCATGACATTAGCAAGAGAAAAAAAAGAGTAAAATCCCCCAAAACAACTTTACTGAACGCAAAAGCGTAAAGCACCGTCGTATTATCTTCTACAATTGAAGTAGAGACTTGCATGGCAAATGTCACCGCATAAAGCGTAATCTCAGAAATGTCTTTCTAATCAGTGTCGTCATTTAGAGCCTTCTAAAAGCTTTTGTTGTTGTTTTATCTTCCTTTCATAATACAATACAGCAACATGGTAGAAACAAAAGAAACACATTTAATGCATTTTTTCCCTACTACTACTATTAACTACTGCTACTACTATTAAACTAGTGCTATCACTATATAATAATAGTACTAACTTCACACTTAATTTGGTTTTACCAAAATCTTTAAGTTGCTTTCTCTATAATAACCGGTTCATGAACAAAAAATTGGGGGAAAAACAACACATAATGGTCGCGCTTTATAAATTCAGCGGAACGCTTCCACGACACTCGGCCCCCCATGCCCGACGGTAGAGGGCGCCACCCACACAGGGACACAACAATTTTAAACCCCTTTAACACAAATTTGAAAAGACTTCTAAACCCCATGATAAATTGAGTGAACATTTATGGCCTCATGACGTCATACATGGTCATTTGAACTGAAGTACAGTACCTATTTATAGCTCAAGACTGCGGACATGGTTCCAACCTAATTATATTTCTGCTAAACTCACTACAGCTGTCGGAGTATATGACTACTGTTTTCTGCAGCGCTGGCACTTGAGTTGGTCGGGAGACTGTTGTCGCCAATGACATTGCCCCGCTGTGACGCAGGCGGCTGTGGGCAGGAGCGATCCGAAGAAGCCGGCATTGACGAGTTTCTGGACAGCGAAGAGTGGTTTCCGGACATCGATGATGCGCTGCTGGGCATCGAAGAGTGGTTGTTGGGAATTGAAGATGCGTTGCCAGAAATCGGAGACATCGGTGAATGACTACCAGTCATGGAAGAATGACCGCTAGGCATTGAAGCATGGCTGGACGTCATCGAAGCATGACTGGAAGTCATTGAAGAATGGTTACCTGATAGCGATGACTGGCTCCCAGCCATCGATGAGTGGTTCACCGACATCGATGTGTGGTTGCCAGACAATCCCGAGTGGTTACCAGTCAATGAAGCATGGTTTCCAGATATCGAAGAATGGTTGCCAGACAATGAAGCGTGGTTTCCAGATATCGAAGAATGGTTGCCAGACAATGAAGCATGGTTTCCAGACAGCGAGAGATTGCCAGTTATTGAAGCATGGTTTCCAGGCATCGAAGAAGGGTTGCCGGGCATCGAAGAAGGGTTGCCGGGCATGGAAGGATTGCCCGACATCGAGGAAGGGTTTCCGGGCGAACCAAGGAGATGGTTACCAAGATTGAGCGGTGAGGCGCGTGACCTCGGTGGACCCGGGGACCCTAGTGGGTGATTCCCTTGGTGTGAATTGATGTTGGGATTCACGTGGGTCGACATGTGAGATGACACCATCGGCTGTGGTGAGCAGAGGTGCGGGTGTCCCTGTCCGAGGGTAGACATGATGGGTGTTGAAGATCTACCATGTGACGCGGACAGGTTCAGCCCAGGGCCAGACATCAACGGACTGCCATGCCCTGACACCTGTGGACTCCCATGCGATGTGGTCATGGGCGGAGGGCTCGCGGGGCCAAACGGAGGCATATGGGGACTACCGTGACCTGGCGTTGGTATGCGAGAATTCATGAGATGCGGGTTCAGGATATGATGGTTCGCCTTTGTCAATGTGGACAGCGGGGTGTTGAGATGGTGATGCACAGAAATGTGCGCCCCTGGTGGTGCTGGCGACGACAGGCCTGAGTTGCCATGTGAAGGGCTCATCAGCGAGGCACCCCGTCCTCCCAGCACCGACATGTCGGCCGAACTGTTCACATGTGGACTCACTTGTCCTAGCAATGGCAGGTGCGAAGAAGTAGTGTTAATAATAGGACTTCCGTGCCCTGGAGATGACATGTGTGAACTAACTGGACTTGGTGTTGAAATGTCCGGACTGCCCTGTACCATTGTTGTCGACATCCCGATGCCAGTGGCACCAGGCATGGAGTAGATGATGTTGCGCGGCACATGGACATGGTTTGTGGTCATACGCGCGCGATAACTTGCTGGTAGCTTCAGGTCAGGACCGAGGTGAGTGGTCATGTGGTACTTGAGGTGGCTGGTCGTTATGAACCCTTTCTCGCACACCGGGCAGGTATGTGGCTTCTCGCCCGTATGCTTCATCATGTGGAGTTTGAGGCTGGTAGTTGATGCCAGCCCCTTCCCGCAGACTGCACATGTGTAAGGCTTTGTATCGCCCATATGTCCCTTCATATGCTGCCGAAGACTGCCCGCCTCGGAGAACTCGGTGCTGCAGATGGCGCAGGCGAACCGCTTCTCCCCGCTGTGGGCAAGCATGTGATTCCGCAGCTGGTCTTCGATGCTGAACGATTTGCTGCAGACGCTGCAGCGGAACGGCTTCTCCGTTGTGTGATCGAGCATGTGAATCTTGAGATTCCCCATCTGAGTGAACCCCTTTCCACACATGGGACACTTGTAAGGCTTGTGATTGGAGTGTGTTAGCATGTGGGTTTTAAGGTTACCCCCTTGTGTGAATCCCTTTCCACAAATACTACATTTATATGGCGTTTCCTCCGTGTGGGTTCTCATGTGTGTTTTGAGATTGCCCGCCTGGATGAACTCCTTCCCGCAAACAGAGCAGGAGTGAGGACGTTCACCCGTATGAATCATCGTGTGCTGTTTCAAACTGGCTTCCTGCATAAAGGCTTTATCGCATACTCCACACACGAACTGCTTTTCCCCTGTATGTGTCATCGTATGGGTTTTAAGGTTCCCCGCTTGCGTGAACCCCTTATTACAAATTGTGCAAGTAAACGGTTTCTCCCCGGTGTGAATTAGCATGTGCGTCTTCAAATTGCCGGCCTGCGTGAAACCTTTATTGCACACGGTGCACGTAAATGGTTTCTCACCGGTATGAGTGACTATGTGTGTTTTAAGGTTCCCCGCTTGCGAGAAGCTCTTATTGCACGTTGGACAAGTGAATGGTTTCTCGCCAGTGTGCGTGTACATGTGCTGCTTCAGGCTTGCTTCTTGCACAAACGCTTTTCCGCACTCGGGGCAGGCGTGGTTCTTCTCGCCTGTATGACCCATCATGTGGGTCTTAAGGTTCCCCGCTTGTGTGAACCCCTTGTGGCATATGGAGCATGTGTAGGGCTTCTCACCCGAGTGCGTCAGCAGATGTTGTTTCAGATTACCCTCACCAGTGAAACCTTTATTACAGATCTTGCACACGAAGGGCCTGAACTTTTCGCCCGGCTGGTGAATCTTCATGTGTTCGCTGAGGTCGCTCTCCTGGAAACACACCTTGGTGCACACTTCGCAAATGAAGGTCTTTGCCATTGTGTGCACCTTCTCCTCATGTTCGGGGAGGAGTGGCGGTGGTAATACCAGTGGCTTATTCTCAGTGGAGTGCGTAATCATGTGCGCACCCAGATTTGGAGGGTGCGCAAACATCTTGCTGTAAAGCGAATGTGAGCTTGACCGGTCAATGGGATGGGTCAACATGTGAGGCTCCAAGCTCGGCTGCGAGAAGATTGAGTTACTGAATGCACTTGGGAACGGATGAGCCATTTTTGGTTTGTTCTGTTGCGAGATTACTATTAAATTTTGACACAATAAGGGTCTAAATATAATTTTGAGCACTAATGAGTTATATTTAAATTTATGTTGTTAATTTCACACTAATTTGTGAGGGTAAAAAAATCTGATATTCTAATTGTTACCAAACCGTTTCTGCTCTTCTCATCCTCAATCGACCGCTGATTTCTGCTACTGCTTTCTTTCTTTCTTGTTATGGGGAAAAAAGCGGGGGGAAATGCCTTCTTGGACCACCGATGAAAACCTCACGCTGCCACGTAGGCGAGCTTAGGACACCTACCGTCAAATTGGGGGATACCTAACTGCTGTCGATCACAGGAATTTCAACCGGGTTTGTGCGCTTGCTTTCGAGTAGTCGCATAACCGCGAGAACGCAGAGTAGGGTGGGTTCTCATATAACAAGCCGAGGAACATTAAAACACTCATGTCATACATGCTTAAATACCACCATCACTTGCTTGGGTACAGTTGTTGTAAACGGGGCGGCTGGGGATAAGCCGGTTCTTGTTGGTTCTTATGTTGTTGTTCAGTTACTTTGAAGCATACAAAGCAGCTGTATGCAAAGAAGTAACTGTTCTCATAGTTGCCTAATGAAAAAACCTAAATGCAGGAAATCTAGTGAAACTCGATGAGACTGGATGGTGCGTAGTCTCAACGTCGTGCACGGCTCCCACACAAGGAATACTGCAAAGAGAGGAGAGACAGTCTTAGCGCCGTACTCACCCAGCACCCCGCAACAGGGCACACATGTTCAGCAGCCTAAAGCCGTGTTCACACGGGCAAAATGTAAAGCGATTTAGACAAGGCAAATCATATGATTCGATTTAGTTTGAAAGTGTTTCGCGTTCACACGGGCAGTGCTTTGAGTCGGTTTGAGGCGGAAGTGGATATCTGCGCATGAGCAAGTCCAGACTAACCAGCGCCATTTTGGGTTCGTCGACGTTGGCACGAGAGAGTGTGGGTTCGACCTAGATATGTATTGACTGAATAGTATTGGTTTGGAACGGTCAAAACTTCTGCTGGGCAGTGAAACCCTAAAAATAAATTATGAAAAAAATATCTGTGCACAGCTAGCCGGTTTATAGATCAAATTATATTATATAGTGTGACATCCTTAATCCGCCTCAACTAAGTCGCTTGCGTTCACACGGGCGATATAAGTCGATTCATAAAATTCGCTTCATATAAACCACCTGCTTAGGTGGTTTATAAAAAGTGATTTATATGAATCGAATCAGCCCTAATCCGCCTCAGCGTCGCGTTCACACGGCAAATGTGAGGCGAACTAGGCAAGGCGATTTATATGAGGCGGATTAAATCGCCCGTGTGAACACAGCTTATGTCACAAATAGTGGCGTCATTCTCAGAAACTGTGTACCACATTTTTGGTTTCCACATTCCATAGTTAATGATTTTGCATTCTTTCTTTTTTGGGTGGGTGGGGGGTGGGGGGCAGTAGTAAGTTAAATAGTGATTGTTGACTGTGTTTTAAGTATGCTAGCAATGCTACATGTATTTAATCTATCCCACAGAATGCATCCAAAATATATATTGTGCTAAAGTGAATATATGAAAATTTGCATGTTGACATCATACATCTACCCAAGTGGTTTTTCCAACCTTTTTTTTTGGTAAGAAACAATTATTTTTACTTAACTGTAAACAATCAAATCTTGTTTGAATTTGCTGTGTTAAAATGATGCTATGGATGAAAACAAAAATGATGTGGATGGATGTTACACGGTTAATTTTAACAGCTTTCTCAATTTGTATCAGATCAAAATCAAAAAGTGAAAAAGTTTCAACTTTGAAATATGCACAACATATAAACCTTCATATGAATACGGATCCTGCTATAATTTGGAATGTTTTACGTTATTATTTGGAATGGTTTCACTTTTCGTTACAAAAGTGGTACAGTTTCTGAGAACGACTCAGTGACACAGTTCATTTTGAATTTCTGACATCGTTTGACGGTCAATTGTCATAATCGAACTAACTTTAGTTACAAATGGCTAACGATACATGTTTTCACTTCAAATATCTCCAAATCCATTTTAACATTTATAATGTAAAATTGTCCCAAAACCGACTTGAGCAGTAAGAGTAGACTAACATTAACAGGTTCTATTAACGTGACTTAGCTTTGCCTTCTATGCAGCAATAAATGCTTAATGAATACACTAGTATCCAAGTTGGAAACGTGGAGCCAAAGATAGACAAGTGTGTTGGTTTTGACAATTTGATTATTTCATTGGACTATGCAGCTTAATGCTTAATGAGTTCATCAGTGTCTAAGTTGGATATGTAGGAGCAATACAACTAGGTAAAATTCAAATATTCCTTACTTCAACTGATATGTACACAAAGTACACCAATTCACACCAATTAATAGAATTATATCCAAAATTAGTCAGTAAGCAAAATAGTTACTCTGAACTAAAGTAGAATGGATAATTGTCAACCTGATACAATTATCATCTTCGTTTTTTAAACCAACAACAAACTAACCAAGTTATTTCTTGTAATAAACAAACCAATGGTGTTGAAACAAACATAGGCATGGCTTACATTCGAGTATTTTATATACATTTTAAATTAGACTTATTTAAAGTATTTTATATAAATTTGTCGCTATCAGGTTGAGGCGCGTGGCTAGACAAATTAACGTGGGTACAGACCGAGGGCGCCACGAGCGGCCTGAGGTAGTTAGAGGATGGCATTACTCGCATAATGCATGCATCAGGCAATATAATTCTATGTCAGGAGCAGATTTGTGCTCGTTTGTGTAGTGAGGCTGGAAAAGCAGTACTCTTTGTAGTACCCTGAAAATGCTGACAAGTTTGCACGGCCCTGTATTTGCTATAGACTAGATCGCCATTCCAACCAAGCGGTGCATTGTGGGATGCGTGGAAGAAAAACAAACCTGTGTGAAGCACATGGCTAATGCTAAGACACTGGGTGCAGCTATGAAATGTGCTAGTTTTAGCTCTTGTTTGAAACATAGAATACCAACTAAAAATATAGATATAATAAATTAAGATCTTTTATCTGGCATTGCATTTACATCTAGAGAAATATGGTCACTCAGACTAGTGTTAGAACTATAGCCAGTCAGTTTTACTTATTTTATTCATGTTTTTATTTATATCCTAAGGCTAATAATAACATCTGTAGAATTAGGAAAATAGGTAGGGTTAATCAGACATTGGTTATATATTTCTTTGAAACAAGTTTCTGTTGACACATTTGACATTTTAATATTCAGAACAAAAATTAAATATGGTGATTAAACATCAGCCTGTGGTGTGACTGATTACTTGTGGGGAATTGTATGTTTCTTAGCTCAACACGCTCAACTATGGCTAGTTTTGTCTTAAATATATTCATTATATCGCATGTGTGCATCCATGTTTATGCCAAATTGCTATGTATTTTTTCAAATTAATTTTGAATGAAATCGAAGTTTTGCCATATATGTATCGGCAAACTCAATGGCCGAGCATCTTCCCCCCCCCGCCCCCCATCGACGCCGTTTTCAGCGCATGCGCAGTCGGAATGGCGATCTCCTCTATAGTTGCCCTATTTTGTGGCTGGTACTTGGGTTGTTATGGAACGTGAGGCAGCCTTTCTATTGTATTAATTAAAGAATGTCGTCAAGAGGACCCCCAATAAGAAGTCACAGAGAATCCTTCAATTCCATATCCTTTTTTGCAGATTGGAACAAGAATCAAAATGATCAGGCCATTTTGTTTTAATGCAACAAAATCACTGCAAAGGACAAGTAAGAAGACAGTGACTGTGATTACTTAACAAGTTTAAAGTGGCATTGTGTGATAATTCTATTAGCATGACCTACTTACATTGGTTTGAAAGAACTTCATTATAGATAGCTCATTTGGGAGATATTTGAAGTGAAATATGCTAAATAATCATCGGCGTGCACACACATCTTCGTTTTAAAACATTTTTTATTTATATGAAAAGTCTTTCTTCAGCGCCGAAGAACTGGCCTTCTGGTCATCCTCAACTTCGGTAATTTATACCAGTTAATCACAAGAATAATTTTAAGATAATAAAATATTGTTATTACATTCACGTGTTGGACACCATGGCACTAGCAGGTTCTATTTAATTGATTTAGTAGTTTTATGCAGCAATAAATGTTTGATGAGTGTTCCAATACCTTACTTGGATATGTAGGATCAAAGTGCTTTAGTAGAGCAGTCAACCGTGAACGGGAAAAGGATTGTAAATAAAACAAATAGTCCTTTTTTCTATTTTGTTTAAAGTTTTTTTGTTATTGCTATTCATAATAGGCTGTTTTCATTGCCACTGTACCAAAGATTCACATAACGAAAAACAATTTTGTAATCGATTAGTAAAAACTCATGGTAATTTGCATAGCAACTTTTTAGTTTTATTTTAAGTAAGACATAAATACAATTGACAATTAGATTTCACTGAGCTGTCATCAGTAAAATTCTAGTGCTCTAATTTAGATTATCGCGATTTATGCTATACATAAAGACATGTGTAGTATCGCGATATCGAACATGTTCAATAATGGCATTGAAAATTGTTGACACCACAGTGGCACAGAGGTCGTGCAGGTTAAGGCTCAAAGCTAAAATTTAAGAAGAAGCAATAAATAAACAACTAAAATAGATATTTTAATATAAATAAGTATTTTTAAATAGGCCGCTACATATTAAAGCAGTAATTTTCTTGAAATAAAATATATAATAGATTGGTCAGATATACACAAACACCTAAACTGAGATCATTTTCGGGTGGGAGTTGGAGGGTGTTACGATAATATGCTTGTACATAACGTTTACAAAAGTCAATACCTAGTAAATGGAATTTAACAAATGGATAACAAGAATTGGGGGCCCAAGTGATTAACCACAAGTCGGGACGTTAATTGGACTGGAGTAATGGGAGTCCAAATCTGTCCTTCAAGATAAAATGCAAGCCCACTATTTGGAATATTTGTGTTGCTTAAAATTGTGGAATTATGTCATATACAGTTGATTATTTCTAGTTGAGTATAATTTCAAATTACTGCGCAACTAAATTCCTTTTCCTAAATTGTGTTGGTTAATTTTACAAGGAATATGAATACATGTATATCTTAACAAAGTAACATACATTCTTGATACGACATCCACAGAGTAGTAACGAAGGGTTTTTTGTTCATTGACATTTTAGTAACTTATTCATAGACAAATCCGAGATAGAAGAAAAAGAAAAAGAAGAAAAAGAAGAAAAGGAAGAAAAAGAAGTTGATTAAGTAGCGGGAATTTCTTTATGTTTTAAGACCATGTGTATGATGTGAGTGGTAGTGGGAGTGGTTACACCGATTTACTAGTGGGAGGGCAAAATCACAACCAATAAAGGAAACAATTTATTGGGGACACAATGCAAGCTAATAGGAAACACAAAAATAGGTGGTTTTGATCGTTCCAGGCTAAACGACTATCAAGTTAAATATGAATTCCTACTAAGTATAATGGTAGGCAGATAGATCTAGTAATTTAGTACAACAGGCATACTTTAAAATATAAGGTACTCTACTGGTGTGGAGAATTACAAATGCTGTTGGTATTAATGCGGCTATATTAGTCTTATTTCATGAGTATTAACAGGAGGCTACAACAGACTTATTTGACCGAGTCTGAATGATGTGTTATGTGTAGGGCCAATTCGTTATTAATTTAATGACATCTTACTTAGTACTAGTAGTCTGGCCGACCCAGTCAGACTTGTTAGATATACAGGCTAGCACACATACCTAATAGCTATTTTAAGTGTGCCTAGGCTTATTCTAAAGGGGGCAATGACCTAGAACCAGCGCTACATGTTGAACCTATATATCTAGCTGGCAACAAGATGGGCGGTTGCTTTGTGAACCCGCCAGCATTCCAGCAACGTCCACAAAATGGGGGCCGAGGGATAGGGTTAAACTGAGCACGTGCAACAAGACAACACAACTACACCGCTGCACTCAGTCGCTGGCGTTGAAGCTCGATGAAATAAGCTAAACCAAACCGACAAAGAAAACAATAAAATTCACCAGTGTCGGCGGCGGGCCTGGCCTGGCCGTGAGATAGATCTACCCCCATAAATACTACAGCCCTCAATTCGCCCACCATCACAACACCGGGGGACACAAGTCGCAAACCACAGGGATCGCAGGCGGGGGGCAGAGAAACTCAATTCCAAGCCACACGGAACGACAGCTTACTGGGCACGACATCTAGTTTAGACGGACATTTGACAACAACAATAACCTAATTGTGTGTGCGGAGTGTCGGCGTGCCTGTGCGGTCAGACAGCGAGGGGGTGGCCTACCATGGCCGGGTCAGCTCCTCCCCGGCCCGCCGTACCTACCCATGGGTGACCTGGTAATTTCACCGGCAGAACTGGCGCGCAACCCCACCAAAAAACAAGCCCCGCACCGCGTCAAACACGGCCCAACGCCGCCTAGAGAGCCATTCCGATCATATAGAAGTGTTAGTTGGTGTCGGGGCTAAGGGTTTTGGGTGCGAGGTGCAGTTTGTGAGGCGGAATTTCGAAAAGGGAAGTGGATTCTCGACGTTGATTGTTGACGATAGATAAAAAAAGGTGCCTTCCATCTTGAATGCTATGTTCGTTTCTGTTATTATCGCCCGGTTCGAAAAAAAATGTTAAATAAAAAGCTCTTGTGAGAGAAAATATGCTGTTCCTACCTGCCTGTTGACGCCATATACAATCTAGATTTGTAGCGAATTCAAAAAGTCACTGTTATAGGAGGTGTTATAAAACTATCCGCTCCCCCATTCCGGAAAGAAATGTAGATTGACCTCAAAAGCATTTTTTGTTTACGCTGCCGCGCTGCCATCTGGTGAGAATGCGGCACATTTCCGCTAGATGGCGGGACTGCATGGCGGCGGGTTCAGCGGGTTGCCGTCAACAGGGCGACCAGGGTGCTTAACTCAACAATAGGTCTACCATTTATTGGACGCCAACTTCCACCTTGTAACTTCAGCAAAGCTAGTTTCTGGTAGAAATTCTAACCTTACATTAACAAGTGGGTGAGTAATAGTTAGATCGCTAAGCAACGCCACGCCAACGCTCAGGCATGGAGTTTCAGTTTCAATATGTCAATTTGTAAAGCTATTATTATTCAATTCTTTATTTCAGACTCAGGATTATGGTAGTTACATAATTTGGTCCATAGTAGGTAGATATAGAAATTAATGTGAAAGGGATATAATTAATAGTATGAATACATTTTTACATGGATCGTAATCAAGATCTATATTACTATGAGGGGTGACTGATATAGAATATACTTTTACTTATCTTATTACCATCTACTTCTGTTTTTATTCTATGCCTTTGGAATTATTGACACATGCCTTTCAGCATGGGACCTAGGCTATTGTATTGATACTAATAATAATAATACAGTAGCATGAGTAGAGCCTACACTAGTTATTTAGTAGGCTTACTTGTGAGACAAGCTTTAATCTAAATGATGTATTGACCCCGTGTTTTGCAATCATACAACTGTTAGAGCTAACTTAAATTAATTGGTATTTTAAAGCTTTTTTTTTTTTGATTACTCAATTCACAGTAGGCATGTATAGCTATGTTGTCAAATGTTGATATATTTAAATGTTTGCATCCCCCAAATCAACCATCAAAGCGTTAATAATATTATATATATATATATAAATATAATAATATATATATATATATATATATATATATTATATATTATATATAATATACAATTACAATTCCGACTCATCCTAATTAATACAGTATTCGCCATAGTGTATATCCATGAGATAGATTATATTACCAATAAAACAATTCCAATCAATAAACCTAATAGTTGTAGCCATATTCGGTACAACATATATCGTAAATGTACTTCAGGTATATATATATATATATATATATATATATATATATATAATATATATATGTATTAAATATATATATATATATATATATATAAAATATAATATCACACCAAAGTTACCTATTGCTTTTGAATGATATATTAATTTAGCGATATGATAATTGTAATTAATAACAAGTGAAAAGTATTGTTGTGTACACTATTGCATGCTACTGGTGTATTATATATATATGACAAATATCATTGATTGTTGGTGACCTTATGTATAAGTTATCTAGATATGAAATTATTTAAATGTAAACACTATTGGGCCTGGTGGGGAAAAAAAAGGCAATTAGTGCTTGTGTCCGACTATAAACGTACGTAGTAATTTGACAAAGAGCGAGTAAGTTATCAATAGCTTATCGCTATTAACTGATAAGGCACCATTACGCAGTTCTAGTTTTGCTGCTCGTTCTGCGCAGGCTGTGAAAAGCAGATAACATTCTGAAATAGGTTTCAAACAAACACGACATCTTGGGCCAAGTCAAATAGGCCCCTAGGGTGTTGGCGAATTTAGAAGCTGTTCATTAGTTTGGGATTTCAGAAGCGCCAAGTGTTTGGCTGATCAATGCGCGGCATCTTAGTTTAATACTCTATAATAGGTCAGTTGTTATCTGAATATTTTGACTTCTTACTCAAAAGGTTGATAACCTTTTCAGTACTATTTTTCTGGGTAAATTTACTGTTTTGTATTAGTTGGTCCCTCTCCCTGATTGAGATTCAAGTTTAATCTTTATTTGGACTTTTATTAATCCTTGTATCCATCACTCGACTCTGCTCTGGGTGCCCAACCCTAATACAAATAAGTTAATGAGAGCTCCGATTTACAAAGGAAGTGTCATGTGGAATGAGCTCCCAACCAAAACCAGAGAAGCGGGTTCGATCCTTGCCTTTAAAAATGCATACAGAGCTCACCTGGTTATTCAGGCCCAAAACCTGGCACTGCAAATATATAATACGACCTGGTGAACGACCCATTGACTTCGCCCTCTCTCATGCCTGCTCTCTCCCTGCGTGTCCGCCCCCCTACCCATGGACCCCTCTCCCCCATCCACATTTGACCCCCATCCACATTTGACAAACAACTATTATAACTCAATGACTCGAGACCCACTAACCCTACTTTAGACCCATTACCACCACTGAATAACTACATCAACCAGCAATGCACACAATATAAACCACTATACATGCACAACATGGCACTATTTAAAGACTAACCGTTATTAAAACCAAATCTAACTGATATACAAACACAACATATGATTTAACCACTAGTGTACATTACTGCACACTCTATCTTGATGCATATACCTTGCACTATGGTGAGTACATATGCTGTACCCTATGCAGCATAGGCTGCTCCCCCACTTTCTTTTATGTTCAGAATGGGTTGTGCTGCACACAATGATGCATATACCTTGCACTATGGTGAGTACATATGCTGTACACTAAGCAGCATAGGCTGCTCCCCCACTTTCTTTTATGTTCAGAATGGGTTGTGCTGCACACAATGCAACACATTCCACTTCCACTATGTACAGATGAAATGCGACCACTCTGATGGCTGGAAGACCAGTGCCCCGGCGCTGACAAAATATGTATTCAGATGAATAAAAATATTTACCAAAAAAAAAAAAAAAAATTATTGATATAATATAATATAATATAATATACGTGCGCGTTCTCCATATAAAACAATTATGCATTACTTAATTTTGGGTTCAGTGTAACAGCTACCGAATGCACACGCTACATCAAAGATAGTAATTTTGATATATATATATATATATATAAATATATATTCGTGATGAGGATCTATATTATTCCCGTATTCGGTACAAAACGCCTTACTACATTCACGAGAACGTCACATAGTCAAAGTTCGAACCGTCTTTGCTTTAATCCATTTGATGGATCATATGGTGGCGCCACCTTGTGGGAAGCAGGCTGTACTAAGCATTGAGGTAGTTTCCAGGTACCACACCACGTGGTAGCACTCCGCTCATTACGGGCACCCAGAAGTAGGTCACTTGTGGTTGTGTGACCCAATTAGACTACTTGGCACTCTTTATATTGCCTCAAAGCCACACAGTGGTGAAATCATCAAATAAAGCTACGGACGACGTAGTTGGGAGAATATATAATTCGGGGCATTAATATATTCATACATAAATAACACTCTGATAGTCGCATAGTCCGAGGCTTTTGAGTTTCTGTTTTTTCCTGAGATAAATATATGAGGTTGATTGTTATAATCTACCTTACTTTTATTTTAAATGAATAGCTTTTGAGATATTTGAAGTGAAAACATCCCAAAATAATTTTGGCAAGTATGCCAACACTCTGACACCATAGGCTTATGCAGTGACAGTATGCCCTTATATGTGGCGACAACTTTTTAGCAAGTGCACCAGTATCTATAGCCGTGTTCACACGGACGATGTAAATCGATTCGTAGAAAGCGACTTGCCTAGTTCGCCTCACATTCGTCGTGTGAACGGACGTCTGAGGCGGATTAGGGCTGATTCGACTCACGCGATGCGGATCCTGTAAACCACCTATTTTGGTAGTTTACGTGAGGCGATTTCTGTGATGCGGTTAATTTTGTCCGTGTGGACACAACCGACTTACGTGATGCGGACTAAGCACGTCGATCTATATACTATAATTTGGTCTATGAAACTGCTAGATGTGCACATATATTTTTTTCATGATTTATTTTTAGGGTTTCACTGCCCAGCAGAAGTTTTGACCGTTCCAAACCAATACGTTTCATTAAATACATATCTAGGTCGAACCCACACTCTCTGGTGCCAGCATCGTCGAACCCAAAATGGCGCTGGTCACACTGGACTTGCTGATGCGCAGCATTTGATTTCCGGCCCAAGCAGTGCTCGTGTGAACGGGCGGCTAATTCGCCTCACCGGATTCGATTTGTCTGATTCGCCTCACATTTTGTCCGTGTGAACACGGCTTATAGCCATGTTCACACATGGGCGGCCTCAACTGGTTTGCCTTGTCTAGTTCGGGTCACATTCGCCGTGTGGACGCGACGCTGAGGCGGATTAGGGCTGAATCGCTTCAACTAGTTCGCCTCAAGTAAACCGCGTCGCAAGGTAGTTTAAAGTGGCCAGATATCCGCCGCGTGGAAAACAAACGAACTCGGAAATAGTTCTGGCCACAGGGGTGGTGCATGCTTAGTACTGAACTTTTCCACTTGGTGGTGTACAGGAGAGTGACCTAGTTAGTAGTTGGGGGTAATACTGAGGTATTCGTACATACATACATACGTACATACATACGTACATACGTATATTCGTACATACATACATACGTACATACATACATACATACATACACACACACATACACACACACACACACATACACACACATACATACATACATACGTACGTACGTTGTTGAAGATTTATACTGCCTATCATGGATAATATAGTTGGGGGTAATACATAGTTGGGGGTAATACTGAGGTATTTTCAAGCTTCTTTAGAGAAGTGCAATGAGGAAATATATTTGTGTAATGTGAAATATATGTTAGTACAATTACATTGCATAGTTCAATGAGAAACAGATATAGATGAAAAACGTATTTTTTTTGTTGAATATAAAAAAAAAAGTTCTGTTGTGGATGGGGTTTGAACCCACACAACCAAACAACTTCTGATCACAAGTCCTACACTCTAACCACTAGGCCACAGAGACCACACATAATTACTAATCTCAGTTCAGGATATTTGTGTATAGGACATCACATATAAAACGTGTGTGTGTATGTGTTTGTTTTGTTTGTTGTTGTTTTACGTGCTAGCAACATCTAAGGTCATATCAGGACCGCTACCGACTTGTGACAGTGCGCACTCATGGCAACTTTATCGTGCTGCCCCACTGGAATACCAGGCCACCAGCACCATGACCTGATATCCCACTCAGTCACATTATCCTGACACTGAGCCAACCAGTCCTTGTCCTATCCTAATAATGCCAAGCGCCAGACTAGGAAGCAACAAGTATCAATTTAAAATCATTGGTTTGACTCAACCAGGATTCAAACTCACAACCCCACGATCTACCAACACGGGAGACGGACGCTCTAACTCGAATCCTGGTCGAGTCAAACCAATGACATTAAAATTGATACTTGTTGCTTCCTAGTCTGGCGCTTGGCATTATTAGGATAGGACAAGGACTGGTTGGCTCAGTGTCATGATAATGTGACTGAGTGGGATATCAGGTCATGGTACTGGTGGCATGGTATTCCAGTGGGGCAGCACTATAGAGTTGCCATGCGCGCGCACTGTCACAAGTTGGTACCCGTCCTGATATGACCTTAGATATTGCTAGGATGTAAAACAACAACAAAAAAACATACGTACGTATGTATGCATGTACATACGACGTACATACGTACTTACATACATACATATGTACGTACATACATACATATGTACGTACATATATACGTACATACACACATACTTACATACATATATACGTACATACATACATACATACACACACATACATACACACACACACACACATACACACACACATACATACATACATACATACATACACATACATACTACATACGTACGTACGTACGTACATACATACATACATACATACATACATACATACATTACATACATACATACATTACATACATACATACATTACATACATACATACATACATTACATACATACATACATACATACATTACATACATACATACATACATACATACATACATACATACATACATTACATACATACATACACACATACATACATACATTACATACATACATACATACATTACATACATACATACATTACATACATACATACATTACATACATACATACATACATTACATACATACATACATACATACATTACATACATACATACATACATACATACATACATACATACATACATACATACATACATACATACATACATACATACATACATACATACATACATACATACATACATACATACATACATACATACATACATACATACATACATACATACATACATACCTTTTATATGTGACGTCCTATACACAAATAGCCTGAAGTGAGACTACTAATTATGTGTGGTCTCTGTGGCCTAGTGGTTAGAGTGTTGGACTTGTAATCTGAAGTTGTTTGATGTGGGTTCAAACCCCATCCACAGCAGAACCTTTTTTACATTCATCAACAAAAAAATGTTTTTCATCTATATCTGTTTCTCATTGAATTATGCAATGTAATTGTACTAACATATATTTTACATTACACAAATATATTTCCTGATTGAACTACTCTAAAGAAGATTGAAAATACCCCAGTTTTACTCTCCCTTATCTCCACTCACCCAGCCATTTTTAAAACAACAGCTGCCAGCTATTCCCAGCCTCAGAACTGACCCACTTCTGGTGGTGAAGTGGGTCCCCTACTCTCCCCACACATACTTGGTTCATTTAAACATAAAAACTAAACAAAGTTGTGCTTGGAGAGCATTTGTCGGAGTACGCGCCGTGTCCCAGCGAGCTATAGCTGGTCCCTTTAACCACCTTAAGTCGGCGTATCTAGCTTCTGTGGACGGTAGCGGTTTACTTGAGGCGGCTTAAGTACGTCGCAGTCGAGACCTGAGTTTGTTGACTTTCTGGTCGATCAAAAGCGCATATTATATAATTTGGTCTATGAACCGGCTAGAGGTGCACATATATTTTTTTCATCATTTATTTGTAGGTTTTCACTGCCCAGCAGAAGTTTTGACCGTTCCAAAACAATACGATTCAGTCCATACATATCTAGGTCGAACCCACACTCTCTTGTGGTGACATCGACTAACCGAAAACTGGTGCTGGTTAGTATGGACTTGCTCATGTGCAGATATCGATTTCCGCCTTAAACCGCCCCAAATACTGCATGTGTGGACACGACACTAGTTCGCCTCATCTAGTTCACCTTATCTAGTTCGGCCTAAAGTTGTGTGTGTGAACACGGCTTAAGTTAGACATGTGTTGTAGAATCAAATCTAAATAATGGTTCATTGGATGATGCAGCTTTAACAAGTGATACCATATAACAAACTGCTTGGTAATGTGCATTGAGTGGATTATGGGGAGAGGGACGTAGGTCAGGCAGTAGGCCTACAGTTTCCACCTGTGAAGGTATCGAGTCATCCTATCGATCCTGCTTAGTGTCCCCATTTGCAGTTGCAGCTATTTTCCGTTCCAACCAGTGGTCCACAACTGGTTCATCAAAGGCTGTGGTATGTTCTGTCCTGTCCGTGGGAAAGTACATATAAAAGACCCCTTGCTGCTTATCGGAAAGAGTAGCCTATGTGGCGGAAGTGAGTTTCCTCCAAAGAAATATGTCAGAATGACCATATGTTTGATGTGCAATAGCCGATGATAAAAATCGATATGCTCTAGAGGCATCGTTAAAATGATAAAACAAGCTTTACTTTGAGTGGATTATGTTATATTCCTGGGTGGACTCCATAATATTATGCAAAAGAATAAAGTTTCTCCACCTGTAATTCTTTTCCATTTATGCACTTATTTCCCTTTGAAATTTAATTAATGTTAATCTTTTAATATGGCCGATAGTTTCACATCCTGTAGTTTTTTTTACCTATAGGGGTTTGGATACGCAGTCAGCTTCCCAGTCACCTCTAGTCGTTATGTAATCCATATTTATGTTATTCATAGTTAGAAGCCTACATCCTCTCTTTCATACTCATATGAATACGTTGAAAATAATTGATTGCGCTGGTCCTGCCTTTTTTCAACATATTAATGTTTGTTTCTTTGAGTTTTACATTCTGTCAACATCTATCGTCATATTAGGATCGGTAGGCCTACTGACTTGTGAATGTGCGCTTATGACGACGTTTTACTAATAGTGCTGCCCCACTGGGAGACCAGGCCACCGGCACCATGACCTTATTTCCCACTTAGTCACATTATCCTGACACTGAGCTAACCAGTCCTTGCCCTATCCTATTAATAATGAGCGCCAGGCGAGGAACCGACAGGTATCAATTTTGTAAGTCAGTGGTTTGACTCGACCGGGAATTGAATTTCCAACCTTCCCCAAAGGACGCTTGCACTCTGCCGAATCGCCTGCCGTGTTTAATGCTGCCTGGTGTATTTCCTGAACAATGACCTTGTCTGTGGGATATCTGGAAAAGATCTTTCTTTGATGTTTCTTGGCCCAAAACACAAGTTCTTATTGTCTGAATCTGTGGCTGGAATATATATTTGTTAATTGTTTAGTTTTTACTTGTTTATTTTCAACATTTTCTTGTAGAAAAGTCAGTCTTTTTGTTCTATAGTGTTGCCTGGCTTTGGTTCGTGGCTTTTTGTGAAACAAAACTCCATTGTAACTCTAATTGCAACCTGATATCTTTAATTTATATGAATTTATTTTGTTTTGGTAGTATTGGTATTATTTGTTTACTATATCCAATATCCCATTTTGAGCTTTAAATGATGCTGAAAAAAAGGATAAGGATTCTCGTCCTTAATAGGAGTTTGTCCTATTTTGATAAAATAGTTCAATCCACTAACATGATTGTGCTTTGTGGTTTTAATGGGGTGAATATCTGAAACATTTTCACAACCTGATAATATACATTGCAATTTTATTTGGGGTACATTGCAATGGTTTTAAATGTTCATATTAAGCAAAATTGAAGTATTAAAAATATGAACTTGTGGAATAATGTCCATATTGTAACATATCAGTATCCTCTTTTGGTTTTTTGAGATTTTCTGTAGGACGGAAATGAACACATTATGACAACATAAATAGTTTCCATTGTCAAGCTCATTAATTAATTTGTAATTTTCTATATTGTATAGTCGACTTGGAGCGTCACATAATTTATTATATCATTGGCACTACTTAGAGAGACACAACGCAATATAGACAGTTATATGGAGGAGAGTCTCAGCTCTGGCTGGCTCCTAAACCCTCTAATTCTTTATTTAAGCAAAACACGAGGGCCAAGTAGCCAACCGGTGGTGGTCAGGTGACCTCCTGCAACCTCACAGGCCTAGTGCCTACCTCAAAGCATCCCACCCGCCCACCAAGCCGCGCAAGCAGCACCCACCAAAGCACTCACACGCATGCACCCACCCATTGGATCCGTTCCATAATACCCCTATAATCCCGGGATTACACGTTAACCTTAATGATACGCAATCAAAATATTTCTCTCAGATATTTCATTATCGTTTCATTTCTACAATGACCAGTATAGACTACATCACAGTTCCCCAGATAGCAAACAGCCGTTGGGCCGACGGCGGCCGCTCCGTCGGGCCAACAGAGGAAACCGCCGTCGGGCCGACGATGTTTTGTCCAACCTCCCCGCCGTTGAGTCGAGGGCGGTATCTGCCGTCGGCCCGACTGCGGCAGCCGCCGTCAAGCCGACGGCGGCTGCTGCCATAGGCCCAACACAATATATTTATTCAAAATTAATAGAAAACCTCATAAATTTAATATAATCTTTTTGGTAAACATGTTTTCTATATGTGTACCAAGCGATTTGTTTCTACGTGGTGTGGTTTTAGAGATATTTCACTTTTTCTTTATATGGGTTAGTGTTAGTGTTAGTGTTAGTGAAAAGTGAAATATCTCTAAAACCACACAACCTATTAACAAATCGCTTGGTACACATATAGAAAACATGTTTACCAAAAAGATTATATTAAATTTAAAAGGTTTTCTATTAATTTTGAATAAATATATTCTGTCGGGCCTACGGCGGCAGCCGCCGTCGGGCCTACGGCGGTAGCCGCCATCGGGCCGACGTTGTTTTGTCCATTTTGCCGGAAAAAAACCAAGATGGCGGTGCTTCGACAACATTCCGTACCGAATAATATAAATCGTATTAACACGAATAATTCTATTAATACGTCGTAATAAATTACAAAACTTTTACAAAATAATCTACACATATTACTAAACAAACCTGTTAAATATTTCCTTAAAATTCCTGGGATTTCTGGAGTTATTGGTAGAAAAAGAACGCTGCTCAACGATCGCACGTGTTCCGCTGGCGACTCGAGCCGGAAACCAAATTTAAAGAACTGCGAATGCGCGGATCACCACCATCGGCCCGACGGTGGCTCGACGGTGGCCCACATGTGGAAAATGAATGGAAACCAGCGGCGGCCCACCACCGTCGGCCCGACGGGGGCTCGACGGTGGCCCACATGTGGAAACTGAGTGAAAACCAGTGGCGTCCCACCACTGTCGGCCCGACGTTGGCTCGACGGTGGCCCAAATGTGCAAAAGTTTTAAACCCAGCGGTGGGACACCACCGTCAGCCCGACGTTGGCTCAACGGTGGCTCACATGTGCAAAAGATTGAAACCCAGCGGCGAACCACCACCGTCGGCCTGGCGGTGGCCCGATGGTGGCTCAAATGTGGAAACGGATTGAAAACCAACGTCACACCATCACCGTCGGCACCAGCAGCTGCAGAGGGCCACCCGCCGGAGGATTCAGACTCGTCACAGATGTTGACGGTTCCTCCGTCCCCTCATGCCGGGGCACTGATAACGTCCGACCCGGAAGCCGCCAGTGACCCGGAGATCATGACCATGGTCCCACATGACTGCGAAGCACGGATGGACAGTCTTATGGAACTTAAGTTCCAGAGGCTAAACTCAGCACGAATGGGTTCGAAAAAGAGGCCAGCTCCTGTGGAACTGGATTCAGATTGGGAGGAAGTGTCAGAAGATGACAACTTCTCCCCGGAGGACAACTCCTCGCCAGAACCGATTCCCAGGCGCGTAAGAAGGTGGTCAAGAAGACCAAGAAGCGCAAGTCGAAAAAGAAGAAGAAGGATTCTTCTTCCGATTCGTCGTCGGACTCTTCCTCAACAGAGTCCGACTCGGAAACGGAAAGGGACGGACTGTTCGCCAAGATTGGCGGAAAGGTGCGTAAGAAATGCATACAAGAGAAGGCCAAGAAAGTGCTCACCACGACAATGATGCGCGAGACCATCAAAGGGCACTTCAACACCTTCAGGCCTGCGGAGGTGATTACCAAGTTGGGTGAACAACTCATGGGGATTAAGGGAATCCCGGATAGTGTGGTAAAAGAAATGGACAGAGATGTCCAGTTAAGTGACGAGCGGAGGAAGTTCGAGACTGTCCTCCATACCATCCACAAGGCGGTCCTGGGGACCCTGACAGCGATTGCGCCAATGGCCAATCGTATGCAAACCCAAAACAAGTTCTCCTCATTGGCCAGAACTATGGATAAGGGGGTGGCGATACTGACAGCAGCCAGTAACTTTATCACGTACAGATGCTTTGAGAATGTCTTCAAAGCTGTCTGTATGGATGCGGCAAGGTCTAAGAAGATCGTGGAGAATGACAGAAAAGAGTATACTCTTTTCCTGCCACCAAAACCCTTCAAAGGCAAGCCGCTGGACAAAACTAAGATGTTCGGTGGTCAGCTCCAGTACCTCTTTAAAGAGGTGGAGACTGGAGCGAAGTATGGGAAGCACATGGATCCAAAGAAGAAACCCATGGACGCCAACACGCACTTCAGGAAAATGTGTGTGGATTTTCGCAGCCGCCGGATTGCCCAATGAGGCAGATCAGGACCGACCTACGGCTTCCAGCCGAGAGGTCGGGGTCAACGCCAGTCATTCGGCTGGAATGACGGGAACCGACCGTTCATGAGGGAGTACACTCCCAACAAGCTGTTCCCCCATCCAGGGAACAAGTAGGAGTTGCTACCCAAACTCTACTGGCCGCTGTAACACCTGTAAGCAATTTTAAAGCAGGAAATGTCAAAAATTGTATTCAAGAATGGAACTTGATAACTGATAACTTGACAGTGTTAAGTATTGTCAATGGAATTCGTATTCCATTTACCTCTTTACCGACACAGAAAAGAATTCCTTTCCCATATCTGTTTGATGACAATGAGAGAGAGGCACTAGATGAACAAGTGGGATTATTTGATAAAAAAAGCCATTGTTCAAAAGGTGAACCATGAAGCTGGAGAATTTATTTCAAACATTTTTTCACGACCCAAACCTAATGGAGAGGTTCGAATGATTCTAGACTTAACAACCCTAAACAAGTTGGTTGAATATAAACATTTTAAAATGTTTTCTTCAGAAACGGCACAAGATTTAGTTACACCAGGTGCTTGGCTGGCAAGTGTAGATTTGAGAGATGCATATTACAAAATTCCAATTTACGAAGCAGATCAGAAATTTCTGAGATTTATTTGGAATGAACAACTGTATGAATTCACTTGTTTACCCAATGGTTTAGCTTGTGCCCCTCGCTTATTTACTAAAGTGCTAACACCAATTTTCTCATTGATGGCGCATAAAGGACATATTATGTTCCCGTACATTGACGACTCGTTTATTGTGGCACAGTCAAAAGCAGCTTGCCAGGATGCGGTAGATGATTTATGTAAAACCTTTACAAAATTAGGTTTTTACATTCATGACAAAAAGTCTGTCTTTAATCCAACTAAAGAATTAAAGTGCCTAGGATTTCTGTTAAACACTGAACACATGACAGTGGTGTTAACAAAAGAAAAGATAGACAAATTTAACAATACTGCGAAAGATTTGTTAAAATTACGAAAGCCAAAGATTAGGCAGGTGGCGGTTTTGATAGGCATTCATATGCCCCCACCGTTTTATATGGCAAAGCCCACATTAAATCGCTAGAAATTGACAAGAACTTAGCATTAGCCCGAACTAGAGGGAATTTTGAGAGAAAAATGTTTTTGTCTCCAGAAGGCATACACGATATTGAATGGTGGCTTAAGCCGTGTTCACACGGGCAAAATGTGAGGCGAATCAGACAAATCGAATCAGGTGAGGCGAATTAGACCGAAAGTGTTTCGCGTTCACACGGGCCGTGCTTTTAATCGGTTTAAGGCGGAAGTGGATATCTGCGCATGAGCAAGTACAGACTAACCAGCGCCATTTTGGGTTCGACGATGTGGCACCAGAGAGTGTGGGTTCGACCTAGATATGTATTTAATGAATCGTATTGGTTTGGAACGGTCAAAACTTCTGCTGGGCAGTGAAACCCTAAAAATAAATGATGAAAAAAATATATGTGCACATCTAGCAGTTTCATAGACCAAATTATAGTATATATCGACGTGCTTAGTCCGCATCACGTAAGTCGGTTGCGTCCACACGGGCAAAATTATCCGCATCACAGGAATCGATTCACGTAGACTACCTCGCTTAGGTGGTTTACAGGATCCGCATCACGTGAGTCGAATCAGCCCTAATCCGCCTCAGACGTCCGTTCACACGGGAAATGTGAGGCGAACTAGGCAAGTCGCTTTCTACGAATCGATTTACATTCCCCGTGTGAACACGGCTTTAGACACGTTAGTTCCTCTCCGAATCCTATTCGTATGGGAGAACCTAACACTGTAGTTACAACAGACGCTTCTCCAGAAGGATGGAGTGCCCACCGTGGCAATATTGCAACGGGGGGCAGATGGCTAGACGAAGAAATTTCAGACCACATTAATGTTCTAGACCTTAGAGCAGTTTATTTGGGACTATGCAGTTTAATCCGCATACCAAAATTCCATGGCAGAATTCTGACAGACAACACAACGGCAATGGCCTACATTCACAACATGGGAGGGACCAAGTCCAAAGCCGTGTTCACACGGGCAAAATGTGAAGCGAATTAGACAAATCGAATCATATGATGCGATTTAGTTTGAAAGTGTTTCGCGTTCACACAGGCAGTGCTTTGAATCGGTTTAAGGCGGAAGTGGATATCTGCGCATGAGCAAGTCCAGACTAACCAGCGCCATTTTGGGTTCGACGACGCCGGCACCAGAGAGTGTGGGTTCGACCTAGATATGTAATGACTGAATCGTATTGGTTTGGAACGGTCAAAACTTCTGCTGGGCAGTGAAACCCTAAAAATAAATGATGAAAAAAATATCTGTGCATAGATAGCGGTTTCATTAATTAAATTATATAATATGCGCTTTTGATCGACCGGAAAGTCAACAAACTAAGGTCTCGACTGCGCATGCGTGTGACGTCCTTAATCCGCCTCATATAATTCAGTTGCGTTCACACAGGCGAGATGGGCCGACCTAAGCTAGTTCGCTTCATATAAACTACCTCGCTAGGTGGTTTATATAAAGCGCATCATATGAATCGATTCAGCCCTAATCCGCCTAACATCGCGTTCACACGGCAAAATGTGAGGCGAACTAGGCAAGGCGCTTCATATGAAGCGGATTAAATCACCCGTGTGAACACGGCTCAAGCCATGCAATAAAATAGCAAAGCTAATTTGGAACTGGGCAGAGAAGAATGAAGTGTGGCTTACAGTAGCTCACATACCAGGTAGTCAGAACACTTTGGCAGATAGGAAAAGTAGACATTTCCATGGTCATTTGGAATGGTCATTAAATGACGATATTTTTCAACAAATTTGTCAAAAATTGGGATTCCCACAAATTGATTTGTTTGCTTCAAGGAACAATAACAAATTACATAAATATTTTTCATGGAATCCAGAACCAAATGCTTGGCAAGTGGATGCTTTCTCCTTAATTTGGGAAAATAAATTTTATTACATTTTCCTACCATTCAGCATTGGTCGTATTTTTTTATTTTGGCTCTCCTCGCCTCCAGGCGGGGGCCTCCACGCCTCCACAACTCACATGACTCGCCGGCCTACACCTGCCATGCCACGATCACGAGGCCGACACACCACACGCCGTGGACTCAGGAGGGGAGCCAACACGCTGCCGGCCTCCACAACCGCCGCCGCCTCCGCGACCTCGGCCCCCTCCTCGCCCTGGCAACCCGCCCGTGGCAGGCCCCGGACTGGGTGGCGGCGGCCGATGCCCGGATGGACGCCAACGCCCTCGCCGTCGAGTGCCTCAGCGGACTTGTCGAGAACCTCATCGTCCAGGGGGTGTGCCCGACCGGCGCCCGCGGCCCCGCCTCCCTCGCCCCCGTCAATACTGGAGCGACTGGCCGAGTTCATGGAGGGGCTGATCCTCGACGCCGCAGGTGCCGCCCCCGTGACACACCGCCGGATAGCTGCGCCGCCCACGGCGGCCCCGGGCGTTCACCCTATCTACCCCTGCCACATGAGGCATGGCGCCTCCACGACCCAGTAACCCGCCTCCCGGACTCTCCTCACCCCGACCGCCCGGGCCACCGCTGACCACAGCCCTACCTCTGCAGCCGAGGTGGTACGCAAGATTCTCGAGTCCGCCTAGGTGCAAAACACCGAACGCCGCAGAGGCATCCCAACCGGATATGTCTTCCCCCATGAGCTCATTGAGCGAGGCCCCGAGGGGAAGGCGGTGAAGAGGGGGGAGGCCACCCTCAAGGAATACAACCTCGCCCTTCGAATGCTGGAGTCCCACCCCGCCTTTCCCTCGGACTCCATCCCGGGCCTACTCTACCACAACCTGACAGTACAACGCGACTGCGTGACCCATCCCTGGCCGACAGTCCGCCGGTGGTCCGAGATGATCTTCGCGTGGGTGGCCGACGGGCGGCTCCATCGCCATCAATGACGTCCGCCTCGACATCATTACCGCCCCCGCAACTTTCATCTCGGTGTCCAGGGCCGCCGCCGCGTGCTCCTCGGCCGCCCCCTGGCTGGCGGCCGCCCCCCAGCCACGCTCCTCCCAAGCCGACACCAGGACCCCCTACACCTGTGAGGCCTACGGGCTCCCTTGCCCGGCCTGGAACCACGACCCCGCCTCGTGCGACCTCGCCCCTGCCAGTGAGGTGCACGGGGAGCAGGGTGCCCGGAGGCGCCATGCCTGCGCATACTGCGTCAACGTCAGGCCCATACTCACCATGCACAGCGAGGCGGTCTGTAACACTAAACGCGAGCCCCTCGGCGGATTTTTAGTCCGTCGGCGGCAACCAGCCACCTTGGAACGGGGGACGCGCGGACGAGGGGGCCCCCCATGGGCTGCCCCCCGGCCATGCGGCCTGATCAGCCTCCGCGCCGTGCAGCAACCCCCTCTCGGGAGGGTACCTCACATCCCCCGACCAACAGCCACCATCACAGATGTCAGCGTCATCCATCTGATGACGTCACACGCCGCCTCAACCGTCCACACCGTGTCATCCACACCCACGCCGCCCGGGCCGTCTCCCTAAAACCGGTAGCGCCCATTAGCCCACCGGAAGTCTCCTGCCCCGGCGCCGGCCGCACCCCGGGCCACCTCACGGGATTATCTAACCCTCGGGGGACGCCCCGCGCTGCAGGCCCTCTCATCTTGCCCAGCAGCGGCCGATTACGTAGCCACCCCGCTCCCCGCCAGCACTGCTCAACCACCACCGCTGCTACCCCTGCCACCACCCCTGCCTCCCCTGCCACCTGCGACCCCGCCCCAGCCACCCTCTCGCGCCCTCCCCTGCCACAGGGCCTATGGGCCCACCTCCCCTCCTCCCTCGCCGATTTCGTCCAACCTCTCCCACGCCTCCTCCCGCCTCCCCTCGGCGACTTAGGCGAACCCATCGCCGACGTCATTGATCCCGACATCCAAGACACCCTCCCCGCCGACCCCTCCTGCGGCCCTACCCCCCACAACTACTGCCCCACCCTCCTCTCCATTTGGCCCCACCTCTCCGCTCCCACCTGGGAGCGCTACTCCACCTTCTCCCGAGCCTACGAGGCCCTCCAGATCGCGGGCCTACCTACTTTTTTGGCCGCGTGCATCCCCCTTCCTCAGGTCTCCACATCCCCGCCTGGCACAAACGCCTCCGGGACTACCACGACGCAGAGCTCGTGGACCTCCTGGAGTTCGGGTTCCCCTCCAATTACTCCGCCAACACCCCTCCCCGCCCCACCTACACCAACCACCGGGAAGGCCCCCAACTTCCACCCCCACCTCCTCGACTTCGCCGCCACCGAGCTCGCGCACGGCGCCCTCACCGGCCCCTTCCACGCCCCCCCTTCACCCCCCTGGGCCCAGGTCTTCCCCATGATGACCCGCCCCAAGTCTGACCCGGGCAAGAGGCGGGTCATCGTCGACCTCTCATACCCCCCAGGCTCCAGCGTCAATGCCGGCATTCCCAGGCGCGAGTTCCTCAGCAGGCCCCACGCATACAAGCTCCCCAGCGTGGCCGTCGTGGGCCGCCGCCTCGTTGGAGAGGGTCTGGAGCTTACACCCTACCGTCAGCTCCGGGCCGACCCCCTATCCTGTCCCCTGTATCACCCTTGACGGGGCGACCTACGTCGACCTCGCCCTTCCCTTTGGCTGCCGCTCTTCGGGCGCCGCCTGCATCCGAGTCACCTCCGCAGTCACCTGGGTCCTCCGCAACGAGGGCTTCCACGCCCTCGTCTACGTGGACGACTTTGTCGGGTGCGAGCGCGGCTTCCTGAGGGCCCGCCAGGCCTTCGACACATTCATCACCCTCGTCGGTGACCTCGGCCTGGAGGTCGCCCCTGGGAAGTGCCACCCCCCCGCGGTCCGCCTCACCTGGCTTGGCTTGGCCATAGACAGTGAGGTGATGACTATCCGCATCGCCCCCGACAAAGTCGACGACCTCATCCGCGACTGCGAGGATCGGATCGCTCGCCCTACCCTCGGGTGCCGAAAACCCCAGAGTATCCTCGGGCGTCTCAACCACGTGGGTAGCTGTGTCCTCCCCGTGAGGAAAATCATGGCACGGGCGACGCGCGGACGGTTGAGTGGTGGGTGGTTGAGTTTGCGTTAGTTTGGGGGTGTGTGGAGGGGAGGGTGATGGGTGGTTGAGTTTGTGTTAGTTGGGGGGTTGTGGAGGGGAGGGTGATGGAAAAAACAAAAAAACAAAAAAAAAAGGTGGTTGAGTTTGCGTTAGTTTGGGGGTGTGTGGAGGGGAGGTGGTTGAGTGTGTGTTAGTTTGGGGGTGTGTGGAGGGGAAGGGTGGTTGAGTTTGTGTTAGTTTGGGGTGTGTGGAGGGGAGGTGGTTGAGTTTGTGTTAGTTTGGGGGTGTGTGGAGGGGAGGTGTTGGGTGTGTGTTAGTTTGGGGGTGTGTGGAGGGAGTGTTGAGTGTGTGTTAGTGGGGGTGTGTGGAGGGAGGGTGATGGGTGGTTGAGTTTGTGTTAGTTTGGGGGTGTGTGGAGGGGAGGTGGTTGAGTGTGTGTTAGTTTGGGGGTGTGTGGAGGGGAGGTGGTTGAGTGTGTGTTAGTTTGGGGGTGTGTGGAGGGGAGGGTGATGGGTGGTTGAGTTTGTGTTAGTTTGGGGGTGTGTGGAGGGGAGGTGGTTGAGTTTGTGTTAGTTTGGGGGTGTGTGGAGGGGAGGTGGTGGGTGGTTGAGTTTGTGTTAGTTTGGGGGTGTGTGGAGGGGAGGTGGTTGAGTTTGTGTTAGTTTGGGGGTGTGTGGAGGGGAGGGTGATGGGTGGTTGAGTTTGTGTTAGTTTGGGGGTGTGTGGAGGGGAGGTGGTTGAGTTTGTGTTAGTTTGGGGGTGTGTGGAGGGGAGGTGGTGGGTGGTTGAGTTTGCGTTAGTTTGGGGGTGTGTGGAGGGGAGGTGGTTGAGTGTGTGTTAGTTTGGGGGTGTGTGGAGGGGAGGGTGATGGGTGGTTGAGTTTGTGTTAGTTTGGGGGTGTGTGGAGGGGAGGTGGTTGAGTTTGTGTTAGTTTGGGGGTGCGTGGAGGGGAGGTGGTGGGTGGTTGAGTTTGTGTTAGTTTGGGGGTGTGTGGAGGGGAGGTGGTTGAGTGTGTGTTAGTTTGGGGGTGTGTGGAGGGGAGGGTGATGGGTGGTTGAGTTTGTGTTAGTTTGGGGGTGTGTGGAGGGGAGGTGGTTGAGTTTGTGTTAGTTTGGGGGTGTGTGGAGGGGAGGTGGTGGGTGGTTGAGTTTGTGTTAGTTTGGGGGTGTGTGGAGGGGAGGTGGTGGGTGGTTGACAGGGGCGTAGATAGACCTTTAACGATGTGCACTCCTAATTTTGGGAGGGGGTTTAGGGGGCCGCTTAAGCTTAAGCTGGCGGATTTGACACATTTTAGACTTGAGTTTTCGACACTCCGGACTACTACATGCCTCCTCTCTCTCTCTCCCTTTCTCTCCCTCTCTTTATTATTTTTTAATAAAATTTCTTTTTGACAAAACGATGTGGACGTTTTGGCGTACGCGCGTACGCCTAGCTACGCCCCTGGTTGAGTTTGTGTTTGTTTGTTGGTGAGTGGATGGGAGGTGGTGGGTGGGTGGGAATATGTGGTGCTGCAAAATAACTATGTGAAGAGCCCTACAAACCTCTCCTTTGGACTGTTTCAGGGTTTCTCCATCAAAGATGCAGCCAGACGAAACCATGGTTACTCAATACTGAAGGCACCGACCACCGCATCACGTGCAGCACCAGCAGCACGTGTAGCACCAGCATCACGCGCAGCACCAGCAGCATGTGCAGTACCAGCAGCACTAGAAGCATGTGCAGTACCAGCAGCACTAGAAGCATGTGCAGTACCAGCAGCACTAGAAGCATGTGCAGTACCAGCAGCACTAGAAGCATGTGAGGTACCAGCAGCACTAGCAGCATGTGCAGTACCAGCAGCACTAGAAGCATGTGCAGTACCAGCAGCACTAGAAGCATGTGCAGTACCAGCAGCACTAGAAGCATGTGCAGTACCAGCAGCACTAGAAGCATGTGCAGTACCAGCAGCACTAGCAGCATGTGAGGTACCAGCAGCACTAGAAGGACGTGAGGTACCAGTAGCACTAGAAGCACGTGAGGTACCAGCAGCACTAGAAGTACGTGAGGTACCAGCAGCACTAGAATCATGTGCAGTCCCAGCAGCACATGAGGGTCCAGCAGCCCTAGAAGCACGTGATGTACCAGCAGCACTAGAAGAACACTTTGAACTAACAAATATTCAATTCCCTACAAAACTATTAGTCACTTTGCACATAAATAGGCTGCTAAATTTCATACTTTTCAAATGAAGGAAATGAGAACAAGTATCCAGCAATGGTGGTATTGGCATTTTGGCCTTATAACTTCTTGGTCACAAATAACAATTCTAGAAATGCCTAGAGCTAGAGTTTTAAACCTGAATCTAGACTTATATAATTATGGATATAAACTGCATAAAAAGACTTGCATTCAATGACAACTGACCCCAACCAATGCTGCAATTCTTGTTTTAAACCAGCATAAATAATAAGGAAACAATGTGAATAAAATAAGAGCAACTTTATCTTCCTCTAGATCGAAATCTGGACTTTTTACTTATTGATCTAAATGATGTAGGCCTAAATGTCAAATGTGTGAACAGAAACTTGTTTCAGAAGAAATATATAACCAACCAATGTCTGATGAACCCTAGGCCCACCCATTTCTTAGGCATTCCATTAACCATCAGATATAAATAAAAAGGTGAAAATAAAATAAGTAAGAGTAACTGAGGCTCTAGATTTATCTAGATCTAATTGCAGATGGTGATACGTTTTTGATGTAGGCCTACATACAATGGTAGATAAAAGATTCACATATTAATTCATGATATATATTTTTTAATGTACTATTCCAACTTTCAAACTTTAGAAGAAGTCTAACAGATTCCAGATCTGCAAGCTCAGCTTGACATAGACTTAAAGCAAGCACATGTGCTTTGTGCAGTTTTGTTTTGGTTTTAAAAAGCACACAGTGCACTGTGACGCTGGAATTACGAACTGGTTTATTGTAAAAATTGTATTTATGTAAGCTGATTAAGCCTCACAAGATGGATTAATTGATTATTTTTTATTTCATGCCTGTCACAGCAAGGGCCATATTCACTGCGCACAAGAAGGATAGGGGAACAGGTCAATATTTTGTCAAAGATACTAGACTACATCAATAAGAAAAGCCACTACAACTATCAATATTGTTTTGGGAGTTTTCAGTCACATTGGTGCGCTGAAGGCTGCAAATCTGCAGCACCACTGAAAGCAGTCCCATGTGGTCGGGAGATGGCTTCCGGTGTGTAGCGATCAGAGGAATTGAGGGGGAGGAGGGAGGGGGGAGGAAGGATAAAGGCGGCCTAAGAGTCCAACCACAGTCCTCTGAGAGGGCCGGGGGAGGCTGGGTGGTTGGTGTAGTTTTGCACCCCAGTAAGACCCTAGGCCATACCAGGATGTGCACCGACTTGTAAGTCGTTGTTTTGAGTCGGCCGGGTTTCGAATCCACGACCTTCCACATGAAAAGACAGCCTGCGCTGTTAACAATTCAACCGTTCCGTCCTGGTTTATTGATCTATTTTTAGATCAACTTCAAATAGCCTGGACAAAATCCAACATTTACATGCATTCAAATTTATTATATTTAGACTCACTTTCGTGTCTCCAGGCTTTGCAATGGATGAAGCTGGAACATTCCCTAATTGGGGTGGTTATCCTCAAAAAAGAAAATTGTTCTGTTGGGTGCCCAGTCACATTGGTATTGGGGGTAATGAAGAGGCAGACCTGGCTGCCAAGGCTACTTTGATGTTGTTCCATGCCAACCTGGGCATAACATATACAGATCTTAAATTTCACATTGACAAATACATTGTGTCTAACTGGCAGGATGAATTGAATGATGCAGGAGCGAACAAACTTCGTTCTGTGAAGCCAGGAGATTGACATACAGTCGAGACGGAATGAGATTATCCTCTGTCGCTCGCATATTGGTCATAATTTCTTGACACATAGCTTTATTTTGGCTGGGGACAGTCCACCTCAGTTTGAGCACTGCTGCTGTCTACTGACAGCGCGTCACATTTTGGTGAGATGTCCTCACCTACAACCAGTTAGAGATGGTGTGTTTGGAAATGAGGGTGTGATGGAGCTGTTTTGATTCCATCCACAAATCATTATTAAATTCTTGAGTGAAACTGGTTTTTACCAAAAATTCATTTTCCATTTTTAACTTGAAAAGTCGTTTACTGCTGATTATATTCAACAAATGCCACTTCTGATTTTACCACAGTTCTATGCTCTTTGGTATACATTTCTGTACTCTATTTTACTTGTTTGAAATATATTATTTTGTTTAATTCAGATATGTCTAACTCCCAATAGCCGATGTCTACTTTTTGTGCTGTGGGGTCGTTAAACAAACAAACAAAAGATCAATTTCAAGAGAATATAAGACCATCAAATGAGGTGGTACTATTGTGTTTGCGACTGCTTAGGGTTCAAATAAAGCCAGTAGTATATTCAAACTTATATTATATATTAATATTTGCTTATTGAAATGAACAAAGCACCAAGGTAAAGGAAATTATGTTTTTATTATTAAACTTAGAAATGCAGATACACAAATGAACTAATATTTGGTTCGATTCTTTGCTTACTGATGTTTCACTGTACGTTGCAGAACACTTTGCTAATGTATCACCTTCAGTTGGAGAATTTACTCTCAGCATCTCTCTTTCTGCCCCTACCTAATTAAAGACAAATCTTCACAGGAATAAGAGAGTCTCTAAATCTGCCTTCTCTACCATATATTTCCTTAGCAACCAATTGAAACCCGATCACATAATCAGCATTCTTCACTATTCGTCTCAACAACCAATTTAAAACCTTTAACATAATCAGTGTTCTTCACCATCTATCTCAACAACCAATCTAAAACCTTTAACATAATCAGCGTTCTTCACCATCTATCTCAACAACCAATTACAAATCAGCATTCTTCATTCGTCTCAACAACCAATCAAAAACCTTTAACATAATCAGCATTCTTCACCATTCATCTCAACCAATCTAAGACCTTTAACATAATCAGCGTTCTTCACCTATCTCAACAACCAATTAAAAATCAGCATTCTTCATTCGTCTCAACAACCAATCTAAAACCTTTTACATAATCAGCATTCTTCATCTATCTCAACAACCAATTAACAAACTATAACATAATCACTGTTCTTCACCATCTATCTCAACAACTAATTAACAAACTTTAACATAATCAGTATTCTTCACCATTCGTCTCAACAACCAATTAAAAACCTTCAACATATTCACCTGGGGGAAAAAAACACAACTGAGAATAAGATTAAATATGTGAAACCCATGAAAACAAAGAAGCTTCAGAGAAATGAGGCTTTTCAAACGTAGCATATGAATAGTTTATCATAGGTTTGATCTTTTTAAAGCCAACACATTTTGTGAACAAGTATAGCAATGGTGTCTGTCTCTCCAATCTGATGTAGCTATGTCACAAGGCCATCCTTCATGTAGTGATTGTTTAGCTGAAAATTGCACAACTTCTGTATATTGTACATTATTCAAAAACCAAATGTGCTTGGTAGAATGTCTGCAATAAAAAGCTTCATTTGCCCTTACATTTATTAGACGAATAAAAAAAAGCTACCATGTTTTCAAACACATCACAATGCACTGGAGTAATTCTTAAACATTGAAATGAATTTTCAAGATTATTATTGTGAGTATTTATCAGAAGTATATTTTTACCGTAGTGGTCAATATTTGATGGGAATTTAAGTATTAACCACACTTGTTAATGAAATAGATGAAAGGGGATCTTTTGTTCGTATGATAGAGGGGGCTCTGTGAAAGGGCCTTTGGTTCATACGATAGAGGGGCTCTGTGAAAAGTTCTTTAGTTTGTACGATAGAGGTACTCTGTGAAGGGGCCTTTGGTTTGTATTATAGAGGGGCTCTGTGAAAGGGTCTTTGGTTCGTATGATAGAGGGCTCTGTGAAAGGGCCTTTGCTTTGTACGATAGAGGGGCTCTGTTAAAGGGCCTTTGGTTCATACAATAGAGGGGCTCTGTGAGAGGGCCTTTAGTTAGTTCGATAGAGGGGCTCTGTGAAAGGGCCTTTGGTTTATACAATAGAGGGGCTCTGTGAAAGGAACTTTGGTTCATACGATAGAGGGTCTCTGTGAAAGAGGGCCTTTAGTTAGTTCGAGATAGGGGCTCTGTGAAAGGGCCTTTAGTTTGTATGATAGAGGGGCTCTGTGAAAGGGCCTTTGGTTCGTACAATAGAGGGGCTCTTTAGTTAGTTCGATAGAGGGGCTCTGTGAAAGGGCCTTTGGTTCATACGATAGAGGGCCTCTGTGAAAGAGGGCCTTTAGTTAGTACGATAGAGGGGCCTTGTTTTCATGGCATCAGGGGCCGTTGCTGTAGCAGTTCCTTACATCAGAAGGAGGGAGTCCGGGCAGGGTACAGATATCACGGCGAGGTCTGTGTTCAGCGGCCTGCTCAGGCCTACTAATCTACTAGTCTACTAGTCTACTAGCCATTGCACTAAGGCTTCTGCTGATATTCCTTTTCGGCTTCGTTGATAATTCCCAGCAGCATTTCACATGTCACGTCGGGATCGTTGTTCCAGTCGGCGGTGAACAGTTCAGTGAACGAGTCCCCAACATCTGAGTCCAGAGGATTCGAACCCAACACAATCTGCCTCCCATAGCTGCTCTGTGAGTCTGGGGTCACACTTGTCCTACGCATCGGCATGTTTTCGGAATCAGCGGAATTTGTCGGCTCTTCTTTCCTCTCTGCCTGTTTCCTTTTGCAACCACCGATGTAGGTGAAATCTCTTTCTGTGGATGCCTGTATGTTTGTTTGATCAGCGGAAGTCGTCGGGTCTTCCTTCCTCTCGGCCGGGTTCCTTTGGCAACCTGAATCGTTGAAGTAGGTGACAGCCGTCTGCATAGGGACCAGAGTCCTTGTTTGGTCAGTTAAGAAGTCAGGTTTCCCAGCCTTAACGTGTGTCGGTTTCCTTAACCAATCGTTGAAGTAAGCCACTTCTGTTTGCCCTGGAGTCCTTGTGTGGTCAGCCAAGTGGGCCTTGCCTTGTGCATTTGTCTGGTTTGATAGAGGAACCCTTGTTTTGTCTGTGAAGGCAGACATATTTTCGTCGTTGATCATCAGCGTGATCACTTTCAAATCTGAAGGACGCAACTGGGTCACAGCTGTTTGAGAAGGCAGCAGGGTCTTTGATATGCTATCCAAGAAGGTCGGTTCTTCTTGCTTCACTTTTCTGGGATTCCTTTTCCAACCTCCTAGGTAGGTCAATGGAGGAGGTGCGGGCTTCTTAGTCAGGTCGATACAGCAGACATTGTCTTTCTCCTGAACTTCCACCGGAGGTAATGGCACCCTCATGGTTTCAACTTGGTTATTTTGGATATCCCCAAACTTCACAGAGCAGACTTCACAGAGGATATCAAACTTGGACTTTTTGCACGGTCTTTCTGTTTGTGTTCCGACGGTTTTGAGTGCAGGACCGACTCGTCTGCAGCTCCGAAGACGTCTCGTCACTCCGTTCTGAGCCATGTCCGATAGCGACACTCTCTTGAACCAAACTGCCAAAGACAAGAAAAGCTGCATTTAATAACAGAACATTTGCTGATTATTAAAGTTGCACAATGTTTTATTCAGGGTTCAAGCGCTTGAAGGAAGTCAAAATTAAGGGTTTTCAAGCACTCTCCAGGTAAACTTTACCAACATTTCAGGACCTTACTGTGCTAACAGTGACAAACTTTCCTTTCTCATGCGGCGAGGGAATAGCCTGGATATTTTAGATGCATGATTCTCACATCACAATATATATATAAATATTATTTTCAAAGGGTTTCCAAACTGCAAGATGATTTTCAAGAGTATTCAAGCATTTGAATACATTACTTTATTTTCCAGGGTTTAGCAGGTGCGTACGAACTCTGATTATTTCAATACGCGATTTCCGCACATAATGCAAAATCAACTGTAACACTAGCACCTCGCCCCTCACCCCGCCCCTCCCACCTTCCCTCACCCCGCCCCTCCCACCTTCCCTCACCCCGCCCCTCCCACCTTCCCTCACCCCGCCCCTCTCACCTTCCCTCAGTTCTCCCTCCCACCTTCCCTCACCCCGCCCCTCTCACCTTACAAATGACATACTGGCATCAATGAACCAAAAACAATTAGTTGGAGCAGCCTTCATTGACTTCAGCAAAGCATTTGACACAGTAGACCATAAAATACTATTGGAAAAACTAAAAACCATGGGCATAAAATCCAACACTATGGATTGGATAAAATGCTACCTGAGCAACAGGCAACAGAAAACAAAAATAAACAATACACTATCAGACAACCAACCTGTCACATGTGGTGTACCCCAAGGGTCAGTGTTAGGGCCACTACTCTTTATAATCTATATAAACGATCTAGAAAAATGGTTGCAAACTGACTGCCTCCAACTATATGCAGATGACAGTCATATACACCTATGGCACCACAGAAGAGGAGGTAATAAGTAAACTAAATAAACTCCTACTAAAACTAAACGAGAGGTGTGAGTCCAACAAAATAAACATCAACACAAGCAAATCAAAAACAGTACTCTTCTCGCATAAACAAATGCCAGAAAGAAAACTACACTGTAAGTTAGGAAACCAAACACTAGAAAATGTAGTCCATTACAAATACCTTGGCCTTGAGTTGGACAGCCAACTAAACTACAATCTATGTAGAAATAAAATTATCCAGAAAATAAACCACAAACTGTGGCTATTTGCAAAGCTAAGAGACTACATGACACAAGAAATGTCATGGTGCTCCCCTATTTTGACTATGGAGATGTAAACTACATGGGTGTGAGAAAAGAACTACTAAAAAAACTGCAAACACTGCAGAACAGAGCCCTAAAAATCTGTCTAAGAGTAGACAAGCTGCACCCCACTAATTAGCTATTGGTAAGCAAACAATTATCCGATTGTAGAACGAACAAACTCACAGAGGTTTGGGGGATGTGGGAGAATGCTTACAAACGGAGAAAGAATGCATGCAGTAGTTAGCTACACAACAACTGAAAGTGATAAAAAGAAGGGGAGTCACAAGACTATTACTGTCTAGCAGCGAAAACAAGTCATTAGACTTGACCGTTACGGGCAGCATAAATACACCCATCACAAAAAGAAATAAAAATAAAGAGAAATAATACATATATGCCAAGAAGATTGAAGATTGCAAGGGAGTGACAATAGGTGGCATGAACATCAACAATCTTAGATATGCCGATGACAGTGTAATACTAGCAGACAGTGAGAAAAACCTACAAGATATAGTGAATAGAATCAATAAAGCTGGAATACTATTCAACATGAAGATGAATGCCAGGAAGACCAAAACAATGGTTATAAGTAAAAAGACAGATAAACCAAATGTCAATATAACCATAGATGGCACAAACATAGAACAAGTATCCGAATTCATATATCTCGGACAAAAGATTACAAATGATGGGAGATGTGAGGAAGAAATTAAAAGAAGGATAACAATAGCCCGAACAACATTCTCCAAAATGTATAGAGTGTTAACATCAAGTAAGATATTAATACAAACAAGGAAGCGTATTCTTCAGTGTTATGTGTGGTCTACTCTAATGTATGGGGCAGAGACATGGACAATCTCTAAGAAAATGTACAAACGTTTAGCAGCATTTGAGATGTGGACTTATCGAAGGATGATGAAAATATCATGGACAAAGAAGATCACCAACAAAGAAGTTCTCAGAAAAATTAAAAATAAGAAAAGCTTGTTTGCCACTATACAGAAAAAGAAACTTATTTATTTTGGCCACATCATTCGTCAGAGTTCAATACACCGTACATTGTTGGAAGGGAAGGTGAATGGCAGCACAGGGAGAGGGAGACCAAGAACATCATGGTTTACAAATATTTCATAGTGGACAGGCTTGAATTATTCAGTCTATCAGAACAGCACACCATCGGGACAAGTGAAGAACCATTGCATCCAACCCTCGACTAGAGGACGGAACTATTGATTGATTGATGCCAAGAATACAAAAAAACTAACATAGGCCACTAACCATACCAACAACACTACAACTGGCCAGCAAGCCTGGCCTATGGACAGTATAAATACAGCCTCAATAAAAAAAGGGACCAGGCCTCCTTGTGCTACTTTAATTACCGCGTTGGTTTAGCCTGAGCCATAACAATGGTGTTTAAGAAGTGCTATTATACTCCAAGACTATCAACCCACACCTACACCACAGGACCTCTAACCGCACACTAATAAACACATCAGATAGTAACCGTTTTATAAACAAGGAAACCCCAGTATAACGCGATAGTTGGAATTAAAAAATATATCATCGCAAAAACAGCGGGGTGGCAGTAAATCAGGGTTCAGTTTACTGAATTACCTTTGAATTAAAAATTCCATGTCCAATGACTCATCACTTGATATCCGAATTCACGTACAATTGAGGCACGTAAATTCAGGGTTGCACTGCATATAAATGTTAAAATGCAGAAAATACCCACCTTATTTCCGATGACGTGATGACAACAAATGCCCTAAAAGAAGAGGAAAATTGCATTTTAGTTTGTGCCATTGGTCGTAATGCGAAGCATTACGTTTGATGCGAGGGAAGGAAGAGACCCTCCCCCGCCGCTGTGGCGCTGCCTACTCACCTCGGCCGAGCCCCGGCTCGCCCCCCCCGCCTTCCCCCCACCTTTGTTCTAGCGCTCACGCCTCACCCGACGCCCGCTGCTCGCCACATCTCACCCTCCCCCGGGCCGCCAGCATTCGCACCTCACCGGCTGTCGCCCCCCCTTCCTCCCTTATAAGGCCGCCCGCCGGCTCTCCTCAGGCACTCACCCTCCTGCCGTCTTCCGCCTCTCTCCGCTTTTCCTGTTTGGCCTACGCCTCGGACCGCTGACACACACCAGCTCCAACTACAAGCATGCCTCAGGGGAAAGGACGCGGTCGGAAGGGCTCTCGGGCCGCCCCCCGCACTCCGGGGCCTTCTACCTCGCCCGGGAGGGACGAGTCACCGGCGTCCGTCTCGGTCTCCCCCCCGGCGCCCTCGGACCGTTCCTCGGGCTCCGAGATCTCCTCAGTGCTGGAAGCCATCCAGCGGATGCAACTGGAGCATCGGCAGGCCAATAACGAGCACCGGCAGGCCAACGCCGAGCACCGGCAGGCCACTGCCGACCTCCACGCCCAGATCGACCACATAAGCGCCAACGGGACCCGGCCTGCACCAGAGGCGCCCCCGCCGGCCCCGGAGCACCGGGCCGCGCCCACGCCTCGGGCACCTGCCACCGCCGCGGCCCGGCCCCCGCCGCCGCCGCAGGCGGCCCTCCCCGGAGCCACACACCCGGAGTACGGGAGGTACCGCCACCTCCTGCCCCAAGTACAGCCCCTCGCGTCGCCGGCCTACCAGGAGGAGGAGACCCGGCACAACCCCGCCTCTACGGCCGACGCTGTCAGGGAAATCCTGGCATCCGCCGAGGCGCGACACTCAACCAGACGCCAAGGTATTCCATCTAATTATATCCTCCCCTCCGATCTGGTGAGGCGAGGTCCCGAGAGGAAGCCGGTGAAGAGGGGGGAGGCGACCAAGGATGAATATGCCCTCGCCCTCCTCATCCTCATCGACCACCCGGATTTCCCCGCCCACTCCGCCCCGGGACTCCACCACCATATCTTAGCTATCTGCCGTAACAACCTCATATACCCTTGGGCGACCGTCCGCCACTATTCTGAGGCGGTCTTCACCGCGATCGCGGACGGCACCCTCCCCCACGGTTGGCATGACCCAGTAGCTATAAACCTCCTCAGATTGGAGTCCCTCGCCATGCCCCCCGAGCCCACCACCAGCCAACCCGGCTGCGCCGACCCTGCAAGGCCCCTCCCCCAGTCCCGCGCTCACACCGACACACGCGTGGCCTACAGCAAGGATACCCACGGCCCACTGTGTTATGCCTGGAACCGGGACCCCAACTCCTGCACCCACGCAGCCCCGGGGGAGGTCCACGGCCAGGGGGCGTCCAAACAGCTCCATGCATGCGCATACTGCGCCAATGTGCGGAAGGTATTAACCAGGCACAGTGAGGACGCCTGTCTGGCCAAGCGCGCCCGGGCAGCGGCTCCCGCCTCGCCGGATTTTTAGGGAGCCGGCACCTCCAGCCCGGCACGGAGGCCCCAGACCGGCCCACCCACCCTATTAAAGCCGCCCACCACATTGCTACCAGCCCTCCGGACACTACCGCCCAGCTGCCCGAGGCGCGGCCTGCCCGCCGCCTCGGCACCGCCGTTCCCTCCGGCAACCACACCCGCCTCGGGCCCCAGCGCCCCCTCGGCAAGGCTCCCACCGCCACCCGGCCCCAGTGCCCCTTCAGTAAGGCTCCCACCGCCGCCCGGCGCCAGTCGCCCACCATCCTCGACCCTGACGTCCACCTCGACCCTGGCGACACTGCTTTCCTCTGCCCCCCTGACCCCCCCGACCCGCCCCCCCTCCCGCCCCCCGACCCCCCCCCCCCACCGCCCACGACTTCGCCGCCCCCCTAGCCCGCCCCTGCCGCACCTCCTCCCCCGACCCCAGCCCCCTCAAACACCCTGCCCCGCCCCGCCCTTCCCTCGACGAGCCCACCGTCGATGTAATCGACCCCGACCTCCAGGCCACCCTGCCCGCCGCCCCCTCCTGCGGCCCCACCCCCCACCACTACCGCCCCACCATCCTCGCCTCCTGGCCCCACCCCTCCGGCGAGGCGTGGGACCGCTACCCTACCTTCCTCCGCACCTACACCGCCCTCCGGGAAGCGGGCCTCCCTAATTTTTTGGCCGCCCGCATCCCCCTACCCTCAGGCCTCCACATCCCCGCCTGGCGCTCCCGCCTCCACGATTACCCCGACCAGGCCGTCCTCGACCTCCTCGAGTTCGGCTTCCCCGCCAACTACTCGGCCCCGACCCTCCCTCGGCCCTCATTCTCCAACCACCGTGAGCCCCCGGAGTTCCTCCCTCACATCCAGGCCTTTGTCGAGACGGAGCTCGCCCTCGGCGCCCTCATCGGCCCCTTCCACGTCCCCCCTTTCTCCCCCTGGACCCAGGTCTCCCCGATGATGACCCGCCCCAAGTCCGACTCCAGCAAGAGGCGGGTCATCGTCGACCTCTCCTATCCCCGAGGCGCCAGCGTGAACTCGGGCATCCCCCGGCGCGAGTACCTCGGGGAACCCCACGCCTACACCCTCCCGTTCGTCGCCGACGTCGGCCGCCGCATAGTGTCCGAGGGCACCGGGGCCTACGTCTGGTCGGCGGACATATCCCGGGCCTACCGTCAGCTCCGCGCCGACCCCCTCTCCTGCCCTCTCTTCGGGATATGCCTCAATGGGGGCACCTACATTGACCTCGCCCTCCCCTTCGGCTGCCGCTCCTCGGGCGCGGCCTGCGTCCGCGTCACCTCGGCGGTGGCCTGGATCCTCCGGGGCGAGGGGTTCCATACCCTCGTCTACGTCGACGACTTCATCGGCTGCGAGGGCTCCTACCTGAAGGCCTGCAAGGCCTTCGACGCCTTCCTCGCCCTCACCACAGCCCTCGGCCTCGACGTAGCACCCGGAAAATGTCACCCCCCGCTGTCCGCCTCACCTGGCTAGGGTTCGCCCTCGACAGCGAGGCCATGACCATCCGGGTGGCCCCCGCGAAGATCCAGGCCCTCGTCGACGACTGCGACGCCCGCGTCGCCCGCCCCACCCTCGGGAAGCAGGAGCTTCAGTCTCCTCGGCCGCCTCAACCACGTGAGCAGCTGCGTGCTCCCCGGCCGCAAGTTCATGGGCCGGCTCCTCGGGGCGCTCCGCAGCTGCTCCAGGGCCTCCACCCTCACCCTCGCCGACGATGCCCTCCGGGACCTGAAATGGTTTGCCGCCTACGGCCGTATCTCCAACGGCCTCCACCTCCTCCGGGCCCCCGAGGGCCGTCGGTGGGTAATAGAGTGTGACTCCTGCCTCACCGGGGGCGGGGCCTTCTCCCCCACTCACTTCTACGCCCGAGGGTACTCCAAGGCGTTCCGGGCGCGGGTCCCGACGATCCACGAGCTCGAGGCGGTAAACCTCGTCGTCGCCCTCCGCGCCCTCCTCCCGGACGACGTCGCGGGGGCGACGGTGACGGTCAACACGGACAACATGGCCTCCGCCCTCGCGCTCGAGTCGGGACGTGCCCGAGACGCTACCCTCGGGACCTGCGCCCGGGAGCTCTGGCTGATGGCGGTCACGGGCTCCTTCGAGCTCCGCATCGTCCACAAGCCCGGGGCGGACCTCCTCCTCGCAGACGCCCTCAGCCGCGCCCACCTTCCGGGACCCTGGGACGCGACGGCCCGCGCCGAGGTGGCCCGCCTCGGGCTCCTCCCTACCAACATCACCCATGACGCCTTCCCCTTCTTCCCCGGCCTCTAGGTTTCCCCGAGGACGAGGTCGCCGCCGTCACCCGGTTCCGCGCCGCCTCCCTCGCCCCGGCGACCTGGAGGTACCGTCGTCCCCAGGCCGAGGAGTTCGTCGTCTGTGCACGCCTACGTGCTCCGCCTCGCGCCCCCCTCGAGCCCTCTCCGCCGTTTTGGTGGAGGGCTCCTCGGCACCCCCTCACGCCGCTGACATTTGACATAAGCCGATTTCACAACTATCTTCTGCTCCTTCTGAGCCTCTCTGCTCCTTCCTGGGAGCACCTCCTTATTTGATACCATGTTTATTTTGTATTTACCACTGTGCATATATTTCATATTTGTATGTACCTGTAACATGTACTTCCACTGAGGCGTGAAATAAAACAGCCTTCTTTCCACCCCGCGCCTCCTGTCTTCTTCCTTCGCGCATCGGTCGTAATGCGAAGCATTACGTTTGATGCGAGGGAAGGAAGAGACCCTCCCCCGCCGCTGTGGCGCTGCCTACTCACCTCGGCCGAGCCCCGGCTCGCCCCCCCCCCCTCTCCCGCCACTCCTTTGTTCTGGCGCTCACGCCTCACCCGACGCCCGCTGCTCGCCACATCTCACCCTCCCCCGGGCCGCCAGCATTCGCACCTCACCGGCTGTCGCCCCCCCTTCCTCCCTTATAAGGCCGCCCGCCGGCTCTCCTCAGGCACTCACCCTCCTGCCGTCTTCCGCCTCTCTCCGCTTTTCCTCCGCCCACCCACCCGACTTCCACTTAACCTCCCACTCCCTAGGGTGGAGGGCTCCTCGGCACCCCCTCACGCCGCTGACATTTGACATAAGCCGATTTCATAACTATCTTCTGCTCCTTCTGAGCCTCTCTGCTCCTTCCTGGGAGCACCTCCTTATTTGATACCATGTTTATTTTGTATTTACCACTGTGCATATATTTCATTATTTGTATGTACCTGTAACATGTACTTCCGCTGAGGCGTGAAATAAACACGCCTTCTTTCCACCCCCGCCTCGCTTTCTTCCTTTTCGCGCATCAATTGTCCATGCCAGTTGAACCTGCTCCAAAATCCCTATTTAATGCTACTAACACGACCTCAGTGGTCAAGAGCTCCGTGCCCGCCGACCCCACACCTAGTCCACCTGCCACTCCTCACCCACCCTAACTGATACCATTAACACAACCACAGAGCAACTAGGTTTGAACACAAAAGGTTCTTTATTGTTTACTGTCATGAAGATACATAGAATAGTATATTCATGTAAAGAATCCATGATAAAAATCACCCGAACCAAATCTCAGGGAGTCGAGTAAGACAGTGGGTCAAACAAATAGGAACAAAGCATTTATTTGTCAGAAAAATATAGACGGTTTCCCCCCACAAAATAGGCAGAAAATAGGACTTTGTATAAGAGCTAATGTACCAAAAGAGTGTATAGAGGCCATCAAATGAGCAGTCACCTCAAAAAGTAGGAAAACAAGAAACAACCGATTGAAGCTCAGATTTTAATGTATGGTATGATCATACTGTTCAAGAATAATTCTTTTTTTGCAAAAGTGACATTCTCAAAAGCTGGTTTCTAATAATCCAGTGTCCAGACAAGAGACAAATTATGGCTTTCGAAAAAAAGAAAGATGCAATGGGTCAAAAGATATTATTAAAAAATAGAAATCTTTAGCGTTATTCAACTCAGGATTTTTAATTAGATAGACGCCAGAATTGTACGTCTTAAAAAGGAAAGGTGTACAGGTGGCGCTACCTGTGAGAGGGTACAGGTTGGACTGTACTGTCATCTATTCATCTAGCTGTGACCAGTGTACAGGTGGCGCCACCTGTGAGAGGGTACAGGTTGGACTGTACTGTCATCTATTCATCTAGCTGTGACCAGTGTACAGGTGGCGCCACCTGTGAGAGGGTACAGGTTGGACTGTACTGTCATCTATTCATCTAGCTGTGACCAGTGTACAGGTGGCGCCACCTGTGAGAGGGTACAGGTTGGACTGTACTGTCATCTATTCATCTAGCTGTGACCAGTGTACAGGTGGCGCCACCTGTGAGAGGGTACAGGTTGGACTGTACTGTCATCTATTCATCTAGCTGTGACCAGTGTACAGGTGGCGCCACCTGTGAGAGGGTACAGGTTGGACTGTACTGTCATCTATTCATCTAGCTGTGACCAGTGTACAGGTGGCGCCACCTGTGAGAGGGTACAGGTTGGACTGTACTGTCGTCTATTCATCTAGCTGTGACCAGTGTACAGGTGGTGCCACCTGTGAGAGGGTACAGGTTGGACTGTACTGTCGTCTATTCTTCTAGCTGTGACCAGTGTACAGGTGGTGCCACCTGTGAGAGGGTACAGGTTGGACTGTACTGTCGTCTATTCTTCTAGCTGTGACCAGTATGCTGGTGGCGCCACCTGTGAGAGGGGGGCTGGGTTGGACTGGTTGGTGGGGAGGGGTTAACACAATTACAATGTGTGGATATTAAAAAATAAATAAATTGATTTACCAATATATTTAAATTGGGCTAAATTATTTATTTATACACAGTGTTATCAAACATGCAGATAATTAGAACTAATTGAAACTACAGCTGCATACAGACGGCCTTTGTTCGAACGTCGTCCTTTAATTAGCAATATTAGTAAATAACTATGTTTTCGTTAACTCAGATAACCTACATATTAGGGAGGGGGGGGGGGGGTATTGTTAATCCAGATTTTACCTCTTTAATCTGAAAACCTTGGGATCTGGTTCTTGCCAAATTACAGAAGATGCCAGACAGAAACATTAATCCTTCAAAGTAAGGTTAAACAAAAGAAAGATGTTTAATGTAATATAAAACCCGAGACCAAAAATAAAACCTGTAGTGTCAGTGTTGAACCGAGTCAACAATTTGAGGTCACCATGACATCACAGTAATATCACACACACCTCACGGAGAGGTCACAATGTGAGGTCACAGTAACCTCAAATTGAAACATCACATTGACCTTACAGTGGCCTCACACTGTGACATCACAATAACCTCACAAAATTCTCACACCGTGACATCACAATAACCTAAAATAATTCTCACACCATGACATCACAATAACCTAACACAATTCTCACACCGTGACATCACAATAACCTAACACAATTCTTACCGTGACATCACAATAACCTCACACAATTCTCACAGCATGACATCACAATAACCTCACACAATTCTCACTGTGACATCACAATAACCTCACTCAATTCTTAGACCATGACATCACAATAACCTCACACAATTCTCACACCATGACATCACAATAACCTCACACAATTCTCACACCGTGACATCACAATAACCACACACAATTCTCACACCGTGACATCACAATAACCTCATACAACACCAAGGAGTCTAACATGTGTGCGAGTCATTGGGCTCTATGAAACCCAGAGGTGCAATGAAAGTGAAGGGCGTTCTCGGAGTGTCCAAGGCAGGATCCGTGCACGACGTCGCCCTTGCCGGCCATGTCAAAACGGTCAGGTGGGCAGGGCGCATGGCGCACTGCCTGCCCGTCTCGACCGCCACATCGGTGAGGCGGAGCAGGTGCGTGCACGTTGGCACCCGAAAGATGGTGAACTATGCCTGAGTAGGACAAAGGGAGGGGAAACCCTGATGGAGGTCCGTAGCGTTTCTGACGTGCAAATCGATTGTCAAACTTGGGTATATGGGCGAAAGACTGATTGAACCATCTAATAGCTGGTTCCCTCCAAAGTTTCGCTCAGGATGGCTGGCGCTCATAGTTGCAGTTTCATCCGGTAAAGTGAATGATTAGAGGCCCACCCGACGCTGCCGCCCACCCTGTCGGCACAGGCTCAGATGTGGCCAGCCATTGGAGCAGCTCACCTGCTGCCACCCCCTAGGGGGCCTTCATCCACGCTGACGGCGAGTCCACCCACCGTGGCCTTGCCCCTGCCCAACCGGGCCTTAACTGCACCCCCCTGCCACCCCTGATGCCGCCTGTGATGACGACAGCCACTCGCCCGCCAGTGGATACGTCCCCCCCCCCCCCCCCCCCCCCCACACACACACACACACACCTCCAGGGCCGCCGGTCACCCAATCCCGGTAGATGCCGCTCAAGCCACCCCTTATCACTGTGTGATGCCTCACAGTGTAACGTCATTGTGACATCGATGTGATATCACAGTGATGGCATCATAGTGTGAGATGTATGTGACATCACTGTGATACTGTCATGACCTCACGTGTTGACTGGGATGGGAGTTACCGAAGTATAGAATGTTGTATTAAAGATATACAACCCATACTACTGTTGCTGCCACTACTAATAACAATAACCAGTGGGTGGTTGATTATTATTAGTAAATTAAAATGGGGGTCTTTGTGTGTGAGTAAATAAAAGAATATTTTGGTTGGGGGTGAACAAAAACAACTGCCTCCTGACCCCGAACAGCAAATCATATCTGGAATACCCTAAACCAAACCCCGACTACAGTACACTGGTCTTAAGCGACCCCTGTGGTTGGGGAACCCCTAGTAAAATTTCCCGATATTGAAAACAGTGGTTATGGTGTGAACTATTCTATAATAAATTACAAATGGTCTATATAATGGTAAATGGTATGTAAAACCAAAGGCATATAGGATTGTGTGGTGCTGGTGATCCATTACTGAGTTAAGATAGAGATTGTGTATTATAATAGATAGTGTGAGAGGGGCACTTCTTGAAATGTGACAGAGTTTTTGGAGTTCTGTACACAGACCCCCTCCCCCCAAGTGTTATTTATGGATCACTGCACACCCAGACACAACAGGGCATTGTAGACCTAAACAACCATGCCTTGGTTACAAGGTTCTTGAATATCATGGGTAGATATAAGAATGCCTGTTGCTGATTGGAGAGTTTGATCAGGTGTGTGCCACCATCTTGATTCCTGAAGCTATAAATGTAATAAAGAAGTGAGTCTAGATCTCCTACTTTCAATCTATTTCTGGTTTCCTTCTGTGCCTGTAGTGATTTCCTCTTAGCCTACCTACACAACTAAAACTGCCAGCCGAGGACTTTCCCACCCTGCCATGTAGTCCGATGGATAAATGTTCAATGCGGCAAATTTGTCTCATTTGAATGTCCCTCATTTGAAGACCCTTATTATTGATGACAGGACACCTGCTATATCAGGACAACATTAGTTTTCAGGCAGATTTGTCCGTTGACAGCATGAATTATGTAGTAGCCTGCGATAACAGGACATTGGTTAATTGATTGGGTGTGTCCATTGAAGACAGGCAGGGCCTACAACTGTAGTAGGCCTACCGATGGCAGGGCACTTGGTATGTTAGGCAATTAGTCTGGGTACAGACTCCAGTTGTGTGTTGAAGACATGCAATACTGTAGTACCAATGGCAGGACACTTGTTATGTGAGGACAACATTAGCTTGTCCGTTAAAGACATGTATTAGTGTATTGCAATAGCATTGACAAGGGGCACCCGCTACGACTAGATCAGGACATCGTTGCTATGGGCGAAGTGGAGTTTGTCCATTGACAACAAGTTTTACCGCACAATTTCAAACTTCCTACTCAAAAGTGGACGATTCCTACATTTTCCCCGTTGATTTTGAACTGACATCTGAATCCTAACTGCGATTTCCAAACTTAACAATTTGGAGCCCAATTTTTCGGAAAGATATTCTGGAGATCGAAAAGGTTCAGAGACGTGCAACAAAATTAGTTGCAGTTATAAAGGACTTACCCTATGAACAAAGGCTTAGGGAATTGAAACTTCCTACCCTTTCCTACAGAAGGAAAAGAAGTGACATAATTGAAGTATTTAAAATTATGAAAGGTTTTGATCAAATAGATATGAACCAATTTTTCACCTTGAATAAAAGAGAAGGCAGTCGGGGGCCATACTCTCAAACTAGTAAAACCCAGAGCCATTTCAAAGTTAAGGCAACACAATTTCTCAAAAAGGATGATAAATATATGGAACAGTCTCCCACAAAATGTTATCGATGCCGAGTCAATAAATTCATTCAAGAACAGATTAGAAAAGGCAAGGGCTGATGATCCAGGGAAATTTGACCCCTTATTCACCGCATGCTACTAATTATTCCTTGTGTTGCTTATTTACTTGCACTCAAGCAAAAATGAGAGACAAGTAAGTGTTCACACTTCCTGTCTACCATTCGCTATTTCGCTATTAACGCTGACATTATAAACTATATCCAGGGGGAGGAAAACAACAAATTGAAAAGGTCAACAACTCGACTGATTGATAAAAAGCGAGCCTACCTGATGCAGATCAGTGCTGGCAGTTATCTCAGCTTCCGTGACGCCTTGCTCTGTTTAACTCTTCCTGTTTCAGACATCGATGGCTTCTTCCTTCACGGTTATTTTGACGGTGTTTTGGATGAGGACCTGAGTACAGGACGGCACAATTGGATCCTTATGGAGAGTGGTTTGTGTTTAGCACATGGCCTCCGCTGGTTGCAAACGTCGCTTGTTCCTGAATTCTTCACGGCGACTGAGGCGGGGAGGGCGGGACCAGAGGGTGAGTGACGTGTGTCTGTAAGGATGCAGCCAATCACGTCACACCTCCACTCATCAAGTCTTGGACTACTGTAAAATTAAAAATACTCCTGTTTGTGTGTGTGTGTTTTCGAGGTGGATCGGATTTAATTGCGATTATTAATGTATGGTAAAATAACCTGTAATCACCCAAATTGAGGACTTTACTTTCGCGGAGGTCCCGTCAGACGCTGTAGCGTGATGACGGCGCCAAAACACAGTTCGTGGGAAAATGCGCCATTTTCTGACAATGTCAACTTGTCAACGTCAACGTCAATCTGTCACCAACGTTTTCAATACAATCCCAGCCTAGTCCAATAGACTACATTGCCATGTGTTACGAACTAAGAACTATATCACTTCTTCCAATACCAGGAAAATAGTAGAGCAACTAATCCATAACCAGATAACAGAATCTTTTGAAAGTACAGGTTACCTAGAATCACTCCACAACCAAAGCAGTGGCATCTGTGCTAGACACAATAATGACAGGGATGGATCAAGGAAGATTATCTATTGCTGTCTTCATAGACTTTCGTAAAGGATTTCATACTGTAGACCATAAACTTTTAATAGAAAAAGTAGCAAATAGTGGTCTGGGCACAGGGACAACTAAACTGCTAAGACATTATCTACTAAATCGTTCACAGTATACTAGACTTGAAGAGGTTAATTCCTCACCGAGAGAAGTGAAGACAGGGGTACCACACGGATCTACACTGGGCCACTATTATTCCTAATCTACATCAACGACCTCCCACTAGTACTTGAAAAAGTAAAGGGAGGCATATTTGCTGATGATGTGGCACTGGTAGCTACAGATGCTGATATAAAAGTGGCTGAATCCAAAATGAACCATGATTTAGAAAGACTAAACCGTTGGAAAAAGGAAAATAAACAATCTATAAATATTATAAAAACTAAATATGTAATATTTGCAACAAAAACTAAACATTCCAGCTCACCAATTGTCAGTATAAAAATAGCAGTGTATAGTTAAGGAGGCTCGAAGTAAAAAATATTTAGGTACTACACTTGACCCAACACTGTCAGGAACCAGTCAATTAAATAGGATTAACAGAACATTGGCAGCTAAAATGAACACCTTCAGGAAAATAAGGCATTATATGAGCGAAGAGACGGCTCTTCTATTGTATAAAACCACAATACTGCCCATCATTGATTATAATGACATAATATATAATATACTAACTAAAAAGCAGCAAACAAAGCTCCAAACTATACAAAATAGAGGGTTGCGCACAGTATTTAAAGGAAAAACACTACATACCATTGAGATGCACAATAAAGCTAAACTAGATGCCCTAAATATTCGCAGAGACAAGCACCTATTAGGCCTAATGTACCACCACACAAAAGACCCATATTACATAGACACACCTAAACAAGCCACACGTGCAGCACAAACCACCGTCCTGAAATTGCCACATTGTAAAATTTCCCGATATTTAAGACATTGGTTATGGTGTGAACTATTCTATAATAAATTACAAATGGTCTATATAATGGTAAATGGTATGTAAAACCAAAGGCATATAAAGTATATATGGTGTTTGTGATCCATTACTGATTTAAGATAGAGATTGTGTATTATAATAGATAGTGTGAGAGGGGCACTTCTTGAAATGTACAGAGTCTTTGGAGTTCTGTGCATATAACCCCTCCCCCCCCCCCCCACCCCCCCACCCCCAAGTGTTATTTACGGATCACTGCACACCAGACACAACATAACCATGCCTTGGTTACAAGGTTCTTGAATATCATTGGTAGATGTAAGAATGCCTGTTGCTGATTGGAGAGTTTGATCAGGTGTGTGCCACCATCTAGGATTCATGAGACTATATAATAATAAAACAAGCAAACTCCTTCTGGTTCCTTCTGCACACTCTATATCTTGCCTTCCTTCTCTATACTTGCCTGTAGTGATTTCCTATTTAGCCTGCCTACACAACCACAGCTGCCAGCTGTCGACTTTACAAAATGGTGACCACAGCGTGTTGAAACCACCGGGTTTTGAATCTACACTAGATAAGTAGTGACTTGCTAAAATGTTGGTGTGTTTCTGTAGCATTTTACTTATTTGTTATTGAATACTGTAGCTAGTGCGTATTTCTGTATTTAAATATTAGTTGACTGGTGGTTAAATTAACGCACATGAGCTAATTTTGACGTTAGGGCTAGGACTACATTTTTTTTTATAGACGATATTGTACTGATAGTATTTTAATTTCACTTATATTGATTCTATTCTAAATTCTGAAAAGAACTTTTTATCGGCTTCGACTGGTGGTTGATAGGTGTTGGTAGGTTACTTTTTCTTCTATTGTTTCTCATTCTTTTTGCTTTATTCAGTGGATAAATTAAATTAAATTACTTTGTCGACGAGTTAACCGATGAAATTGTCAATTCTTTAGGGAAACATTAGTCTTTGATGTCGATATTACTGTAATGTCGCATGTCTGAAGCCTTGTGTCGCTGTTAGAATCTTTTTCATTTCGGACTACTTTCGGTAATTTTCTTTAACCTTGAGGTGAATAGCAGCATATTAATACATGCGGGAGAGACTTTTCACTTTCCTCCTAGATTACAGGCAGAAATTTCTTGGTTTGATACAATTCTTTAAATTTATTTCTACCGCGCTTTACCCAACACACTAAATATGCCGAGAACACGCCTTGAAGAAGAAATACTGCGTGAGCAATTTGATTTGTGGTTTGAGGGTGAAGTTGAAAAAGGTATTCTTGGTGAAGATAGTAACAAATTGGAAGCTTGGAGTAAATTTATGTCAGATAGTTTAGATTCTATTCGTGAAGACAATGAAGATAGGTTGTTACAATTAAGGGAACGTACAGAAGTGAGTCAGGTATACAGGTATGGCAGGTATAGCAATACCTCAGGGAGTTTGACGCCCCTGCCTAGCAGAGTTGTAAACCACTGCCTTGTGGTACAAGTTCTTGACAGAACCGAAGGCTAAGGGAGCAAACCCTAAACAGAAAACCATGTCACTGTGGCAGCATTAAGGGCGGTTGATGTATGGAACTCCCAACATCTCCCGACCAGCCACTGCAGGGACAAATAGTTTTGCGCCTGTCTTGACATGTTCTTGCCGGTGTGAAACCTCTATTTGCTCCCCGAGAGAGTGCCGCTGGTAACTTGCAAAAGCCAGCAGCACTTCAACACTTTTGCAGGCAGCTTTCATGAAATGTACCAACCCAACTCTACAAGAACCCGAGAGGAGGAGATCATGGTTGACGGAAACAAGCCGAACTCTGTTCCGGAATTCGCCTACCTCGGAAGCACTATATCAAGTGATGGACGCATTGATGCTGAAATACAGAGGAGGATGGCCAAGGCTAGCGCATCTTTCGGCTGACTACGCCAGTGACTCTGGAACAACCACCATGTGTCCATTCGGGTCAAAGGCAAGATCTACCATGCAATCATGCTATCCACCCTACTATACGGAGCCGAAGCCTGGACAGTGTACAGACGACAGGTGAAAAAGCTGCATGCCTTCATGATGCAACATCTGCGTTCAATCATGAGGCTAACCTGGAAGGACAAAGTGACAAATAAGGAAATACTCGAACGGACGGGTCTGCCCTCTATGGAAGATCTTCTGATCAAAAAGAATCTCCGGTGGACTGGACACCTCATTAGGATGTCATCAGATCCTCTATTCTCAACTGTCTTCTGGTTACAGAAAGAGAGGGCGCCCTCATCTCCGGTTCAAGGATACCATCAAGAGAAACCTGAAGCTGAGAGACATTAAGATCAACTCATGGACGCAACTCGCACAGCAGAGAGCTAAATGGAGAGCGGCAGTCAAGTAATGAAAGCAGTCTTTGTCGCATCGCGACCGACAGCATGATGATGATGATGATGATGATGATGATGACAGAAGTGAAGGATGATAGGGAAGAGCGTAGGGAAAAAAGGGAATTAGCTAATCTTGAATACAGGAGTAATGAAGTTAAGATAAGAGCTCTTAAAGCTTATGGAAAGTCTGTACCCATGCTGGATGGGACTGACAGAGGCGCTCTCAGGAAGTGGGTAGATCTTATCGAAAGAATAGGAACTCTTGCCAATGTTTAAGAGATAGACATAATTCGCTTCACACTTTCTAATGCAACGGGTACACTGCATGAAGTGTTATTCACTGCTTTCACAACTAAGGGTGCTAAGTCATGGTCTGGGATCAAAGAGGAGATTTCTAGAACATTACTAACTGCAGATGAGAAGACTCATTTAAAAAGTATAGTAATGACGATGGTTCAAAATGAGGGTGGGACAGTAGCAGCATACTGCCAACAGTTTAAGTCAGCTGCTAGTAAGGGGTGGAAGTTACCTTCTGCTACCATAGGGACTGATACCTTCGTAATTTTGTTATCTAGATTTCTGGATTCATTATGGGATGACAACATTATGTGGTACGTAGAGACCAACCGTCCTAAATCTTTAGAGGAAGCTTTTAGTCTAGCTATTTTGAGTGATAGGTCTGTATTAAGACAACAACGATGGGCTAAATCAAGTCTAACTGATTTAAATATGACTAGTCAGGTTGATAGTTTAAATTTTAATTCTTCCAAATTGTCTAATTCTAAAGGAACTGCTTTTGGGGGAGTTAACACTAGTTCAGTGGCAGCAGCAGAGAATCAGGCTCTAAAATCGCTCCAAAACGAAGTAAAGTCTCTGAGAAAGTGTGTAGAACGCTTAACGGTAACGGGTGATAAATCTACACGTGCAGAAATTCATTCGGTAAAGGTTGCATCACCGTATGGTGCTGGTTCTTATGCTATGGGTGGATGTCTTGAGTCGCCGCGTGTAAACATAGCGCCGAAGGGTGGGGTAGGAACTGCATCTAAAATTAGATCCAATTCAGTCCCACAGCACACGGGGAAGCATGCACTGTCAACGCAACAGCGGGGAGACTATGGGAAAGTGACGCCGGCTGCACACGCGCAGTCGTCGACGTCTAAAAAGGGACAAGTGTATCACCGGCAACAGCCTGCGGCTGGGCGTGGTGGTTTGACTTGCTATTTGTGTAACGAACTGCATGCCATTAAAGATTGTCCACATTAAAAATTACTCCATTGTAACATTAGCTCTACTGCTTCGGGAAACTAAGTAGCGGACTTGATACTCGTACGAGTATTGACATTGATTTTGTTCAGGTTAAATTAACTGGTCTGGTAGACTCAGATGCGGCTAAAGGTTTAATACATGTAGATGCATTTCAAAATTTGGTAGATATTGGAATAGCACATAGGCAATTGTATCCGGGGAGTAGGCTGAGATCAATCTCAGGTCATTTAATTCCAACTTTAGGTGTAGCTTACATTTCTATTCATGATAAGTTATGTCCTTTCTTTGTAGTTGAATCATTAGCTTTTGAATTATTAATTGGGACAAATATAATGGAAATGTGTAATGCTGAGATTTGTTACAGGAATAAGTTTGTTTCCTTATGTGATATTGTACATCCAGAGGTATGCAGGTATTGCATTACCTCGGGGAGTTTGACGCCCCTGCCCTGCAGAGTTGTAAACCACTGCCTTGTGGTACAGGTTCTTGACAGAACCGAAGGCTAAGGGAGCAAACCCTGAACAGAAAACCATGTCAGTGTGGCAGCATCAAGGGTGGTTGATGTATGGAACTCCCAACATCTCCCGCCCAGCCACTGCAGGGACAAATAGTTTTGCGCCTGTCTGGACATGTTCTTGCCGGTGTGAAACCTCTATTTGCTCCCCGAGAGAGTACCACTGTTAACTTGCAAAAGCCAGCAGCACTTCAACACTTTTGCAGGCAGCTTTCATGAAATGAAAAGCAGTCTTTGTCGCATCGCGACCGACAGTATGATGATGATGATGACATCCATGGAGTAGTTTAGAATTAATTGATAGAAAAATAGCTGGAATAGTTCTAGAGGTAGACTATTGGAAAAAGCATTTTCCCTTGTTATTTCCTGACTCTAAAGCTATTAAGGTAGTCGCAACTGACTAAGCTACAAAGGATCCAAAACCGGGCGTTAAGAACAATTTATTGGGGCAAAACACTAAGCGTACAGGAAATGCATGACAAAGCAAACCTAGATTACCTAATGGTTAGAAGAGATTCACATCTCCTATTCACATCTCCTACTCACGGAACTGAGGAAGTCTGGGACACATCCACTCGAGTACCAAGGACTGCATGCAGAGATTCAAGGCCAGTTTGCAGACCACCTCTCCATATACACTGATGGTTCAAAAGACCAAAGCCGGGTAGCTGCTTCGGCAGTCTGCCGACGGGAAAAATTTGGTGTACGTTTGCCCGATCAGAGCTCGATTTTCACTGCAGAAGCCAGAGCACTCCTTCTCGCGTCGGAGTGTATCGAGGTATCCAACCACACTAACTATGTTATATACAGTGATTCGTTCTCTTGCCTCCTGGCTGTTGCTGGACTGAAAATGAATCACCCTATTCTAGCAACGGTCATTTATAAAATGAACCAACTGACAACGGATGGGTATGACATCCACCTGTGCTGGGTGCCTGGCCATGCCGGCATACAAGGAAACGAACGAGCTGATCGGGCTGCGAAGAAGGCCCTGAACTGTGATCTTGAACCGTGTCTGATCCCTCACTCTGATCTGAAACCACTAATAGCCACCCACATAAAATCCAAATGGCAACATGAGTGGGATGAAAACATTAATAAACTTAAAGAAATTGAACCATCTGTGGGAAAGCCACCACAGACTCATGCGGGAGGTCGGCGGGACCAAGTGGTCCTTAGCCGCTGCCGTATTGGCCACTCGTGGCTTACACATGCTTTTCTGCTCAAGGGGGAACCTCCCCCTGAATGTATTGGGTGTCAGTCCCCGCTGACACTCAAACACATTTTACTAAGTTGCGTCGATTTTTTGGCCCCGCGCCAACAGTTCTACACTGCAGACAGTATGCATGACCTTTTTACTAAGGTAAAACAGGAAAACATTTTAGCCTTTTTGAGGGCAGCTGGACTGTACCACCTCATATAGTTTACTAAATAGATTCTATCAATTATTAATAAAACTTTTCTTTTTCTATGGGAATTTGTTTCCCTTGACCACAAATATATGATTGTGAGCTTTCTAATTTAATGAGTGTCTATTGGCACATAATTGATTGTCTGCTTTTACATGTAAAAGCGATGGTTTGAACAAAAAAAAAACATTTCTCGCCGTGAATATGGCCTATGCTGCCGACACAGCGTAAAACAACCACCAATCAATCAATCAACCTATCACTTATGTACAGAAGAGCCAGAGATACCCAATATATAGACAACACAAAAAGGAATACTAGATGGGCTGATTCCACTCTACTCAAAGTCCCCAAGCCTTCCACAAACAAACTAATTAAAGCACCAATTTACAAAGCCAGCATGATGTGGAACAACCTACCTAGAATTTAAAAACTCACTAAGAGTACATCGGATTGGGCAGGCCCTTATGCAGTTGCAGTAAAGTATGTTCCATGGCATCACCATACCGTAAGGGGCAGACCACCAAACCCTCAGCCTCGGTTTCTCCCCCCCACCCCCCACTTTTTTAATTTGTTGCTGTTCCTCTGTTATCTCCAGTCAACCATATACGATGACAGAGACAGTCCAGGTAAAAATGTAAAATTTAAGACCTAAATGCACTGGGATTGGTCCCACTGCTTCACTGGTCACAGCTGGTCCAGTGTATTATTAACAACCCCACCCCAACAACATAATTCATAAACTCACATAACTAACTACATTACAGTTACACTAGAATTTTCCTAACAAACCAACATTTATATACCGCTTGCCTAACTGCAACTGAACATTAAAACTTACTACAAGTTTACCAACTGAATACAGAAGATAAGTTCTGCTTACATTCTAAATTTATGTAAATACTCACATTGATCTGACTAATACTGATCGAGTTATATGACACTACTGTACCATATTGTTATGGAATGTTTGGGTTTCAGAATTTCGTTGTGTTACATGGTGCAAATTGTGTATTCAACAGGTATTGTACACCTTATTCTATATACCTTTGTGTAAATAACCCTGAATTGAAAAATGGCTGGAAGACCAGTGCTTCGGCACTGACAACAGACTTATTCAGCAGAATAAACATATTTACCCCCCCAAAAAAAAAGAAAAAAAAAAGAACCTCTAACTCGTCACAAAATTGAAAAATGCTCGGATAAGCTAAAAATGATGGCAAATGAATCAGATGCTTCTTAAGACATCATATTAGAGATTAGAATGATGATATATTATTCAAAACATATTGAAAATTGATATTATAAAAGTAAAATTTGTATTATATTTTTTATTCGAAGTCAGATATACCTTATCCACTAAAAACTCTTTAGACTTAATTTATTATTGATAGTTGATTGAATGAGACTTAATGGTGATGGAAGTACAATGTAGTACTGTGCACTTCTTTCTACGCTGCTGGGCAGGTGGTAAGAAGCGGAGGGGCGGAGTACATTGTAAAATGTCCCGATAAGTGACTGAAATTGTATGTTTCTTAGCTCAAAAGGCTTTATTAGGGAAAGGTGTATCTTAAACATATTCATTATGTGTATTATAATAACAATTATAATTATATAAATAACGGAGCTCACATACAGGTATATTGTATTTATTATTATGCCCATTGCATTGAAGTCGCGCGCCAACCTTATTCGGCACGCGCGCCTATGGGGCGCCACCTGTACTGCGCCATATTGGATTCACTTCTCACTGAATTTCAATTGAAGCAGACGTGTGTGTCGAGAGCCAGTCATGTATTGTGATTTGTGTGGTGCGTCGCACAAGACAGACAAATGCAAGAAAAAAGGGCGTAAAGGAAAGAAAATGAGTTCGACTAGAGTTACGCGTGCTTCAACTCGACAAACAGGTGATAGTTTGAAGGACTCGAGGGAAAGTTCGCCTGAAATATTAGTGAGAATGTCGTCACTAACACTAGAGGAGCAGGAGGCTTCACTTTTGAGGGAGATAAAAGATATGGAACTAGAGGAGCGAGTGGCAGGATTGCAAGAGAGATGAACAATCATGAGAAGAAGACGGCTGGAACGGCAGCAGGCTGACGAGGATGGCTCGGGAAGGAAAATGACGGGTTCGACGGGGAAGTCGACAGAGCGAGAGGTGGCAGCCATGACAGACGAATGGCCGCCGGCGCCGGCAGCCGGTGCGGGTGTCGGGGCGGCCATAATGGGGAAGGACGAACATTCAAGTTACGGTGTGTCGAAGCCTCGACACAGGTCACGAACAAGACGGAGGTGGCGGACGCCTTCAGATTCGAGAAGCAGGAGCAGCAGTACTCGACGGCTTCGAAGTAAGTGGAGTATCAGAAGATTTGCCGCATTAGGGAAAGAAGTAAGAAGATTAAATTGCTATGAACTGCTTACAGCATCAATTAGGTGGTGTTTAGATATTCAAGGCTTGACTACTAAAGACTATCGTTCCTTTCTCGAGCACATATGTTTTATGGCGTCTAGAGCTCGACAGAATGACTTTGTAGACTCGACGCATGTCGAGTATGACAAAGACGTCCGTAAATTGGCAGAAGTAGATGGGTTTGCTGGATTCAGTAGCAGTAACACAGGCTTGGGCATGTATCATTATGGCATGCATAACATGCGTTCGAAAAAGCAGTCGAGTAGTGGTCGTAAGACAACAGCTTACACAAAAGAAGGTAAGACTGGATGTTTTAAATGGAATAAGGATGGTGGCTGCAGTAGGAGTGATGACAATTGCAATTATGGACATTGGTGCATGAAATGCGGCAGTAAAAGTCATAAAAAGATCAATTGT
>CM059203.1:47505677-47538580 GCA_030323885.1 Branchipolynoe longqiensis | reverse complement strand
AGTTGTGATAATCCCACAACAGTCACATTATCCTGACACTGAGCTAACCAGTCCTTGCCCTATCCTGTTAATGCCGAGCGCCAGGCTAGGAAACAACAACATAGAAATTTATGATAGAACTTGTTTTCAATGCTGAACAGCTTTAGTCATTAGTTTGTGGTTTATTGTCTTGAATGATTTGTTAGTCAGATTTACATGTTGGTGTAAGAGTGTGTAGAGTAGAACTCTCACCCTCATACTACCACTGTCTCCTCACCAGGCAGTAGACTACTACTAGTTATAATACTACCACTGACTCCTAGTTTTAGTTACCACAGGCTGTATGCCGTAACAGTCCACCCTCACACAGCCCTATAACAGTGTGTACAGTAGAACCGTTACTACACCATCCTGTAGACTACCACTAGTTTTAGTTACCACAGGCTGCATGCCGTAACAGTCCACCCTCACACAGCCCTATAACAGTGTGTACAGTAGAACCGCTACTACACCATCCTGTAGACTACCACTAGTTTTAGTTACCACAGGCTGCATGACGTAACAGTCCACCCTCACACAGCCCTATAACAGTGTGTACAGTAGAACCGCTACTACACCATCCTGTAGACTACCACTAGTTTTAGTTACCACAGGCTGCATGACGTAACAGTCCACCCTCACACGGCCCTATAACAGTGTGTACAGTAGAACCGCTACTACACCATCCTGTAGACTACCACTAGTTTTAGTTACCACAGGCTGTGTGCTGTAACAGTCCACCCTCACACGGCCCTATAACAGTGTGTACAGTAGAACCGCTACTACACCATCCTGTAGACTACCACTAGTTTTAGTTACCACAGGCTGCATGCTGTAACAGTCCACCCTCACACAGCCCTATAACAGTGTGTACAGTAGAACCGCTACTACACCATCCTGTAGACTACCACTAGTTTTAGTTACCACAGGCTGCATGCTGTAACAGTCCACCCTCACACAGCCCTATAACAGTGTGTACAGTAGAACCGTTACTACACCATCCTGTAGACTACCACTAGTTTTAGTTACCACAGGCTGCATGCTGTGACAGTCCACCCTCACACAGCCCTATAACAGTGTGTACAGTAGAACCGCTACTACACCATCCTGTAGACTACCACTAGTTTTAAGTTACCACAGGCTGCATGACTGTAACAGTCCACCCTCACACAGCCCTATAACAGTGTGTACAGTAGAACCGCTACTACACCATCCTGTAGACTACCACTAGTTTTAGTTACCACAGGCTGCATGCTGTAACAGTCCACCCTCACACAGCCCTATAACAGTGTGTACAGTAGAACCGCTACTACACCATCCTGTAGACTACCACTAGTTTTAGTTACCACAGGCTGCGTGCTGTAACAGTCCCCCCTCACACAGCCCTATAACAGTGTGTACAGTAGAACCGCTACTACACCATCCTGTAGACTACCACTAGTTTTAGTTACCACAGGCTGCATGCCGTAACAGTCCACCCTCACACAGCCCTATAACAGTGTGTACAGTAGAACCGCTACTACACCATCCTGTAGACTACCACTAGTTTTAGTTACCACAGGCTGCATGCCGTAACAGTCCACCCTCACACGGCCCTATAACAGTGTGTACAGTAGAACCGTTACTACACCATCCTGTAGACTACCACTAGTTTTAGTTACCACAGGCTGCATGCCGTAACAGTCCACCCTCACACAGCCCTATAACAGTGTGTACAGTAGAACCGCTACTACACCATCCTGTAGACTACCACTAGTTTTAGTTACCACAGGCTGCATGCCGTAACAGTCCACCCTCACACAGCCCTATAACAGTGTGTTACAGTAGAACCGCTACTACACCATCCTGTAGACTACCACTAGTTTTAGTTACCACAGGCTGCATGACGTAACAGTCCACCCTCACACAGCCCTATAACAGTGTGTACAGTAGAACCGCTACTACACCATCCTGTAGACTACCACTAGTTTTAGTTACCACAGGCTGCATGCCGTAACAGTCCACCCTCACACAGCCCTATAACAGTGTGTACAGTAGAACCGTTACTACACCATCCTGTAGACTACCACTAGTTTTAGTTACCACAGGCTGCGTGCTGTAACAGTCCACCCTCACACAGCCCTATAACAGTGTGTACAGTAGAACCGCTACTACACCATCCTGTAGACTACCACTAGTTTTAGTTACCACAGGCTGCATGCCGTAACAGTCCACCCTCACACAGCCCTATAACAGTGTGTACAGTAGAACCGCTACTACACCATCCTGTAGACTACCACTAGTTTTAGTTACCACAGGCTGCGTGCTGTAACAGTCCACCCTCACACAGCCCTATAACAGTGTGTACAGTAGAACCGCTACTACACCATCCTGTAGACTACCACTAGTTTTAGTTACCACAGGCTGCATGACGTAACAGTCCACCCTCACACAGCCCTATAACAGTGTGTACAGTAGAACCGCTACTACACCATCCTGTAGACTACCACTAGTTTTAGTTACCACAGGCTGCATGCTGTAACAGTCCACCCTCACACAGCCCTATAACAGTGTGTACAGTAGAAACCGCTACTACACCATCCTGTAGACTACCACTAGTTTTAGTTACCACAGGCTGCATGCTGTAACAGTCCACCCTCACACAGCCCTATAACAGTGTGTACAGTAGAACCGTTACTACACCATCCTGTAGACTACCACTAGTTTTAGTTACCACAGGCTGTATGACGTAACAGTCCACCCTCACACAGCCCTATAACAGTGTGTACAGTAGAACCGCTACTACACCATCCTGTAGACTACCACTAGTTTTAGTTACCACAGGCTGCATGCTGTAACAGTCCACCCTCACACAGCCCTATAACAGTGTGTACAGTAGAACCGCTACTACACCATCCTGTAGACTACCACTAGTTTTAGTTACCACAGGCTGCATGCTGTAACAGTCCACCCTCACACAGCCCTATAACAGTGTGTACAGTAGAACCGCTACTACACCATCCTGTAGACTACCACTAGTTTTAGTTACCACAGGCTGCATGCCGTAACAGTCCACCCTCACACAGCCCTATAACAGTGTGTACAGTAGAACCGCTACTACACCATCCTGTAGACTACCACTAGTTTTAGTTACCACAGGCTGCATGCTGTAACAGTCCACCCTCACACAGCCCTATAACAGTGTGTACAGTAGAACCGCTACTACACCATCCTGTAGACTACCACTAGTTTTAGTTACCACAGGCTGCATGCCGTAACAGTCCACCCTCACACAGCCCTATAACAGTGTGTACAGTAGAACCGCTACTACACCATCCTGTAGACTACCACTAGTTTTAGTTACCACAGGCTGCATGCTGTAACAGTCCACCCTCACACAGCCCTATAACAGTGTGTACAGTAGAACCGCTACTACACCATCCTGTAGACTACCACTAGTTTTAGTTACCACAGGCTGCATGCTGTAACAGTCCACCCTCACACAGCCCTATAACAGTGTGTACAGTAGAACCGCTACTACACCATCCTGTAGACTACCACTAGTTTTAGTTACCACAGGCTGCATGCTGTAACAGTCCACCCTCACACAGCCCTATAACAGTGTGTACAGTAGAAACCGTTACTACACCATCCTGTAGACTACCACTAGTTTTAGTTACCACAGGCTGCATGCTGTAACAGTCCACCCTCACACAGCCCTATAACAGTGTGTACAGTAGAACCGCTACTACACCATCCTGTAGACTACCACTAGTTTTTAGTTACCACAGGCTGCATGCTGTGAACAGTCCACCCTCACACAGCCCTATAACAGTGTGTACAGTAGAACCGCTACTACACCATCCTGTAGACTACCACTAGTTTTAGTTACCACAGGCTGCATGCTGTAACAGTCCACCCTCACACGGCCCTATAACAGTGTGTACAGTAGAACCGCTACTACACCATCCTGTAGACTACCACTAGTTTTAGTTACCACAGGCTGCATGCTGTGACAGTCCACCCTCACACAGCCCTATAACAGTGTGTACAGTAGAACCGCTACTACACCATCCTGTAGACTACCACTAGTTTTAGTTACCACAGGCTGCATGCTGTAACAGTCCACCCTCACACGGCCCTATAACAGTGTGTACAGTAGAACCGCTACTACACCATCCTGTAGACTACCACTAGTTTTAGTTACCACAGGCTGCATGCTGTGACAGTCCACCCTCACACGGCCCTATAACAGTGTGTACAGTAGAACCGCTACTACACCTTCCTGTAGACTACCACTAGTTTTAGTTACCACAGGCTGTGTGATGTAACAGTCCACCCTCACACAGCCCTATAACAGTGTGTACAGTAGAACGCTACTACACCATCCTGTGACTACCACTAGTTTAGTTACCACAGGCTGTGTGCTGTGACAGTCCACCCTCAACAGCCCTATAACAGTGTGTACAGTAGAACCGCTACTACCCATCCTGTAGACTACCACTAGTTTTAGTTACCACAGGCTGCATGCTGTAACAGTCCATCCCTAACATGGTCGTGACCGTGCTAGGGCTATGTGTCCCGTGTTTAGTGTGACAGTGTTGTGTGGCAGTGTCAGTGACAGTGTGTGTCGTGTGTGACGTGTGTGTACATCCATCCTGTAGGACTTCGACTAGTTGTTAGTTACCGACCAGGGCTGTCTATGCTGTTACAGTCCACTCTCAGCGAGAGCCCTATAACAGTGTGTACAGTAGAACCGTTACTACACCATCTGTAGACTACCACTAGTCTTTAGTTACCACACTGTCTGCATTAGTGACAGTTCACCCTCTACTGCTATAACAGTGTGATTACATAGACTGTACAGTACACCTATCCTGGTAGACTACCACTAGTTTTGTAGTTACCATAGCTGTAAGTCAGTAGACAGTCCACCCTCTACACATATGGCCCTTATAACTGTGTACAGTGGAGAACGCTATACTAAGCATTCCTGTAGACTACACTAGTATTATTTAGTTAACCTACAGCTGTCATGCTGTAGCAGTTCACCCTCACACTGCCCTAAGTAACAGTGGTAGTTACCTTACGTAGTAATTATGGGGGCTTACTAACAGTAACTCATTCTGTGGAGACCTACACTGTAAGTATTTTGAGTTACCACGGCTGATGCCGTACAGTCCACCCTCACACAGCCCTATAACGTGTGTACAGTAGACCGCTACTACACCATTCTGTAGACTCCACTAGTGTTAGTTTACCACAGGCTGTATGTCATATGTAACAGTCCACCTTCACACAGCCTATACAGTTGTGTACAGTAGAACCGCTACGTACACCATCTGTGAGACTACACTAGTTTTGTTACGTCAGGCTGTGTGCCGACAGTCCGTGCCTGCCCCACATCCCGTCTGTTGTCTACTCAAACCTCACAGTCCGGGGTGTGCGTGGGGGGGGGTTGCCCGTGTTGCATTGTGGGGTGTTGTGTCGGGGGGGGGGGCGGTCTTGTCGCTATGGCTATATTACGTAATTACGTTAGTCTTCATAACGGCCGAACTGTCCAGACTGCCCGCTGTTACACGCGCAGACTCACACACAGACACGCACTCACGCACCCAAACTCGCACACACACGCTCACATACCTACATACACACTCGCACACACATTCACACACACTCACAGACACTCACGCACGCACACATTCACGCGCACACACTCACGCACCCAAACTCACACACACACGCTCACACACACACACACACTCGCACACACATTCACACACACTCACACAGAGCTCACGCACACACTCACGCACACACTCACGCACACACTCACGCACACACACGCTCACACACCTACACACACACTCGCACACACTCACGCACACACTCACGCACACACTCACGCACCCAAACTCGCACACACATGCTCACACTCGCACACACATTCACACACACTCACACATACACTCACGCACACACACACTCACGCACACAAACTCTCACACGCACGCTCACACACCTACACTCACGAGCACCTACATACACACCCACACCTACACACACACCTACACACACATACACACGCACGCGCACAACCCCCCCCCCCCACACACACACACACTCCAGTTTCCATGTAAATTTCCATGTAAACATACAAATGTAATTTTCATGAAACAAAAGTGCACGACACGTGCCATTAGCTTTTCATCGTGAAGATGCTGCTGAGATGGCGATAAACCATCACTAATCAATCAATCAATCATCACTAATCAATCAATCAATCATCAGGCTACCTGTGATGTGAAGGCCATTTTGTCTCATTGAACTACAGAATAGGCGAGAGACAATCATTGTTTTATTTTGATGGATTACTTTGACGGATTGAAGCACTTAGCAGGTAAACATTCTTAATTAATTCTTAAAAACCCAACACCCATAACAGAGATCTAGGTCAAAAAGGAACCCCTTCACTTAATCACAACAACCTCCACTTCGCATACCCGGACGGAATGGTATAGCCGGTAGCGGGCAGAAGGTCCTGGGTTCGATTCCCCTCATGCAGAAGTGAATACTATTCAAAGCCTAAATCAAAGATCTTTGCTAACTATTGAAATGCCACATAAACAGGTAGGGTTGGTTATGTGGATTTCACCAGGGAGCCTAGATAATCTAATGGTTAGGACACTAGCCCTGCCATGGCAGAAGCGTGGGTTCAAGTGCCGCTCTAGGAGCGAGGCCTCCCTTTGTTTGCATCACACCCCCACTGCCCAGGACAAAATCAAACGCAAATAAATGAAAACTGCTGTAATTGGTTATAAGGAACTTGAACCCAAAACAGTGCAGGAATATTTCACACCTGGCTGAGACGGTCGGTTGGTTTTGTTTGTTTGTTGTTTTACGTCCTAGCAACATCTAAGGTCATATCAGGACGAGTACCGACTTATGACAGTGCGCACTCATCACAACTTTATACTACAGCCCCACTGGGAGACCAGGCCGCTGGCACCATGACCTGATATCCCACTCAGTCAGATTATTCTGACACTGAGCTAAACCAGTCCTTGCCCTATCCTATTAATGTTGAGCGCCAGGCTAGGAAGCGACAAGTATCAATTTTGTAAGTCATTGGTTTGACTCGACCGGGAATTGAACGGTCGATTTCCCACACAGGAAGCTTCCTGCGTTCTGCCGACTCGGTCACCGCGTCCGGTACACTTCCAAAGGTGAAATAACACATACAAAAGTAGGTGTGGGTAGGTGGATTTCACCAGGGAGCCTAGATAGTCTAATGGTTAGAACGCTGGCCATAGAATTGCAGAAGCGTGGGTTCAAGTGTCACTCCCTCGTTTGCATCAACCCCCCCCCCCACTCCACCCCACTCCCTACTAATCAAATACAAATAAAGTATTTGTAACTTAAATCCAAGCAATGCATGAATATTACACTCCCGGGTGAGTGGATGTGAGTGGGGGTGAGTGGAGGTGAGTGGGAGGGGGTGAAGGGGGTGAATGGGGTGAGTGGGAGTGTCTAGGTGAGTGGGTGGAGGTGGTGGAGGTGTGTGGGGGTGGGGGTACACTCTTGTAGTCAAACAGACTTGGCGCAACTTGAGGCTTTTTTCTTTAATTAAACAGAGCCTGCCTGCTGAGACTGAGAGCACTTTGCGCCTGAGTGATGGCGGCAGGCTGTCCCGTTACCATGGTTACTACTGGTGGACGCGGTGGGTAACAGCATGGGGTGTCACGTGAGCAGCACCCGTCAGTCGTCCAATGTTTCCTGTCATGTGACAGTCGTCCAGCATCACCTGTCACGTGACCTGACACTGTGACAGTCATCCAGTGTCTCCTATCACATGACCTAACAGTCGTCCAGTGTTTCCTGTCACATGACAGTCGTCCAGGATCACCTGTCAAATGACCTGACACTGTGACAGTCGTCCAGTGTCTCCTGTCACATGACCTAACAGTCGTCCAGTGTTTCCTGTCACGTGACAGTCGTCCAGCATCACCTGTCACGTGACCTGACACTGTGACAGTCGTCCAGTGTCACCTGTCGTCTCCGCTCAGAGCAGGACAGAGGGCTGTCTGCTTCTTGGGGATTTTCATTCTGGCAAAATCTAAAGGCATATAACTTATAAGGACTACATCACACTCATAGCGATTTTTTAGTGCAGGCTCGAGCTGGTCATGGGGCGGGGGGGGGGGGGGGTCAGGGGCCAAGGACTGGTTAGCACAGTATCACGATAATGTCACTGTGGGATATTGGGTCATGGTGCCCGCGGCCTGTTCTCCCAGTGGGGCAGCACTATACAGTCACCATGAGCGCGCACTGTCACAAGTCGGTACCCGTCCTGATATGACCTTAGACGTTGCTCGGAGGTAAAACGCCAATAAACGAGTGCACGAGTATCTAACTTGGATGTGTACGATCAAATGTTGGTGAGTGTCTTGGTTTCGGAAAGTTAATGCTTTCATCGGATTAGGCAAACATTATGTCAAATAATCAACAACAAAAGGCAGTGTAAGACCCGACACTCAGCTCTACTAGGATAAGGCAAAGAGCGTGGAATGAGGTAAGACCAATTGTCAACCATTGAAATTTCACCTGATTAATCAACTACAGTAAAACCTCTCTAACCGACCACTTCCACAGATCGACCACTCCCCTATATCGATCGCCTACTCTACCTTACTCTCCTCTACTTTACTCTCCTCTACTTTACTCTCCTCTACTTTACTCTCCTCTACTTTACTCTATTGTACTCTCTTCTACTATCCTCTACTCTCCTCTACTTTCCTCTCCTCCACTTTCCTCTTCTCTAATCTCCTCTACCTTCCTCTCCTCTACTTTATTCTCCTCTACTTTACTCTACTTTACTCTCCTCTACCTTACTTTACTCAACTTACTCTCTTCTCTTCTCCTCTCCTCTCCTCTGCACTGCTGCACATAATTGGCACATAAGTGACTGTCTGCTTTTATATGTAAAAGCGATGGTTTGAACAAAAAAACAAACATTTCTCGCCATGAATATTGCCTATGCTGCCGACACGGCGTAAAGCAACCACCAATCAATCAACTTTACTCACCTCTATTTTACTGTCCTCTACTCTACTTTCATCTACTCTACTTTCCTCTCCTCTACTTTACTCTCCTCTCCTTTACTTTACCCTCCTCTACTTTACTCTACTCTCCTTTTCTCTACTTTACTCTCCTCTACTCTCCTATCCTCTACTTTACTCTCCTCTACTTTCCTCTCCTCTACTCTACTTTACTCTCCTCTACTCTACTTTACTGTCCTTTACTCTCCTCTACTCTACTTTACTCTCCTCTACTTTCCTCTCCTCTACTCTACTCTCCTCTACTCTCCTTTTCTCTACTTTACTCTCCTCTACATTCCTATCCCCTACTTTACTCTCCTCTACTTTCCTCTCCTCTACTTTACTCTCCTCTACTCTCCTCTACTTTACTCTACTCTCCTTTTCTCTACTTTACTCTCCTCTACATTCCTATCCCCTACTTTACTCTCCTCTACTTTCCTCTACTCTACTTTACTCTCCTCTACCTTACTTTACTCTTCTTTACTCTCTTCTCTTCTCCTTTCCTCTCGTCTGCGCTGCTGCGCGTGCCCCCCGGGTGATTATGATTGGTGTTACATTAATAATCACATCAAAGCGCTTTCAGTGAAGTAGACACAAGCTGAACCGGCCCTGTACAAAGTAACGAGTTGCTTGTACAAAGAAAACACAGGCGCCTTCCTGTCAACTTCAGTTCCACTTTACAAAAACAACACTTTGCACGTTCTACTGGTTCTTTGGTGGTTTATTAGCTTGGTTCATTTGGTGTTTTCCGTCCTAGCAACACCAAAGGCCATATGAGGACGGGCACCTAGTTGCGGTGCTTGTTTGGCGACAACTAATGTCAAATGACGGCAGGTAGCGACTTTTGTTTTCGTTGAAGATTTATAGCGCCTATCACGGACAAGTCTGAAGGGTCTTGTTTTCATGAAGTCTCAAATGTGAACTACAGTAGAGCTGATATGACCCATTGTCGGTGATGGCTTTGGGGAGTTGGGGTGAGGTGTGGGTGTGGGTGTGGAGATGGGGCGTGAAGCCCAGCTGATAACCCCCCCCCCCCCCATACACACACACCCTCTGTCTTCATGTCTCAGGCTCCACTTACAAACCCTCCCCTAACCCATCAATTCCACTAAACAAATTGCACTATTGTCAGCGCGCCTGAAGTTGGCTGGTTGGTTGTTGGAGTTATACGTCCTGGCAACATCTAAGGTCACATCAGGACGGGTACCGACTTGCAACAGTGCGCACTCATGGCGACTTTATAGTCCTGCCACACTGGGAGACCAGGCCACCAGGACCAGGACCCGAAATCCCACTGTCACATCATCCTGACACTGAGCTAACCAGTCCTTGCCCTGTCCTAATAATGCAGAGCGCCAAGCTAGGAAGTGACAAGTATCAATTTGATGAGTCAATGGTTTGACTCAACCAGGGTTCGAACCTATGGGTTCGAATCCCACGATCTACCAAAACGGGAGACGGCCGCTCAACTCACTCGGCCACCCCGTCTGGTCAGGAGCGGAGCATCAATATCGAAGTGGAACATAATAATAATAATAATAATAATAATAATAATAATAATAATAATAATAATAATAATAATAATAAAAAATAAAACATTTATATAGCGCCCGATCCAGCAAGCCGTTCTCAGGCACTTTACATAACAAACAAATAAACAGGAAAATAAATTTCACCTAGTTAAAAGCAGATTTAAACAAATGTAGGTCAAATGTACCAAAGTGTTTTGGTTTTAAAAATATGACACTTTCATCAGATTATGTGGCTTTAAGCCGTCAAGGAGGGATCATGTCACCATGGTAACGGGCTCAACACCAAGGTTACTTCACCAATAGGTCAATGTCACAGCGTCTCAAGTTCAAGGTCACGTCAGAAGGGTCAGCCTTGTCCCGCCTCCTCCATCCCGGGTTCAGACGCGCCAATGTGACATCAGTGCAAGGTCACCAAGGTCAGTCAATGAGAGGGGTCACACAACCTCAAGGTCAGCTCCCCAAGGTCATCTCCCCAAGGTTGTGTTTCCCACACGGAATATGCAGCATGCATTCTGTGTCGATGTTCGTAAGATTCACTACCGACCACTGCGTATAATGAGGTTGTTTGTTGCGGTTTTATGTCCCAGCAACATATAAGGTCATATCAGTATGGGCATAATGAGGAGTTGTTGTCTGTTGGTGTTTTACGTCCTAGCAACATCTAAGGTCCTACATACAGTGGTAGACTACCTCAGGAGCTAACCTAACAGGGGGGGGGCGCGTTGTGACCCGATTGGGGTCATTGGTGTAGGATTGATTGCATAGCATTAGCATAGTGAGAGCAGTGGTCTAAAGACGCAAGTAGGCAGGGTCGTTTTGATTCAGGCGACGTGGTAGTTATGCAGGGTGAGACACAGCGGGTGATTCTGTAATAAATAGAGGCATCAGGGCACGGAGGAAGGAGATACGCGAATAAGATACTGCTAATTAGTCAGACAGGTAAGTAAGTAAGATACATTGGGGAAATACACGAGCAGCCAGCCAACCCCCAGGGTGGCGCCATCTAGTGTCTGCGGCGAGCGCCAGTAGTCAGTAGAGTAAAGAGCGAGATCCGACTTGCATATCACTTATCAGCGCCATCTGTCGACTAACTTGTAACTGCGGATTGATTGATTGATTGATTGGTGGTTGCTTTACGCCATGTCGGCAGCATAGGCAATATTCACGGCGAGAAATGTTTGTTTTTTGTTCAAACCATCGCTTTTACATGTAAAGCAGACAATCAATTATGTGCCAATAGACACTCATTAATTAGAAAGCTCACAATCATATATTTGTGGTCAGGGAAACAAATTCCCATAGAAATTGATAGAACTATTAGTAAACTATATGAGGTGGTACAGTCCAGCTGCCTCAAAAAGGCTAACTGTTTTCCTGTTTACCTTAGAAAAAGGTCATGCATACTGTCTGCAGTGTAGAACCGTTGGCGCAGGGCCAAAAAATCAACACACTTAGTAAAATGTTTGAGTGTCAGCGGGACTGACACCAATACATTCAGGGGAGGTTCCCCCTTGAGCGAAAGCATGTGTAAGCCACGAGTGGCCAATACGACAGCGGCTAAGGACCACTTGGTCCCGCCGACCTCCCGCATGAGTCTGTGGTGGCTTTCCCACAGATGGTTCAATTTCTTTAAGTTTATTAATGTTTTCATCCCACCCAGCTGCTACAAGTCTGGTCTTGCAGGTTGTCAACATTGGAAAATGAAAAACCCGAATATCTTAGCGGATTTTATATTGGGGGATCTGGGGGTACTACCCCATAAAAATGTTAAAATCTTAGATGCTCTGTGGTGCATTTTGGACACAATAATCCGTAAGATTTATATAATATTACTATATTAATGGTATTGCAGGGTTGCCAACATTGGAAAATGAAAAACCGGAACATCGGTGTAAGGTGATGATGGGGACATAAAATAGTGTACAATTTACGGCGAAACCGTACCATTGGCAACCTGGGCTTGTACCGCGCTCCGTGTGTCGCGGGTTTCAATCTGACAAAGCTGCACTGCTGACGATGATGCCACTCAGTCTCCATAACTGTCACTCGTCTGACTTTTCCATCGACTCTGGGACACGCAGCACTATCCAGGCCACTATTTCACTCTCCACTCTCTTTTTTTCTTCTTCTTCTTTAAAACCCACCAAATCTTTAAGTTGCATAGTCCAATAGTTTTGAGCTTCTGTCATCTTCTGAGATAAATATAATAGGTTCATCTTTATAATCTACTGTACATTCACTTGAAGTAAGTTGGATTTAAAATGGCTAACATTCCAGCTGTTTGAAGTGTAAGCATGCAAAATTAATTTGAGCAAGCACGCCAAAACTGACTCCATAGGCTTCTGCAGTAACAGGTTCTATTCAATTGCCTCTGTATTCAGTTCTATGCGGTGAAAAATGATAAATAAGTTTGTTTGTTGTTGTTTTACGTCTTAGCAACATCTGAGGTTATATCAGGACGGGTACCGACTTGTGACAGTACGCACTCATGGCGACTTTATAGTGCTGCCCCTCTGGGAAATCAGGCCACCGGCACCATGACCAGATATCCCACTCAGTCACATTATCCTGAAACGGAGCTAACAAGTCCTTGCCCTATGCTAATAATGCCGAGCACCAGGCTAACTGTACCACTCATGGCTGGAAAACCAGCGCTATGCACAGAGAAATGACATGAATAAAAATTGTTAAAAACCTGGTGTGCGACACTTACTTCCTTGGTGTGTGTAGAAGGTGACAACGAAATGACACGTGAATAAAAATTGTTAAAAACCTGGCGTGCGACACTTACTTCCTTGGTGTGTGTGTAGAAGGTGACAACGAAATGACACGTGAATAAAAATTGTTAAAAACCTGGTGGGCGACACTTACTTCCTTGGCGTGTGTGTAGAAGGTGACAACGAAATGACACGTGAATAAAAATTGTTAAAAACCTGGCGGGCGACACTTACTTCCTTGGTGTGTGTAGAAGGTGACAACGAAATGACACATGAATAAAAATTGTTAAAAACCTGGCGGGCGACACTTACTTCCTTGGCGTGTGTGTAGAGGGGGACAACGAAATGACACCTGAATACAAAATTTTTAAAACCTGGCGTGCGACACTTACTTCTTTGGCGTGTGTGTAGAAGGCGACAGCGAAATGACACATGAATAAATATAGTTAAAAACCTGGCGTGTGACACTTACTTCTTTGGCGTGTGTGTAGAAGGCGACAGCCATGTCGAGCAGGTTCCGGCGGCGTTCAACCCGCGCCAGGAAGTTGTTCATGCGTTCCTCCAGGAGTCGGGCTTCGCTGTAAATCTCCTGCGGATCGCACTCCCCGGTCTGAGCAAGCTCGTCCGCTGCAGCCAGCAACTTGTCCGCATTGGTTATCGTGTTCTGAAATGACAGCGACGGAGTGCGTGAGGATTTGAGAGTCGGTGCTAGTTACAGGAAGTGACTACAGGTGGCGCTTGTGTGGAAAAATCAAGGCACAGATAAATATACAAAGTAGAATATTAGTATGCAAAACGATATCATTTGGTTCAGACGGAGTGAGCGAAACAATATTTTTTGCCGGGATTGAGTTAGTCAAGAGCCAGTGGTAGTTACAGGAAGTGACTACAGGTGGCGCTTGTGTGGAAAAATGGAGGCACGGATAAACATACGAAGTAGAATATTAATATGCAAAATAATATCTTTTGGTTCGGACTGAGTGAGTCAAGAGTCAGTAGTAGTTACAGGAAGTGACTACAGGTGGCGCCCCTGGGAAAGAAAGGAGGCACGAACAAATAACAAAGTAGAATATTTCTGGTCTGGACTGATTAAGTCGAGAGTCGGTGGTAGATACAGGAAGTGACTGCAGGTGGTGCCTGTGGGAAAGAAAGGAGGTACGGACAAATATATGACGTTGAATATTAATACGCGAAACAATATCGTGCACTTCTGCTACTGGCCCACCTCATAAATCCGTGCATTCCCCCATGGTACCCCATCCCACCCCATCCCACCCGACCCCATCCCATCACAACCCACACCCACCTCCCGTCCGTCCCCTAACTGCCGACAACTGGCTTCTAACCAACCAGACATAACAGTCACCCACACACCCACATACACACACACCCACAGTCACCCACACGCTTGGGTGACTGTCTTGGCGATGCTTTTTGGTCTATTTGCGTTCAGGGTCCGTCTCGGTGACGCCTCCCTTTTCAGGCAGGAGACAAAAAGTGCCTCGAAAATGGCCGCCGCATTCAGTGCTTTCAGCCAATTACAGCCCAGCTTGTCGATTGCAAATGGCCGCCGCCTATGGAGGCCGCCATTTTCGAGGCGGCCAACAGCTAAATCCGTTCAGACTAGCCTGACGTCACGGGCGCCTCCGAGGCGCCGCCGAGACGGAGCCTGAACGCGGCCCTGGCACCTACATACACTCACGAACATACCCACTCACCCACACACACACTCACCACCCACAAGCTACAATAGGGAGAGAGACCTAACACCCACACACTGTCACCCACACGCTGCAACAGCCACCCACACACGCCAACATACACACACACCCACAGTCACCCACATGCTGTAACAGCCACCCACATACGCCAACATACACACACACCCACAGTCACCCGCACACTGCAACAGCCACCCACACACGCCAACATACACACACACCCACAGTCACCCGCACACTGCAACATGCACACATGCACAAATGCACACACACCCACTCACCCACATGTTACACACAAGCGACAATAGGGGCAGAGACCTGACACCCACACACACACACACAGTCACCCACACCCTGCAGAGGGCACCCACACCCACACCCACACCCACACCCACTGACAGACACAAACAAGCGACAATAGGGGCAGAGACCTGACACCCACACATACCCACACAGTCACCCACAGCCTGCAGTGGGCACCCACACCCACACCCACACCCACTGACAGACACAAACAAGCGACAATAGGGACAGAGACCTGACACACACACACACACACACTCACACAGTCACCCATACCCTGCAGTGGGCACCCAGAGACCCCTGGTGGTGGAAGTAGTATAATGCGAGGGGCAGTTTCCACGGGTCAACTGACACACGCATACACTCACATACTCGCACACTCACACACACAATAACATGCACTCACAGTCACACAAAGGAACGTCTGTTTTATTTCACGACGCTTCTAGAGCACATCGATTTTTATCATCGGCTATTGGACGTCAAACATATGGTCATTCTGACATATTTCTTTGGAGGAAACCCGCTGCCGCCACATAGGCTACGCTTTCCAGTAAGCAGCAAGGGGTCTTTTATATGCACTTTCCCACAGACAGAACAGCACAGCCTTTGATGAACCAGTTGTGGACCACTGGTTGGAACGGAAAATAGCTCAAACTGCAAATGTGTCCACTGAGCAGGATCGATCGGATGACCCACCCCCTCAGAACTAAGTCCCACGCCCCCTCACAGTCACACACACTGACACATATAATCACACACACAGTTACACATGCATACATCCAATCACACACTCAGTCACAAGGCAGTCACACACCCACACCCACACAAACTCACATTCACACACACACATACACACACTCACACATGTATACATACAATCACACACTCAGTCACAGCAGTCACCACCAAACACACACACAGACCACCAAACACACACACACCATCAAACACACACACCACCAAACACACACACCACCAAACTCACACACACCTCCAAACACACACACGCACACACACCACCAAACACACACACAGACCACCAAACACACACAGACCACCAAACACACACACACCACCAAACACATGCACAGTCTGGTGGTGTTTAGTTCCTGTCACGTTCTTTAGATAAGCATATTATTTTGCCAGCTACGATCTGCTTTACTTTAGTTTCAAGCAACTTTATTTATTTTAAAGAGTTAATTAGCTTCGAGGTGAAAACATGCAAACATTGAAATAAAACTGCTGGACATGATACTATTGATCGCCCTTGGCAGTAACAGATGCGAGTTCATTGATTCTGAATTCCTTCTATGCAGGAATAAATGTCCAATGGGAGCACCGGTATCTAAGTTGCACATGTAGGTCAAATCTTTGGTTCAGATTGGTTGGTTGCTCCAGTTTTACATCCTGGCAACATCTAAGGTTATATCAGGACAAGTACCGACTTGCGACAGTGAGCACTCATGGCAACTTTATAGTGCTGCCTCACTGGGAGACCAGGCTGTCAGCACCCTGCCCCGATATCCCACTCAGTCACATTATTCGGACATTGAGCCAACCAGTCCTTGCCTTATCCTAGTAATGCCGAGTGCCAGGTTAGGTAGCGACAAATATCAATTGTATGAGTCCTTTGTTGACTCGACCGGGAACCGAATTCCGGACCTTCCGCAAGCGAGGCCCGCGCTCTAGCGATTCGACCCCCGCGTCCGAATGAACCTGCCGGAGGACGGGACGGGGTGGCCGAATCGGGAGAGCGCAGGCTTCCAGTGCGAAAGGTTGGGAGCTTGATTCCAAGCCGAGTCAAACCGATGACTTATCAAATTAATACTTGTCAATACCTAGCCTGGCGCTCAGCATTAATAGGATAGGGCAAGTTGGGCAGCACTATAAAGTCACCATGAGTGTGCACTGTCACAAGTCAGTATCAATACTGATATGACCTTCGATGTTGCCAGGATGCCAAACACCAATAAACAAACAAACCAGCCAGGTGTCAGTTTTACAACAAACAAATTGGATAAAATTGATCAAATTTAAAAAAAGTGATAACAATTGAAATAGATTTGTTGTTTGTTGTTGTTTTACGTCCTAGCACCATCTAAAGTCATATCAGGATGAGTACTGACTTGCGACAGTGCACACTCATGTCGACTTTATAGTGCTGCCCTACTGGGAGGCCAGGCTGCCAGCACCATGACCTGATATCCCACTCAGTCACATTATCCTAACACTGAGCCAACCAGTCCTTGCCCTATCCTAATAATGCCGAGTGCCTGGCTAGGAAGCGACAAGTATCAATTTTTAAGTCATTGGTTTGACTCGACCAGGGTACGATCTACCAACACGGACGCTCTAACTCATTCGGCCATCCCGTTTGGAATTGAAATTGAACAATTGGCAAACAAAGTTACGTCATTACCATCAAATCCCCAGCTTCAGCAACAAAGAAACCACCCCAAAAACATGAAAACCCTCAAACAAAAAGCCAGTAATGAATTGGAACAACGAAGAAGACGCGATACAAATAAACGACACACCCCGCTGACAAAGGCAAAAAGGGTTATTAAATGTTATTAACGCATCCCACACCACGTGACACACCACGTGGTGGGCTGTGGCACCCCCTGGTGACAGCTGGTGGAGTTATCACCAGGGGGCGCCACCATCCACTAATGTCACTCATTATCGCTCATTGCGGGCAGTTGACCTTGATTTAGTCACCCCCACTCCCCCCCCCCACCCGGGAATATGGGGGAAGGGCGTCTTTGGTTGGTTGGTTGGTTGTTGGAGTTGTACTTGTCGCTACCTAGCCTGGCACTCAGTATTAATAGGATAGGACAAGGACTGGTTTGCACAGTGTCAAGATAATGTGAACAAGTGGGATATCAGGTCCTGATGCTGGTGGTTTGGTCTCCCAGTGGGGCAGCACTATAAAGTCACCACGAGTGTGCACTGTCACAAGTCAGCAGCCATCCTGATATGATTTTAGATGTTGCTAGGACTTAAAACAAACACAAACACACTGCCCCATGGAGAAGCAAAGCTTGTTTTATTTAACGACGGCTCTGGAGCACATTGATTTTCATCATCAGCTATTGGACGTCAAACATATGGTTATTCTGACATATTTCTTTGGAGGAAACCCGCTGCTGCCACATAGGCTACTCTTTACAATAAGCTGCAAGGGGTCTTTTATATGCACTTTCCCACAGAGAGGACAGCACATACCACAGCCTTCTATGAACCAGTTGTGGACCACTGGTTGGAACGGAAAATAGGCCAAACTGTAAATGGGTCCACTGAGCAGGATCGCTCGTATGACCGCCACCTTCACAGGTGGAAACGCTACCATCTGAGCTACGTCCCGCTCCCCTGTGCCCCATGGAAATCTTCTATTCGCAACGCTACGGTAACTATATTAGGCCATCTTGAAATGACAGGACCCTCGATTAAATCCAGAACTGATCAATTATCGTTTACTACCGGTTGCCTGCCTCGACCTGCACCAATCGTCGCATCCAGGTGTCGGCGCAAAAACAAACCCGCAAAAAAACACTTTAATTTCCATTTGATTTTTTAATAAATTAATGTATAATTAAAAGGATCCGCCATTAACCACTTGAGGTCCATAAAAGCCCCCCCCCCTCCCCCACAACACACACTGTCTCGTTTCTCCCACAATAATGGAGGGTCTATTTCACAATAATCCCGTGAAAGCATAATCATGTCAACCACTTTTTCTTGAAAGCCATTCAGAAATCCAACAGAGTTCATCTCCCGAAGCGAGACTCAATCATGCCGTCAACCTTTGCGATAAAGGTGTCCTTCTCTAAGACTGGCTTGCTCAGTATCAGGATACTGTGACCGAGTGGGATATGGGGTCATGATGACGGTGCCTGTGGCATGGAATCCTCATTGGGAAGCACTATAAAGTCGCCATGCGTGTGCACTGTTACAAGTCAGTATATATCCGCCTTCATGTCGTGCCACAACACCCCTCCCCCCCCTCGCCGCGAAAAATAAATTTGAAAAAACACACACAAAACAGCACACGCCACCGACTTCCCCCCCCCCCCACACACGTGCACCAACTCCCCCCTCCCTCCCCCACACAACTACACATGCACCAACTCCTCCCACACCTTCAACTCCCCCCTCCCCCCACACACCTACACATGCACCAACTCCTCCCCACCTCCCTCCACACCTTCAACACCCCCCTCCCCCCACCACACAGCCTAACACATCGCACCCAACTCCCTCCCCACACCTTCAACTGCCCCCTCCCCCACACACCTCCATCAACACCAACTCCCCCCCCCCACACACTACACATGCACCACTCCTCCCCACCTCATCACACGTAACCCCCCTCCCCCACACACCTACACATGCACCAACTCCTCCCCCACCTCCATCCACACCTTCAACTCCCCCCTCCCCCCCACACAGCTACACATGCACCAACTCCTCCCACACCTTCAACTCCCCCCTCCCCCCACACACCTACACATGCACCAACTCCTCCCCACCTCCCTCCACACCTTCAACACCCCCTCCCCCCCCCCCACACAGCTACACATGCACCAACTCCTCCCACACCTTCATCCACACCTTCAACTCCCCCCCCTCCCCCCACACACACCTACACATGCACCAACTCCTCCCCACACCTCCACCCACACCTTCAACTGCCCCCTCCCCCACACACTGTACACATGCACCAACTCCACCCCCCCTCCATCACACCTTAACCCCCCCCCCACACACACCTACACATGCACCAACTCCTCCCCCCACCTCCACCCACACCTTCAACCACCTCCCACCCTCCCCCCACACACCTACACATGCACTCACTCCTCCCCCACTTCCAACTCCTCCACCCACACCTGCACAAACTTCTCCACCTCCACCCCACCTCCACCCCCACCTCCCCCCGTGCCGCTGGTGTCTGCCGTCTCAGCTTTGTGTTAGTGTCACATGCTGGTAACCAGCGTGGACAGATCTGTGTCACCAGAACGCCGGGTCACAGCAACAGCAGGAAGAGGGAGATGAAGGAAAGGCGAGGAAGACGCGGAGAGAAGAGAAGGCAGTTTGTAAACGTGCCATGCCATCACTTCTGACAATATGGATTTCCACCGCTGTGTATAACTTACAGCGTCATCAAAGGCCAGTTGCTCTCATATCATGTGTACGTGGTGGGGGACGTTTAAATCCCTTGGGTTTGTAAAAGTGTAGGCTGGGGCTTTCTATCGACCAACTGTCTAATGCTGAAAACAAGACTACTCAGACAGACTTATCCATGATAGGCGGTATAAATCTTCAAGAAAAAAAAAGAGAAGGTTAACCAGGACATGACAGGTGAAGGTGAACTGTGAACAGTAAGGGTACGGCTACGTCAACAGTGACCAGACGGGATGGCCGAATGAGGTGAGCGTCCGTCTCCCGTTTTGGTAGATCGTTGTATTCGAACCCCCGAAACCGGGTCCAGCCAAACTAATGATTTACAAAATTGATACTTGTCATTTCCTAGTCAGGCGCTTGGCATTATTAGGATAGGACAAGGACTGGTTGGCTCAGTGTCAGGATAATGTGACTGAGTGGGATATCGGGTCATGGTGCTAGTGACCTGGCCTCCCAGTGGGGCAGCACTATAAAGTCGCCATTAGTGCACCTGTCACACGTCGCTACCCGTCCTGATATGACCCTAGATGTTGCCAGGACGTAAAACTCCAACAACCAACCAATCAAGCTATATCAAGATACCGAGAGGGGCGGGCGTTCAGGAGACGAGATAGAAACAGGTCACAAAGAGTAGGAGTAGGAGGGGACGGTGGGAGGGAAGGGGGAGTGGGGAGGGGGAGGGGAAGGGGGAGGGGGAGGGGGAGGGGGAGGGGGACAGGGAGAGGGAGAGGGACAGGGAGGGCTCTCAGAGGGTTCCTGAACACATCGTGTGAGGTTAAAAAGTGGGAGGGTACAGGTGGTGGTGGTGGTGAAGATGGTGGGTGGTGGTGGTGTCGGTGGAGGTGGTGGTGGTGAAGATGGTGGGTGGTGGTGGTGTCGGTGGAGGTGGTGGTGGTGGGGGTGGTGGAGTGGAGGGTGGTTGGTGTTGGGTGGTGGTAGTGGTGGTGGTGTGGTGGGGTGGGTGGTGGTGGTGTGTGGGGTGGGGTGAAGGTGGTGGTTAAGGTGGTAGTGGTGGTGGTGGTGGTGAAGGTGGTGGTGGTGGTAGTGTTGGTGGTGGTGGTGGGTGGTGGTGGGTGGTGGTGGTGGTGGTGGGGGTGGTGGTGTGGTGGTGGTGTGGTGGTGGTGGTGGTGGTGGAGGTGGTAGTGGTGGTGGTGATAGTGTTGGTGGTGGTAGTGGTGGTGGTGGTGGTGGTGGTGGTGGTGGTGGTGGTGGTGGTGGGGGTGGTGGTGGTGGGGTGGTGGGTGGTGGTGGTGGTGGTGGGGTGGGTGGTGGTGGTGAGGGTGGTAGTGGTGGTGGTGGTGGAGTGGTGGTGGTGGTGGTGGTAGTGTTGGTGGTGGTAGTGGTGGCGGTGGTGGTGGTGTGGTGGTGACGGTGGTGGTGGTGGGGTGGTGGGTGGTGGTGGTGGGGTAGTAGGGTTGGTTGTGGTGTGGTGGCGGTGGGTGGTGGTGGGGTGGTGGGTGGTGGTGGTGGGGTGTGGTGGTGGGGTGGTGGGGGGTGGTTGTGGCGGGGTGGGGGTGGTGGGGTGGTGGTGGTGGTGGTGGGGTGGTGGTGGGGTGGTGGTGGTGGTGGGTGGTGGTGGTGGGGTGGTGGGGGTGGTGGTGGTGGGGTGGTGGGGTGGTGGGTGGTGGTGGTGGGTGGTGGTGTGGTGGTGGTGGGGTGGTGGTGAAGGTGGTGGGTGGTGGTGGCAGTGGTGGTGGTGGGGGTGGTGGTAGTGATGGTGGTGGTGGTGGTGGTGGTGGTGGGTGGTGGTGGGTGGTGGTGGTGGTGGTGGTGGTGGTGGTGGTGGGTGGTGTGTTGGGGGGTGGTGGTGGGGTGTGGTGGGGTGGTGGTGGTGGTGGGGTGGTGGAGGTGGTGGGTGGTGGTGGCGGTGGGGTGGTGGTGGTGGTGTGGTTGTGTTGTGGTGGTGGTGGGTGGTGGTGTGGTGGTGTGGTGGTGGTGTGGTGATGGGTGGTGGTGGTGGTGGGTGGTGGGGGTGGTGGGAGTGGTGGTGGGGGTGGTGGTGGTGGTGGTGGCAGTGGTGGGTGGTGGTGGTGGCAGTGGTGGTGGTGGCAGTGGTGGTGGTGGTGGTGGCAGTGGTGGTGGCAGTGGTGGTAGTGTTGGTGGTGGTGGTGTGGTGGTAGTGGTAGTGGTAGTGGTGGCAGTGGTGGTGGGTGGTGGGAGTGTGGAGTGGTGGTGGTGTTGGTGGTGGTCATGGTGGTGGTGGTGTGGTAGTGGTGGTGGTGGTGGCAGTGGTGGCAGTGGTATGGTGGTGGTGTGGTGGTGGTGGCAATGGTAGTGGTGGTGTGGTGGCAGTGGTGGTGGTGGTGTGGTAGTAGGGGTGGTGGTGGCAGTGGTGGTGGTGGTGTGGTGGTGGTGGTGGCAGTGGTGTGGTGGTGGTGGTGGTGGCAGTGGTGGTGGTGGTGGTGGTGGTGGTGGGGGTGGTGATGGTGGTGGTGGCAGTGGTGGTGGTGGTGGTAGTAGTGGGGGTTTACAGTCTAAGTACCAGAGGAGAGGGGAACCGCGGAATCACAATAACCCTCAAATTATAAACCAATCTCACAAAATGCTGAGTCATTGTCCTAACGATTAGATTACCCCGGCTTCATGATTCAATCACCCTACCTATGCCTACCTGTGTATGTGGCATTTCACCTGGTGGGTGGGTGCACCTGACTACTCTACTTGACACTAGCGGGAGCTCGGTATGATCTTCCACGGTCCACTGTTCGCATCATCCTAGTTGGCTGGTTATTTGTTCTTGTTGTTTTACGTCCTGGCAACATCTAAGGCCATATCATGATAGGTACCGACTTGTGACAGTGCATACTCATGGTGACTTTATAGTGCTGCTGCACTGGGAGACCAGGCCACCAGCACAACAATCTGATATCCCACTCAGTCACATTATCCGGACACTGAGCTAACCAGTCCTTGCCCTATCCTAATCATGCCGAGCAGCTGGCTAAGAAGCGACAAGTATAATTTTTGTAAGTCATTGGTTTGACGTTTCGGGAATCGAACTCCTGACCTTCCGAAAAGGAAGCGTCCGCACTACCGATTCGGCAACCGTGTCCGATGCTTTGCTTAAGGCCCTGTCACACCTCACCGGATTTGGGGAAACGGACAGAAAACGAACAATGGCCGGTTTGTGTCGGTACAAGTTTTAAACATGCACAAAACTAGTTACGGATGCCGCCGGATTGACGTCTACGGTACTTGTCCAGTTTGAGTTTGTTTCGTCCGTTGGCTATCTGTTCATGTCCTTTTGTCCAGTTTGAGTCTGTTTCGTCCGTTGGCTATCTGTTCATGTCCGTTTCCTGTCCGTTTCCTGTCCGTTCGTCCAGTGGCTATTTACCCGATAGCGCAACATTTTGACACATTTTGATACATTTTGATACTTATCACCACTGGAGTGGACAATTCTGTCCGTTGCTCAATCCGGTGAGGTGTGACAGCCGCTTTAGCAATGAAAAAAACATCAGTATTAAATTGTCAAAAAGCAAATAAAACAACTTCTATACCAAAAGAAAAAGAAATGCAACATTGACGTATTAACTAATCCGTCCTGATATGACCTTAGATGTTGCTAGGACGTAAAACAACTACAACCAACGGTAACTAATTGCACAACAAAGAGAGTCGAGGAGAGCGAAGTCTCATCTGACTTAAAGGTGCCAATCAGGGCTGCCAACATTGGAAAATGAAAAACCGGAAGATCTTAAGGGATGCTATATTGGGTGGTCTGGGGGAGGGGGCACTCCCCCAGAAAAATGCTTAAAATGCTCGGTAGTGCATTTGGACACAATAATCCATCAGATTTATATAGCATTAAACTGAATGAAAAACCATAAGATTGGCGTTAGGTGATGACTGGGACATAAAGAGACCGTAAGGGTTCGCCTCGGTGTACACTGATGGAGACGCCCCGCCCCTAACCCCCCACCCCCACCCCCCCCCACCCCCCTCCAGCAGCGCCCCAGGCGGCGGGCAGCAGCAAGTAATTCAAATTGACCAAACAGCCGCAGTCCATGTTAACACTGACCCCTTTTTTAGCACCAGGCACCAGAGTGACAAGACAACACACCAGTGTGTGTATATGGGTGTGTGAGGGTGTGTGAGTGTGTGTGTGAGTGTGTGTGAGTGTGTGTGTGTGGTTGGTTGGTTGTCGGAGTTTTACGTCCTGGCAACATCTAAGGTCACATCAGGACGGGCATATCAGGACGGGTACCGTCTTGTGACAGTGCACACTCATTATTACTTTACAGTGCTGCCCAACTGGGAAATCAGGCCACCAGCACCATGGCCCGATATCCCACTCAGTCCCATTATCCAGATACTGAGCCAACCAGTCCTTGCCCTATCCTAATAATGCCGGGTGCCAGGCTAGGTAGCGACAAGTATCAAATTTATAAGTCATTAGTTTGACTCGGCTGGGACTCGAACTCTCGACCTTCCTCGAGAAGCCTCAGCTCTTACTGATTCGGCCATCTTACCCGGTCTCATTGTTAGAAATCAAAATTGCACACAAATGTATTCACGGATTGGTGGCCCTTCTTAAGACGGCGCTGTACCTTCTTACCTGGTCATTAATCCGCTGTTACACAATCACAATGTCAGGGAACCAGCTTCAGCATCACCCATTCATCACGTGACGTCAAAGTGCGGAGGTTCTACTTGCGGAATGTCATCGTCGTCATGGAAACCCATAGAAACCCATGGCTACAGCCCCCATCAGCCAACACACTGGTAGATAGCGTTGTACCAACAGCTTCCTGAGCTTTGGTAGGCAGACGGCTTTCTGCTATCAAAGTAAAGCTCGTTTTATTTATTTAATGATGCCTCTAGAGCACATTGATTTTTATCATCGGCTATTTGACATCAATCATATGGTCATTCTGACATATTTCTTTGGAGGAAACCCGCTTCCGCCACATAGGCCACTCTTTCCGATAAACAGCAGGGGGGTCTTTTTAAAAGTTTTCTTTTATTTAATGACACCTCTAGAGCACACATTAATTTCGGCTATTGGACTCTTTCCGATAAGCAGCAAGGGGTCTTTTATATGCACTTTCCCACAGACAGGACAGCACATACCACAGCCTTAAATGAACCAGTTGCGGACCACTGGTTGGAATGGAAAATAGCCCAAGCTGCAAATGTGTCCACTGAGCAGGATTGATCAGATGACTGACACCTTCACAGGTGAACACTCTACCACCTGGACTACGTCCTGCTCCTACCCGAGCATTGGTAGGCAGGCGGCTTTCCACGAAGATTCAGATGCATCATCGCAATGTGTCTGGTTGGGTTGGTTGCTTGTTGGAGTTTAACTTCCTGGCAACATCTCAGGTCATATCAGGACGGCTACTGACTTGCGACAGTGCGCACTCATGGTGACTTTATAGTGCTGCCCCACTGCGAGATCAGGCCGCCAGCCCATGACCCGATACCCCACTCAGTTACATTATCCTGACACTGAGCTAACCAGTCCTTGCCCTATCCTATTAACATCAAGCGCCAAGCAAGGAAGCGACAAGTATCAATTTTGTAGTCATTGGTTTGACTCAACTGGGAACCGAACTCCCAACCTTCCGCACGTGAGGCCCGCGCTCTCCCGATTCGGCCACCTCGCCCGGTCTGCCCATATGAAGAAGAGCACTGATATTGATCAACATGCGTGTACGGAATCTGGGTCTTATTTCTGAACATATTAAATTTTAAATTGTGAATAAAACGCCAGGTGCAACTGGAAGTACATGGTTAATAGAACCTGGGTTGGTTGACACCAGGAGTTCGGAAACCAGCAGCGGTTGACATGGTCAACAAACCGTGACAGGCGCTAAATAGAAGCCAACATTGTGTGACCGAAAATAGGAACATTTTAACATTTTATTAGGAAGATAAGTATCGGTGCGGCAATAAGCAGCACGACAATCGGACATATATCATGACATCGTATAATCACACAATATATATGCTTACATAATTATATTATATACTTGTTCATACAAGTCCCACCGTGTATCCCCCCATGTGTCTACGTGTCATTTTTAGCCTCTGCGCGCCACCTTGAGCTGCTGATGTCTTTAAGCTGCTGTTAGTCACTGATTTTGCCTTTCGTATTAGCTGATTTCCGTTAGGTGGGTCAGAGTGAAACTCGGGAGATTTGCACATGGAATCGTGATATCAAAAGAGAGCAGCCAAATTGGAAGTCTTCCTACAAAATCAGAGCAGTTCGCATATCTGGCATTCTTTTATCAAGTAATTTTATTACATGCGTTGAGTATGCAAAGGAAATTTCAATCACATACAATTGGTCTTCCCCATTCCACACACCGCTCCGACCCATATCCCAGTAATGCTGCGTGCCAGGGGCCATATGCATGGAGCAGTGTTAGGGATCAAAACGCGTTTAGCGTGGGATTTCTGGTTTAGCGCGGAAAAGTTGGTATGCATGGAGCAGTGTTAGGCCTAACACCGAGCGTTTAAACTCGGAAATTCTAACTCTGCAGATATCTGGTTTACAGCGGTGTTAGTGCTAGGTTAGTGTCAGGATGGAACCCAAATCTACTCAATGCTATCATATTTAACAGAATTACATACGCAATAAGTGAAATTTAAGCAAATTAACCCTAAAAACGAAGCGATATTAATGCAGCAGCCGCATTGGCGGCGATATTAATAGTTATATTTTCGAATCGACGAACGTAAAGTAAACAAATCGCCGCCGGCGCCGCATCGACGTCGCGTTCCATACTGGCGGCGGCGGCGGTTTTGTTTACTGTACCTTCGTCGATTCGAAAATATAACTCTTAATATCGCCGCCAATGCGGCAGTAGCCTTAATAACGCTTCGAATTTAGGGTTAAATTGATCAAATTTCACTTATTGGGTAGCTAATTCTGTTAAATATGATCGCATTTAATATATTTGAGCCTAATATATGGCTACAAACGCACAGGGATTTCCCAAATCTATAAATACATTCACGTTGAGCTAACACTCACCGTTTAGGCGCCCATGCATACGGCTTGACTAAAGCCGTGTTCACACCTCGGCGTTAGGTCGCCTCATCTAGTGCGCCTCATCTAAGTCGGCTCACATTGGCCGCGTGAACCCGATTCTGAGGCGGCTTAAGGCTGAGTCGCCTCATCTAGTTTGCCTCCATCTAGTTCGCATCGCGAGGTGGTTTAAAAGAAGCGAACTAGCTTAAGTCGGCCCATATTGCCTGTGTGGACAGTCGCGGTTTAGATGAAGCGGATTAAGAACGTCACAGTCGAGACCTGGGGCCGTATGCAGGAGTCAGTGTTAACGGGTTTTGGTGTTAGAGCCTGTTACCGTTTATCTATTACCGAAATCGGGAACTGTGTCAAGTCGTATGCAGGAGCGAATAACACTAATATTTTAGCTAAACGTGAAATTATTTATAGATTTGGGAAATCCCTCTGCATTTGTAGCCAGATATTAGGCTCAAATCTACTGAATGCGATCATATTTAACAGAATTACATACGCAATAAGTGAAATTTGACCAATTTAACCCTAAATCCGAAGCATTATTAAGGTTACCGCCGTATTGGCGGCGATATTAATGGTTATATTTTCGAATCGACGAGCGTAAAGTAAACAAATCGCCGCCGCCGCCAGTATGGAACGCAGCGGCGGCGGCGATTTGTTTACATTACCTTCGTCGATTCGAAAATATAACTAGTAATATCGCCGCCAATGCGGCGGTAGCCTTAAGGAAGGTTCGAATTTAGGGTTAATTTGAATAAATTTCACTTATTGCGTATCTAATTCTGTTAAATATGGTCGCATTGAATAGATTTGGGCCTAATAAATTCGCTAAACCTGATATTTTTTAGGGTTAAGGTAACACCGGTTAAGCCTTTGGTGTTAGGCCTAACACTGACTCGTGCATACCATTTTTTCGCCGCTAACCCGGAATTCCCGACAAACACCGTTTTCCCTCGCTAACACTGACTTCTGCATACGGCCCCTGAGCTTGTTGACTTTCCGGTAAATTTGCTGTATGAAACTGCTAGCTCTGCACAGATATTTTTTTCATCATTTATTTTTAGGGTTTCACTGCCCAGCAGAAGTTTTGACCGTTCCAAACCAATACGATTCAGTCATTACATATCTAGGTCGAACCCACACTCTCTCGTGCCGGCGTCGACGAACCCAAAATGGCGCTGGTTAGTCTGGACTTGCTCATGCGCAGATATCAATTTCCGCCTTAAACCGCTCCGTGTGTGGACACGACACTAGTTCGCCTCATCTAGTTCGCCTTATCTAGTTCGGCCTAAAGTTGTGGGTGTGAACACGGCTATAGTTCTCGACGACGCCGATAAACGGTGATAGCTACCCAGTGTTAGAGGGATAACACCACACGCCTCTAACACTGCTCCATGCATATGGCCCCAGGCCGGGTAGCGACAAGTATAATTCTGTACGGCGTCAGCTTGACTCGACTGGAGCTCAAAGGAGTTAATCAACGCAACACTGAAGGGTTTCTCGATGTAGGAAATGAAAAATACAAATTCTCCAGGGTAAAAGAAATCGATGAATTATTAATCAACCCAGCCCCGCGTCCACGCCCCCATTACCCAACATGCCTCAGCCCGCCTATCACCATGGCAACCACCCCGGGGTTATTAGGTGCAAACAATAGTACGCGCGTCTGTCAACAGAGGGCGGGTCGGGAGGCGGGAACTGACACCATCACTACCGGGTCTGTCGTCTGCTGCAGCTAAATGTCGTCTGTTGTAGCTAAATGTCGTGTTGTAGCTAAATGTTGTGTTGTAGCTAAATGTCTGTTGTAGCTAAATGTCGTCTGTTGTAGCTAAATGTCTGTTGTAGCTATCTGTCATCTGTTGTAGCTATCTATCCTTTGTTGTAGCTAAATGTCATGTTGTACCTAAATGCTGTCTGTTGTAGCTAAATGTCATCTGTTCTAGCTAAATGTCGTTTGTTGTAGCTAGATGTCATGTTGCAGCTAAATGTTGTCTGTTGTAGCTAGATGTCATGTTGTAGCTAAATGTCATCTGTTGCAGCTAAATGTTGTCTGTTGTAGCTAAATGTCGTGTTGTAGCTAAATGTCGTCTGTTGTAGCTAAATGTCATCTGTTGTAGCTAAATGTCATCTGTTGTAGCTAAATGTCTTCTGTTGCAGCTAAATGTCATCTGTTGCAGCTAAATGTTTGTTGTAGCTAAATGTATGTTGTAGCTAAATGTCATCTGTTGTAGCTAAATGTCATCTGTTGTAGCTAAATGTCGTCTGTTGTAGCTAGATGTTGTGTTATAGCTAAATGTCGTCTATTGTAGCTAAATGTCTGTTGTAGCCAAATGTCATCTGTTGTAGCTAAATGTCGTCTACTGTCGCTAAATGTTGTCTGATTGTTGGTTGGTTGTTGGAGCTTTATGTCCTGGCAACATCTGAGGTCATATCAGGACGGGTACCGACCTGTTGGTTGGTTGTTTGTTGGAGTTTTATGTTCTGGCAACATCTAAGGTCATATCAGGATGGGTACATACAGACTTGTGACAGTGGAAACTCATGGCGACTTTATAGTGATGCCCTACTGGGAACTCAGACCACCAGCACCATGACCTGATATCTCACTCAGTCACATTATCCTGACACTGAGCTAACCAGTCCTTGCCCTATCATTTTACTGCCAAGCGCCAGGCTAGGAAGCGACAAGTATCAATTTGATAAGTCATTGGTCATTGGGGGGGGGGGGCGCGGGGGGGCGGGGGAGAAAATTGATGAAATATAGTTGGTCCCCTCCCTCTCTCTCTCCCTCTCTCTATGGTGATGGTGAGGGTCACTAACTGTAACGCAGGAGGTCCAAAACTCTCACACAGCAGCGGAAAACACGGTGTGTGGGTGAATGTGTGTGTGAGTGTGAGGGGCGAGTGGGCGAATATGTTTGAGTGTGCGTTAGTGTGTGGGGTGAGTGTGTGGGGTATGTATGTGTGGTGAATGTGTGAGTGTGAGTGAATAGTGTGTGGGCTGGTGAATGTGGGTGAGTGTGTGGGGTATGCGTGTGTGGTGAATGTGTAAGTGTGTTTGTGGGGTGTGTGTGTGTGGGGTGTGTGTGTGGGCTGGTGTGTGTGGACACTGTTGGGGTGTTTTTGGAGGCATATTTTTACACAAAATTAATCAAGCAAAAAACAAAATCAACAACGAGTAAGAAGGAACAGGCGCATTTTCATTTTCACTCAAAAAGAACGCCTTGGCTGACAACCATGACACCCCACCACGTGACCTGGTCACCACCCCTCCCCCACCAGTCCACTCCCCCACCTCCAGCACACCCTCCTCCCCCTGCTATTGTTTCCACAAACTAGGCGTTCGGTTTCCTTGACAACCCCATCCCCCGACCACGCCCATCAGCGCGGAGAGACGCTGGGGGAGGACGGAAGTACAGTAAAACCTCTCTAAATCGACCGACCATGGGACCGACTTTAAATGGTCCATTTAGGGAGGTGGTCGGTTTAGGTTTCTGTATCATTACAATGGTATTTATTGTATGGGTGATCGTTTGGGACCCAAATAAAGCGATCAACATAGGGGAGTGGTCGATCTGTGGAGGTGGTGGTTATGGAGGTTTTACTGTAGTTCACAAAACACACAAAGTAGTCCCTTGTAAGCGCTCATGAATACGCGCAAGGCTGGGATTGCTACCCCTGTGCATGTGCACCGGTTATGGCGCATGCGCAATGACAAACATGGATACCCAATATATTAGTCGTTGCAAGGCGCATTGGTGGTGGAGATCCTCTATAAGACCCTTTTCACAGAGCATGTTACACACTGAGTTTACACCCACATTAGTTCTTGTCATGCCCATCAGAGGGCTGGTTGGTGGTGGGAATCATCTATAAGACCTTTTTCACAGACCACGTTCCGCATTGAGTTTACACCCACATTAGTTCTTGCCATAGCCATCAGAGGGCAGGTTGGTGGTGGAAATCATCTATAAGACCTTTTTCACAGACCACGTTCCGCACTGAGTTTACACCCACATTAGTTCTTGTCATGGCCATCAGAGGGAAGGTTGGTGGTGGAAATCATCTATCAAACATTTTTCACAGACCATGTTGCACACTGAGTTTACACCCACATTAGTTCTTGTCATGGCCATCAGAGGGTGGGTTGGTGGTGGGAATCATCTATAAGACCTTTTTCACAGACCATGTTCCGCACTGAGTTGACAGCCACATTAGTTCTTGTCATGGCCATCAGAGGGTGGGTGGGTTGGTTGTGGAAATCCTCTCTTGTTTTGGATTGGAGGTTGCTTCAAGATTAAGGAGTTACTAATCGGCTTTTTTGTTTCTTTGTTTAAATCCAATTAAACACCAGGCGCTGTGGGTTGTAACGACACTAAATGCTGCAGATTGAGACACTTTAAGTTGCATCAAATACTTTGGTGATTTCTTTTTTGGGGGGTTCAAATTTTTATTGCAGTTGAATGACATCTTTTTTCAGCACCAAGGCGCTGGTTTTCCGGCCTTAACAATTATAGTGCATATGAACTATTTATGGATGAGATGATGATATGGTATGAACAATATAGACAATAGTACGTTAAAATCAGGCATTACAAATATAGTGGGGATCTTATTTTGCACATGTAGACTGGAGAATAGTCATTTACCATTAGACTATATCAGTGATTTGATGATCATACCTGTGAGGAGACATTAATATAATGGGCATGACTTGCTGATACAGATATTTGATTGAACTTTGTTTCACCTCCAGGATCTGGGCCCGTATTCATGAGCTCGGGGTACGGTTAGCCGGAGGTTAGGCTTAGCCGTTGGGTAGGTATCCCGCGGTTTAACGGCGGCGGTTAAGTAGGTCAATCGGTATTCACCAATGTTCTAGCCGGTCCGGATAGCTACCCGTTCGCTTTGTTTACACTCGTCGATTCGAAAATATTAATATCGCCGCCTTTGCGCCAGCAGCGTGAATTTCGCTTCGGATTTAGGGTTAAATTGATAAGATTTCACTTATTGCGTATGTAATTCTGTTAAATATGACTGCATTTAATAGATTAGGGCGTAAGAAATTCACGCCGATTCGGCGGCGACGGCAGCGGCCATGTTTGGTTAACGTTGGACAGTATGGATATCGACGTCGCTGCGGAGGCGGCGATTTGTGTACTTTACATTCGTCGATTCGAAAATATTAATATCGCCGCCTTTGCGGCAGCAGCGTTAATTTCGCTTCGGATTTAGGGTTAATTTGAATAAATTTCACTTATTGCGTATTTAAATCTATCAAATATGATCGCATTGAATAGATTCAGACCCACACAGGCTCACTAACCCCTCAGGATAGTCCCTTACCCCTG